>JAAONU010000013.1:32175117-32775117 GCA_012932295.1 Cyclina sinensis
GAAAGTACCTGAGTTAAATCCAGCCTGGGCTGGATAATTTTCCAACATGTATTTGTAAATTGTATATATTATACATTCACTTAGTTGGATATACAATATGCTGTATCTTTATTGAAATTTATCAAATATATAATTATGCGAGTAATTTCTGTATGCGATATTTACCACCCACATGCCTTTTCAGACACAAATGGCCTCATTGATTCAACCCGCGACAGAAAGCGACAGGTCAAACCTTCCTGCAGAAGACACTACCAATAATACATACGTTGACCAAAACACGTCGGAATTGAGACAGGGTGATATCGAATCATTGCCTGACGATTATGTATATGTACATACTGACCAAATTCCTGATAGAGAGTCAGAGGACATTCGAGCATTGCGCAGTGAGCCATCAGACAATTTAAGCTACCTAGACTATGTCAGTCAGCCTATTTATAATTATCTTGCAAGCTGGATTAATCCAGAAACTGCTAACGAAACAACGACAAACGTACAACCAGACGAGGGACAGGAGAGTTCTGAGTCTTGGGTTAGAGAAAAGTTTGAGGAGTTGAATACTGGATCTTTAGAAGGTATAAATCTTTTGCAGCCTGTTTCTTTGTATACGCGACCCAAACACAACATGGCAGTGACAGCATATCTGTTTATAAAATACATCTTATTCTTTAATTTGAAAGACCATAATTTTTCTGTGGAAGTAATTGTTCTGCCATCGCTTGGCACCTGCACCACTCTCCTTACTCCACCCACAAGCAAAAAGGGAAAGATATCTCACAATAATTATTTCTGTCATCATGTATGTCCCGTGATACTGTGCCTAACTTGTTTCAAACATTCATGGTGAGTTTTTGTGATCGTCCTGTGCTCGCCATGCGTCATCAATATTTTACTTCACACAACATTTCCTAAAGCTCGAGGTCAAAGTTGATTAAACTTAGCGGGGGTCCTCCTCGCATAAATCTCGAAAGAATTACATTCCATGCATAACTCTGGTTGTTACGTCACTGGAGCCAATATTTGTCCCGCCCAAGGGGTGACATGTCTAACGTAGAAATAGAGAGGAAAAATCTTTCGAACTCTTCTTGTATGAAACACCAAGGTTTAGATTTCTATTTTTTTCATAAAGCAGTGAGGTGTAGATCCATGGTAAGATTGATAAAACTTTAATACTGTGGTCATTTTTAGCTCCGCCCCGGGGTTCAAATGTTTTACATATAGACTTACGAAGACGATCTCTTAAAAAATCATCTTCTCCCAAACCACAGAGCTTAAACTTTTAAAATTTGGTGTGCAGTGTTATATAGTGGTAGTAAATTGTTCAAAATATAATCCTTTAATTAGTTACTATTGGCCCCATTCCGGAAGACACGTTTTACATAAAAGTATATAGGTCTGTTTTGTTAAAAACACACATACTTTTTTTTCTGGAATAATGTTTTTATTTTGCTCTACTTCGGTTGTAAGATCTTTTACATAGACTTAGACAGACTCTTAAAAATAAATATTATCAGAAAATAATTATAAAGCTGAAACTTTTAAAAGTTGGTTGAAAAAGAAGCTTGCCTAGTGGATCTCTACTAATTTATTTTTTCAAATTTTGCAAGTTCTTAAGCTCTTTCTTTTCTATTTTGATGATAACTACATTACGTGGCACTTGTCTTCCTTAACAGTTATACTCTGGTGAGCGCTTTAGGACCATCATTTTGTTTTGAGTTATGGCCCTTTGTTTATTCAAGTGCAACGAATCTCATATGGCAAGTGTATCATACGTGCAATAGAAGGTGCTAAATTGTAAAATAATGTTATACGATAAATCACGTACAGCCTACACCAGCACTAAAACTACGTGGTCGTACGTATTAGGTATATAGCCTGACATAATTTGAAGACTTTCTTCTTTTTCGTGCTCCCACAACTTTTATTTTTAATGACAGATAAAAAACAAAGACACTTTTTATCTAGTTCTGTTCTAGTTCAGTTGCCTGGGGTGTATTTTTTTCTTAAGTGATAGAGTTTTTTCTTTTTTTTTTCAGAGGAATCGAGATTTCGGGACTGTGTACTAAAGGCCATCTATGACCACTTCGATGGACTAAAAGTCATTGATAAAGATTACCTTGAGCAAAAATGCTGTCTAACCAAGGAAGAATTAAGCTATGCTAGTGAAAGTGACCCCCAGTTCACAAGGAGAATTCTATTAATGCTGCTGCGTAGAGACACGAGAACGATTTTATCATTTTTGTTTGGTTTAAGTGCGCATGCACAGGATATTGTCAAAAAGATCAAAGCCTCTCTCCGCCGGTATTTTCAAGAAGGATTCAAACAACAGACACAGTGTCCTTGCTGTATTTTGAGAGAGCGGGTTTGCATGTGTCTCCTTGTGGATCATCTACCACAGTGTGGCACTGAATTATTATCATTCGTTAACTTTGTCAGTGAAGAAAACCAACCTGCTAAACCGTCAGTATCAAATAAACTTTGGGACGAGTTGTTCAAGGCAGTGAACAATCGAAATTTGTATTCAAAGGTTATCCAAATTCTCGTAAGTGTACTTGAGGCTTGCGGATATCACACTGACATTGTACGAATGTTAAATGAAGACAGGCACTTGGAAAGAAATAGCTTTGTATGCAGATGCCAGGAAGTAAACACGTGCCTAACTGAAAGTGTCCAGCACCAGGATCAGCAACAAGTACTTATTCAGCCTGGTACAAACAATGTACCGAATGAGCAGCGTGTTGCTGAAGTGCAGTCAGTCGAGACAGTTGGAGCAGAACGGAGTTATCCATATAGCGAAGAACACCTTGTATCGAATGAACGATCTGTGGTTGGCGAACAGACAGATGAAAACGCAGTTGGAGCAGAAGAGTCACACCCGAACTCATACGCATCGAGTATTCACAAAGATAAGACTACCCGTGGAGAGAATGAAAATCGCGACGGTAGTAAAGGCAGTAATTTACAAAGCAGGACGAAACATGCGAGGAGTCCTAATCGGAGAAAAGGCAAGACTATCACACAGACGAATCCACCGAAAAGGAAACAACCTGACAGTGACAGCGAAGAGGAATTATCCAAAAAGAAGCCCCCGGATACGTCTATGTTGTTTGAACGGAAAGAAACAAATGAAAAAAGGTCAAAACAATTAAAACGGAAAGAAAATTTAGATGAGCAAGATTTCAATGGGAAAAGATCGCGAAATGATAATGAAAATGAAAAGCGGTCTTCGTGTTTAGAAAACTGTGATTTGCAAATCGAATTGTTGAAGATAGGAATAGGTGGGTACGACAATGAACCAGACAGCCTGTTTTCTCCGCCACCGAGTACATCAAGCCATACTGACAGTGGTGTGTACGACCTAACAACTTTGTTTTCGAATAATGTAGACCACGAGGAAACCGTGCCAAAAGTAATAGCTAATAGTAATGATCTCAAACCATCCCATAGTGATAGTAGAGGGGACCAAGGTAGGTCATGTGATAATATTGAAAACGACACATTGGAAGAAACAACACATGAAATTACTGGTTCTCAGTATGACATTAGTGAATCCAGTCAAATGCAGTTGAATTTAAGACTAAATCAAAATGACGCAGAGGGCTTTTTTTCTGAAAATAATCATTCATCCGTGGAACAAAACAGTGTGGATGGAGGTGACACAGACACATTTTCTTAGTGTATATTTAACATAACGCGCCCATACACCTGCAATTTACACGAATTTTGTTTTTGTTCTTCATTTCTCACTTGATCCATGGTCAGATATACTGTTACAATGCTATCATATTCAAAATTAATCTACAAAACTGTGGAAATTTCGCTTTATTTTTGAGTGTGTGTGTTCCAAAGAATCTTTTTTTAAACTTCTGCTCATTTTTACATCGATGTTTTAAAATGAATTTGAAGTATTTTTTCTATGTACATGAAGTCAGGACAGGTGATCGTGCATTAATGAAATCATTCTTGATACACATGTGCATTAGTTGTGACCAATACGATTTATATAATTCATATACATTTGTAAAAATTAATATTGAGACAGCGAACTTCTATTAATCTCGGAACCTACTTCCTGGGTTCAAACCAGGACCTCCGGATCGGAAGCCTGGCACACTAGCCGTTGACCACTGCTCTTCATTTAATATCATGTGCTATCATGCAAGACTGGAAATCTTTGCTCCTCAAATTCTTGAGATTTTGTTTTTCATTTCTCACTTGATCCATGGTCAGATATACTGTTACCATGCTATCATATTCAAAATTAATCTACAAAACTGTGGAAATTTCGCTTTATTTTTGAGTGTGTGTGTTCCAAAGAATCTTTTTTTTAAACTTCTGCTCATTTTTACATCGATGTTTTAAAATGAATTTGAAGTATTTTTTTCTATGTACATGAAGTCAGGACAGGTGATCGTGCATTAATGAAATCATTCTTGATATACATGTGCATTAGTTGTGACCAATACGATTTATATAATTCATATACATTTGTAAAAATTAATATTGACACAGCGAACTTATATTAATCTCGGAACCTACTTCCTGGGTTCAAACCAGGACCTCCGGATCGGAAGCCTGGCACACTAACCGTTGACTACTGCTCTTCATTTAATATTATGTGCTATCATGCAAGACTGGAAATCTTTGCTCCTCAAACTCTTGAGATTTTGTTATCTATACAATTATCTTTTATGTTCTTATTTTGTTAATATTGCTGCCATTGTTTGTTTGTTGTTTTTTATACATAAGCTTACTTACTCCTAAATTGTTGTCTGAAAATAAACACTTTAATACCGCAGAAGTCCGGCAATTATTAAAAAAAAATAAAAACAACAACAGCAACAACACAAACAACAACAACAACAAAAGACAGCACGGTGTGGATCGTTAGATCACGTCAAGCTCTTATCCGACCGACCACTTTTAAACGATATTTTTTATTTTTAGACAGGGAAATCCACAGTTACTTTTCATCCAATCAGTGACTAGCCTTCAACGAATTGTCCATAAATACATTTGACAACCCAAAATGTAAACAAAAAATGCATGTTAGCATGCTACTTTTGTATATCACTTTTCAAACTGTTTTTAATATGTATACGTAAATAAACCAGTAAAAATATCAAAAAAGTTAAAATCAAGATGGTACTGTTGTTATAGACGTTTAATTGCTGTATAAAGATGTTAACGTGATCGCGTAAAAAGGTGTTTACAAAATTGTCAGAAAACATCTGTTTATTTATAACTTTTGCAATCACATGATCGTTTCATCCAATGAAAAATGGTTTCAAGATTTTTCGGTTGCGGGGATATTGGGGCACTTTCATTGGTTGTTTAAAAGTTCACTGTAAAGGTCAATATAATAAATCTACTCTTATTAGCGCAGTGTATTCTCATAGCTGCTGAGAGAGCGTAGCTGTTATCAAACAGCCTGTTAAGGAATGAGATTTAAATTGCGTGGTGTAACGCATTGACAGAAACGGCATATTATATTGTATATTGTGCACTCGGCATATTTCAAAGTTGTAGCAAAATTCTCAAACATGATACTGTTGCTTTCCTCTCAGTCGAGATCAAGAAATGCATTCCTTAAAAAAAGAATTTAATTTGTTAGTCGACAGATATGTGAAATCCAAACCGAAAATAGAATGGGTTTTTGCAAATAAGTTTGGGATTCCATTAGTTCTATAATTTAATGATCCATGTTTCTCTATGTTCACCTCTAACATCACTTTTATTACATTTAACATGATGTTTTTCGTTTTTCATGTTATACGATGGCTTCACGTTACATGTAAAAAGGAAAACAAAATATCATAAAAAATAACGTTATATGTGAATTAACGTTAGCAGTAGTTAACGTGATTCTCTATCTCACGTGATAATATTGGGGATCCCCCTTTTTTACTACACATAGAGGTAAGACTTCTTCATTTTAATATCTACTTAATTAAAGACGTTTCTTGTAAGAAATTGAACTAATAATGTTTCGACCGAGCTTATGAATTGTAATAATTTACAGGGTAATCGCGGTGAGCAACATTTAAAGACGGAAACTTGATATATTTGTGAACTCGTACCTAAGTTAATTCGCATCTTATAATTTTGACCTACATTGGTGTACAGCGCTTAACAAACAGTAAATTCGTATCCCGTAGCAGTTTCAAGTAGCCTATTAAAACAGAAAACATATATTTGAAAACTGAAAGTAAAGAAGGCGAATAGCAAGAAACATAAAGTCACGAGCGGACGTTGTAGAATTTTAGAAGGTACGAGTTGACCGAAATAGGTACGGGTTCTTTTAGGTACGACGTTTACCCTTTCGTCCTGCTCACATACGCTCAAATCCCATTTACTCAATTATGAATATATAAACGTTTGACATTTGAGTACCTGGAGCCTTAAAGATACTTATTCTTAAAGTACTGATTGTTCACATTATATAATCTGTTAAACCACAGGAGTTTGAAATTCTATAAAATAAAAAACACCAGGTGTTTTTATTATGTAGAGGACATAATTTTTACAATATCTCTTGTTTATTGATAGAATTTCAAACTCCTGTGGTTAAACATACATATATCTATCAATGCAATTCACTTGTCGCCATCTGTATCAATTGATATTGAGTACAACATGGAAAATTGGATAAGAAGAGCTTGTAAAAAACACTTTTAACGGATGAGTTACAAATAATGATTATAAAGCGATTGATCACTATTGTTCTCTAATATTTCACGAAAACTTGCTGTAGAAAGACAAAATAACGTCATCACAAAAATATTTTTTTCCATTTAACCACGGAAGTAGATATTTTCAGTCTGTGACGTAGGTCCTTCTATATATTAATCGACGGGACACCATTTTTTCTATTTTAAAATCTTAGCTAAGAAACACCGAATATTTCTATTTTAAAATCTTGGCCATGCAATATAAAAGTGGTCTACACGTCATATTTGTATTTATGGAAAATCCAGGAGGAATCCAGAGTGTCTATTTAAAGATTAATGGAATAACATCTTGGGTGCATACTTCGTCCGAAGGGAAGTATTTAATTATGCCATTGGTAGTCCGTCTGTCCGTTCGATAGCAATTCCGTGTCCGCTCGATACCCCTTGAACCGCTTGAAAAATATTCTTGAATTTTAGGTCAAATGTATATCTCATTGAGAAAAAAATGTAGAACCAATTTTGGAAACCTACCACTTTAAGGTCATGGCTCCTAAAAATAAAGAAATTCCTTAGTTTAAGGAGTTTTATGATTAATTCTTCAGAAATATCCTTAGAACTAAGATAAATATTACAAAAATCTAAGGGAAATCTTAAAACGTAAGGGAAAATTTTTCCTTAGGAGCTTTATGAATACGGCCCAGGTCACAGTTCATCATCAAAGATTTTAGTCACAGTATTCCTGTCTACTCCATTTCTCCCAAAGTCCTTTCAAGAGAATTATGAAACTTTGGTCAGATGTTTATCTCATTGTATGTTTTTATGTCTCCCCCCTCTAGGGGAGACATATTGTTTTTGCCCTGCCCGCCAGTCCGTCTGTCTGTCTGTCTGTCACACTTCGTTTCCGTTCGATAACAAGAGTGCCTTTGACCTAGTGTCTTCAAGCTTCATAGGGTGATTGCCCTAATTCATTTACAGAAGCTCACAGTTTTTGGGGTCAGCCGGTCAAAGGTCAAGGTCACTGCAGTGACCTTAAATGTGAAAATGGTTTCCGCTCAATAACTAGAGTTTTGTTTGACCTAGTGTCTTCAAACTTCATAGGATGACTGTCCTTATTGAGTTACAGAAGGCTATTGATTTTGTGTCAACCGGTCAAAGGTCAAGGTCACTGTAATATATTTGTGATTTGAATATTGTTCCAGTAATATTCGTATTCCAATAATATTCATATGTTTGGTCCCTGTACCACAAATGTGGGGATATAAAGAAGCTAAGAACACAAGTGTGTTTTCAATGCAACTTTAATAAAAGGACTGAGCATTGGCGGGAAATCTACAGTGTATCAGAAATGCTGACCAGTGTAGCAGAGCGTAACGCAATGGAATTTTACCAGAGTTCACTCAAGAAGTATAATACGGTTACATTTCCCTCTGCTTGAAATTTGAGTCTTTTAAACAGCATCTATAAATTCATTGTTTCAAATGATGATGATTGAAATAACATTTCATTGGTAAAATATGAATATTTCATTACTAAACAAACATACGTTTAAATATTAACGAAACATATATGATGTGTTTAATATATAGATTTTTTTTCTTTTTCAAGTATAAGCATAAGTCTAAGTAAAATATGAATAAAATTCAGCTGCTGCGTTTTATTTTTATTAGTGTCTCTGAATGTTCTCTGCATACAACGTTGACTTATTTGTTTATCCAGTTTTCATTGAAGTATCTTTCGTTCCGTTTTACCTCCCTGCCTGAACGTGTTATATAAGGGTTATTTTGGCGGGGCATAACACTGCATTCGGGGGTCATGGTTTGGTCAAGATTATTCTGTTCTGAAAAATTCCTATCGTTGGGGCACAATAAGGGGCTGTTAGGACAAGAGTCTTCCAGGATTTTTGGTGCAAATTCTTGAATTTCTGGAAAGTTTTCCTTTGTTTTGTTCAGCTTGACCCTGTTTCTGCGGTAGATACCACCTTGTTTAGTTTGCACTGTGTAAGAACGGTCATTGTGTATTTTGATGACTTTGGCTGGTTCCCAGTTTCTGTTGACCTGAAGCCGTACATACTCATTTAATTGTAGAGGGGGACGTTTTCGGACAGTTTTATCATAGCAAGATTTTTGCTTTTGTTTGATATTTTGCGTCTTTTCTTTTATGATTTTCGGGTCGATGTTTTGGGGCTTCAATTGGGCATTGGTGACCGGCAGAATTGATTTTGTTCTCCTACCCATTAGTAGTTGGCTTGGGGAAAACCCAACTTCGAGGGGTGTGTTTCTGTATTCTAGGATGGACAAATAGGGGTCTCTATGGCTTTCCTGTGCTTTTTTAAATATTCTTTTAACGATGGATACTGTTTTCTCGGCGAGACCATTACTGATGGGATGCAAGGGGCTTGATGTATTGTGTGTAAACCCCCATTCTTTCGCAAAATCCGAGAAAATTTCTGCGGAGAATTGCGGACCATTGTCTGTAACAAGTTTATCGCATATGCCGTATCTGGCCATATGGACTTTAAGTTTCCTTATTACAGTGATACTCTGGGTATTAGGGAGAGCGTCTACCTCAAAGTACCGACTGTAATAGTCTACAGTGACAAGATAGTCTTTGTTGTCAAATGAGAATAGGTCAGCGGCAATGTTTTGCCATGGTCTGTCAGGTACGTCATGTGACATCAATGGTTCTTTAGTGTTTGAATACCTATGTTTTTGGCATACGGCACACTGGGAAACGTAATCAGTTATTTGTTTCCCCATGCCAGGCCAGAATATTGCGTCTTTTGCCCTTCGTATTGTTTTTTCCACACCCATGTGACCTTGATGAACTGACACTAATAGTTGCTGTCTTGAAGGGGCGGGAATTACAATTGTTTGACCTCTGAATATCAGGTCGTCTGCAACAGAGAGCTCATCTCTGTGGTTGAAAAATTCCACTATCGCAGGATTACATTCTGCGCGGGACATTGGCCATCCGTCAATGATCGTCTGCTTCAAAATATTCATGTTTGTATCGTTCTTCGTATCATGTTTCAGTGACTCAAGTCTGTGGTCAGTAATGTGTAAACCTTTGAGCACAGTGTGTACATGTAGGTCAAAGTCTTGATTATTGAATTTCTCTTTGAGAGGCTGTCTTGAGAGCAAGTCGCTTACAGGTATTTGTTTACCTGGTACAAATTTGACGTTAAGGTCATATTTGCTCAGTGCCAGTCGCATCCTTTGTAACCTAGGAGGACATGCGCATAGATTTTTCTGCATGATTGCGCTTAAAGGTTTATTGTCACTGTGTACAGTTACAGTTCTGCCATACACATATTGATGAAATCGTGTACATGCAAATACTATTGCGTTCAATTCTCGTTCTATGTTCGCATAGCGGGACTCTGTGTCAGTCAATGTCTTGGAAGCGAATGCCACCGGGCGACCATCTTGGAAAATGGCGGCCCCGCATCCATATTTGGAACTGTCGCATTCAAGTGTCACTGGCTTTTTGGAATCAAAGTAAGCCAGCACAGGACTGTTCGTCACTATTTCCTTCATTCTGTCAAATGACTGTGACTGCGGTGCATCCCACATGAATTCTACGTCTTTTTTTAGCAATGCTCTCATGGGACTAGTGACCTCGGCCAGGTTTGGCGCGAATTTCTGCAAATAGTTGGCCATTCCAAGGACATTTTCTAAGTCTTGTCTTGTCTTTGGTGCTTCGAGGTTTACTATTGCCTCGATTTTTGAAGGGTCAGGTTTCAGTCGAGTCGATGTGATCAGGTGTCCAAAGAAAGGCACTTCAGTGACACCTATGACACATTTGTCTGGGTTGAACTTAATGCCGACTGATTTTGCTCTGTCAAGGGTCTTGCGTAGTTTTGCGTCGTGCTCCTCGCGAGATCTTCCATATATCAAAATGTCGTCAACAATGGCTGTTAGTCCGTCAAGTCCCTCAAAAATTTCGTCAATTTTCTGCATAAAGATATCACTTGATGCAGAGATGCCGTATGGCAGTCTTAACCAGCGGTACCTGCCAAATACCGTGCTAAACGTTGTCAAAAATGATGACTTTTCGTCAAGTTTCACACTCCAGTAAGCATGAGTGATGTCAAGTATACTAAAGTACTTTGCGTCTGTCAGGCGTGACGTTACGTCTTCGATAGTGCGCATAGGGTAATGGGGCCTTCTTATGGCGTCATCAAGGTTTTTGGGATCAATGCATAACCTTAACTTTCCCGTTTTCTTCTCCACTACAACGAGGGAATTAACAAAATCTGTAGGTTCTGTTACTTTCATAATTATGCCCTCTTTTTCCATACGCTGGAGTTCGGCCTTTAATCTATCTCTCAATGCTTCCGGGATCCTGCATGGTGGGTTGACCACAGGAATTGCGTCTGGCCTAATGTGTAATTTGCTCTCCCCCGGTATTACCCCTACACCTTTAAATAAATCTCCATACTCTGACATATCCTTTTGTTTATCGAGTGATGTAGAAGTTTCTACAGAGTAGATCAGCTGAATCAGGCTGAGATTAACTGATGTTGTAAACTAAGGAGCGGAACGGTATTACTCTCTACTATGTAGCAATTTGATAGACAGCTCTTATCTTTGTAACTCATGTGCAGGTTAAGCATGCCACAGACAGGTAACCTGTTTCCAGTGTAAGAGGTCAAATGACTAGCGGGGGCCTCGAGAGGGTGCTTGATGTTTAGATTTTAAACTGGCTTAAGGGGAGAATATCTACGGCACTACCTGTGTCTAATTTAAATTTGACTGGGGTGTGGGAGGGGCCGACGTTTATGAGTACAAAGGCACGTTCAGAAGGTGAAGAAAAATTTACCGTATCAATGAAAAATTCCTGATTGTACTCAGTATCTGAAACACTGGCTCTTAATCCATTTCCAGAACTAATGTTATGAACACTTCTGTTTCTTGATCTGCACACACTGGCGAAATGATTCATTTTCCCACAGTTATGACATGTCGCGTTTCTCGCTGGACAGTTCTGGTTCTGTGTATGTTTTCTTCGTCCGCAATTTGTGCAGTTTCCCTCTTTGTTGTTTCCTGCTACCGATTTCTGTCGATCGGCCTGTCGTTGCTGTTGTTGTTGCGGATGGCGGTGACTCGAGCGTTTTTGTTTGAATTTGACGGCATCCACATTTTCTTTGCCAATTGTTCGCAACTGTTCCTGACAATATTCCATGTTTTGCATTATCTGAATGGTTTTGTCAAGTGTCAATTTGTCACCCTCGTTTATTGGTTTCTCCCTGGCTTTGGAACTATTAGTACCGAAAACGATTCTGTCTCTAATCATCTCTTCCGGTTTGTCAAATTGGCAGTCCCTGACTCTTATTCTTAGTCTTGTAAGGAAAGTGTCAAAGTTGTCTGAGCCCTGTGTCTCGTTGTAGAATTTGTATTGCGCAAATATGGGATTTAATTTTGGTTGGACATAGCTCTTGAAACGTGTATAACATGTCTCTAGCTTTTTCTCATCCTCTGCACTTAAGTCCCTCCATGTCTGGCGCACTTCTCTACCTCTGTCCCCTACCCAGATAAGTAAATAGTTTACTTTCTGTTCCTCTGTTTTTTCGCTAAGTGGACCATTAAAGATAAGTTTTGCGTGTGTTTCAAATTTCTGCCATTCGTCGGGCAAATTTGTGCTGTTCCAATTGATTTGTGGCGACGGTATGCCTTCCATTGTTCCTAAAACACTTTTAATCCTGAGAGATAATTATCCGTTGTTTTTAGCTCACCTGAGCACAAAGTGCTCAGGGTGAGCTTTTCTGATCGGTCTTTGTCCGTCGTCCGTCGTCCGTCGTCCGTCCGTCCGTCCGTCCGTCCGTCGTCAACTTTTCATTCAAACGACATCTCCTCTGAAACCAATGGGGCAAATTAAATGAAACTTGCCTGGGATGTTCCTTGCATGAAGCTCTACCAAGATTGTTCAAATGGTTCTGGTCCATTGCATTTCTGGTTCACTGGAGCTAAAAATAGATTTTATAAGTTGGATCTTTAAAAATCTTCTTCTCCGAAACCACAAGGCCTGGAGCTTTGATATTTGGTATGAAGCATCATCTAGTGGACCTCTACCAAGTTTGTTCAAATTATGTCTCTGGGGACAAAACTGACCCCACCCCAGGGGTCAGTTGATTTTACATAGAGTTATATAGGGAAAACTTGAAAATCTTCTTGTCAGAAACCACAAGGCCTAGAGTTAAGATATTTGGTATGTAGCATTGTCTAGTGGACCTCTACCAAGTTTGTTCAAATCATGGCCTCTGGGTCAAAAATGGCCCCGCCCCGGGGGTCACTTATTTTACATAGAGTTATATAGGAAAATCTTAAAAAAATCTTCTTGTCAGAAACCGTAAGTTATAGAGCTTAGATATTTGGTGTGTAGCATTGTCTAGTGGACCTCTACCAAGTTTGTTCAAATCCTGTCCTCTGGGTCAAAAATGGCCCCGCCCCAGGGGCCACTAGTTTTACATAGAGTTATATAAGAAAATCTAAAAAAAATCTTCTTGTCAGAAACCGTAAGTTATAGAGCTTAGATATTTGGTGTGTAGCATTGTCTAGTGGACATCTACCAAGTTTGTTCAAATCCTGGCCTCTGGGTCAAAAATGGCCCCGCCCCGGGGGTCACTTATTTTACATAGAGTTATATAGGAAAATCTTAAAAAAATCTTCTTGTCAGAAACTGTAAGTTATAGAGCTTAGATATTTGGTGTGTAGCATTGTCTAGTGGACCTCTACCAAGTTTGTTCAAATCCTGTCCTCTGGGTCAAAAATGGCCCCGCCCCAGGGGCCACTAGTTTTACATAGAGTTATATAAGAAAATCTAAAAAAAATCTTCTTGTCAGAAACCGTAAGTTATAGAGCTTAGATATTTGGTGTGTAGCATTGTCTAGTGGACCTCTACCAAGTTTGTTCAAATCCTGGCCTCTGGGTCAAAAATGACCCCGCCCAAGGGGCAACTAGTTTTACATAGAGTTATATCGGAAAATCTTAAAAAATCTTCTTGTCAGAAACCGTAAGTTATAGAGCTTAGATATTTGGTGTGTAGCATTGTCTAGTGAACCTCTACCAAGTTTGTTCAAATCCTGTCCTCTGGGTCAAAAATGGCCCCGCCCCAGGGGCCACTAGTTTTACATAGAGTTATATAGGAAAATCTTAAAACATCTTCTTGTCAGAAACCGTAAGTTATAGAGCTTAGATATTTGGTGTGAAGCATTGTCTTGTGGACCTCTACCAAGTTTGTTCAAATCCTGGCCTCTGGGTCAAAAATGGCCCCGCCCCAGGGGCCACTAGTTTTACATAGAGTTATATAAGAAAATCTTAAAAATTCTTCTTGTCAGAAACCGTAAGTTATAGAGCTTAGATATTTGGTGTGAAGCATTGTCTAGTGGACCTCTACCAGATTTGTTCAAATCCTGGCCTCTGGGTCAAAAATGGCCCCGCCCCGGGGGTCACTTGTTTTACATAGAGTTATATAGGAAAAACTAAAAAATCTTCTTGTCAGAAACAAAAAGGCCTACAGTTAAGATATTTGGTATGTAGCATTGTCTAGTGGACCTCTACCAAGTTTTTTCAAATCCTGGCCTCTGGGTCAAAAATGGCCCCGCCCCGGGGGTCACTTGTTTTACATAGAGTTATATAGGAAAATCTTAAAAAAATCTTCTTATCAGAAACCGTAAGTTATAGAGCTTAGATATTTGGTGTGTAGCATTGTCTAGTGGACCTCTACCAAGTTTGTTCAAATCCTGGCCTCTGAGTCAAAAATGGCCCCGCCCCAGGGGTCACTAGTTTTACATAGAGTTATATAAGAAAATCTAAAAAAATCTTCTTGTCAGAAACCGTAAATTATAGAGCTTAGATATTTGGTGTGTAGCATTGTCTAGTGGACCTCTACCAAGTTTGTTAGAAAAATGTCCCAAGGGTCACTATTGGCCCCGCCCGAGGGGTCACAAGTTTTAAATAACAATATAGAAGAAAATCTTTAAAAACTCTTGTCTGAAACCACAAGACCTAGAATTTTAAAATTTGGCATGAAGCAAGCTTTATCAAGCTTTTTCAAATTATTGGATTAGGTTAAAGGTCACGGAGGCTAAAAGTAGATTTATCTACTGTACCTCATAGAGCCTTCATTTATAGACCAATATCTTTGATATTCAGTATAGAGGTTCCTTGCATGGACCTCTACCCATGGGTAGGGTTTGAGGTCACTGGGTCAAGGTCAAGGTCACCATAGCTTATAATAGATATTTCTACTTTCTGTCATAGAGCCTTTATTTATTGACTGATATTTTACATATTTGGTTTGTAGGCACTTACATATTTTCAATTAAAAAATGAAATACTGCTTAACAGCAAACCTAAGTACTCAGGTGAGCGATCCAGGGCCATCATGGCCCTCTTGTTTTCTTTTTACTTCTGACACCATGTAATATATTTGTGATTTGAATATTGTTCCAGTAATATTCGTATTCCAATAATATTCATATGTTTGGTCCCTGTACCACAAATGTGGGGATATAAAGAAGCTAAGAACACAAGTGTGTTTTCAATGCAACTTTAATAAAAGGACTGAGCATTGGCGGGAAATCTACAGTGTATCAGAAATGCTGACCAGTGTAGCAGAGCGTAACGCAATGGAATTTTACCAGAGTTCACTCAAGAAGTATAATACGGTTACAGTCACAGTGACCTTATATGTAAAAATTGGTTTCCGTTCAATAAGTGGAGTGCCATTTGGCTCAGAGTCTTGAAAATTCATATAATTATTGTCCTTAATGAGTAGAAGTCTATCGATTTTCGTGTCAGCCGGACAAAGGTCAAGGTCACAGTGGTCTTTAACTTGAAAATTGTTTCCGCTCAATAACGCGAGTTCTATTTGACCCAGAGTCTACAAACTTCATAGCATGATTGTCCTTGTTGAGTAGGAGAAGCCTATGTGTTGGGGGTCTGCTTATCAAAAATCAAGGTCACAGTGACCTTAAATACGAATAAAGTTTCCGCTCAATTACTAGAGTTCTCTTTGACAAAGTGTCTTCAAACTTAATACTATGATTGACCTTGTTGAGTAGAAGAAGCCTTTTGATTTTAGGTCAGCTGATCAAAGGTCAAGGCCATAGTGACCTTATCTTCTGCAACAATTGTACTCCTTGTTATACTACGGCCTTTTTCCAACACACAGTCCTATTCTCCAGTTCACAATTCTCTTCCTCCCACTAGCCCTCCTCGGTCATCTCTTCTGTGTCCCTGTTTCACTTGGGGAGACATGCGATTTTTTTTACAAAAACATCTAGTTTTGTGTGTTTTTGCACCAGACATGCCCTATCTAAGAATATTTGTGCGACTTTTTTTCTCGCTTGAACTAAGAAAGACACAAATAAAAGCAAATCATGGAGTCTACAGAAGGCAGAAATGATTCAGAGCTGTATAGCGAGTTAATGTTGCGCAAACAAGACCGTTTATTTACCCGCCTAGAAACAGGGAATAAATGAATATTCAGGGGACTGATAAGAAGAAAACATGTAGAGGACGTTGCGATTATGATGATTCTTTACTCACATATTCTGTATTGCAAATAAAATAAATTGTAAGGGTTCATTTAGACGGACACTATTGTTGAAAATTTTCAACGTAATGCAAATACAGTGAAATTCCTCTATTAAGACAACCTTTGGGACTGAGAAAACATGGTCTTAATAGTGAGGTGGTCTTTGTTTTGGGGTAGAAAATAGTGCAAAACTGTAAAATGGGATATTGAAATAGTGGTCTTATTATCGAGGTGGTCTTAATTTTTGGGTGGTCTTAATGAGGGGTTTTACTGTATTAACTAATCTAAAGAATCTACAGCTTTTTATTGAGGCATCAATTCCCATCTCATTTCGTTAATTCTGAAGATGTCGCCTTTATTAGCACTCATGAGAAACAATTCCATTTACATTATTACGTAGCATGCCAATCAAATTACCTGACATTCCTTCTCGAACGAGATGACATCTGGAATTTTGTTTACAATCTGTCAAAGTACAATAATGGTTGCTTTTAGTCTGTTTTTCAAAATATAATTTGGTTAAAGAAACACTTGTAGATCAAGCATTTGAATTTGCATCTATTCAGTCATTTTTGTCTACTTATAGCTTCATACAAACCCTTGACAAAATTGACTGGTTCCCAACAACGCTGATCTGGTTGTATTTAAATAGCTACAGACATGAGTAGCAAAGACCAGAATAAAACAGAAGTGGAAGAGTTTACATCCGGCCAGATAATGGGGAGACCGTTAATAAGACAAAGAGAAGTTTTCACAGATTTTGTCAGAAGACGTTTGACTAGGAGTGTAAATGACAGATCCACTTCCGACAGGACAATGTCGACTGAGCTAAAGAGTAGGATCAAAGGTCTGATGCAACTACAGTTGTCGTTACCTGGTGAGAAGATACACATTGTTGTTGTATGCATATTTGTATATTTAGCCAGAGTCGGACTGCCGTCCACTCAGTGGGGTTTCTGACTAGTTATTTACTGTTACCCGTTAATATTAGAAAGTTTTGTCTCGAGTTCCACTACTGTGAACTCGACAGTTCTTAAGACCCGGTACTGCTTTTAAAATAGCGGAAGCAATGATTAGAGAGCTGAAATAGCCGAAATGTGGATAATTGTCACTTCTAGGGGACCAATAAAAATATCGGACAGATTTAATTCTTCCGAGGATTTAACTTTTATCAAAGATAACATATATTTTGTAGTAACGAAAAAGCGAAAGTCAAACATTGAAGGTGCTGACTGCTGAGGTGTTCAGTCCACAACATTTACGCCAAATTGCTCCCCCATAATCAAGAAATATCTTAAAAGGAATACATTCTGAAACATATTTCTGCAATCGTTAAAATGTGAAAATAAAAGTAAGTTACAAAAACAATTATATTGTTAAAGGAACCATTCACATTAGAAAATTTAGATGTTAAATTTCGCCTGTCTTTTCTCGCCAGGTTTTAAATTTTCGCTAGCATTTATATGTTGCAATGAAACGAAGTCGATTAACCTGTAACTCGATCTCACTTAGATAAGTTTGTCTAAATTCAAACACATTATATTGACCTGACAGTGTGACTGACAAGCAACTTTCATCAAGAGCAAAACATTTATACTTGTACAAGATTTTATTTAAGATTTTTAAGTACTCTACGGAGATTTGTGAAGTTAGCGGCCTGGCGGCGTGAAGTTAGCGGCCTGGCGGCCTAGCGGCTTGGCGGCGTGAAGTTAGCTGAAGAGGCAGCCTTTATCACAATTTAGGTTGATCTTAAAAACGGATTGAAATCTATTTTTACAGCATATAATGTAAATTGCAGGGGTGTATAAGAAAGTTATCGACATGATTTAGCTTTTATTTTTTAAAATTTTTTAATTTTTAATTTTTTAATTTTTTAAAAACGGCTTGAATTTGATTTTTACAGCATGCAATGTACATTTCAGGGATGATTAAGTAAAATATCAACAAGAACTAGCTTTGATTTTTTTTAAGTTTTCGAAGCCTGGCGGCCTAGCGGCCTGGCGGCCTAGCTTAAAACGTCTTGAAATCGATTTTTTCAGCATGTAATGTACATTTCAGGGGTGAATAAGCAAAATATTGATATTTTTGTTGATATTTTACTTAATCATCCCTGAAATGTACATTGCATGCTGTAAAAATCAAATTCAAGCCGTTTTTAAGATAAACATAAATTATGATAAATATTAAGTTTAGGCCGCCAGACTTCGAAAACTTAAAAAAAAATCAAAGCTAGTTCTTGTTGATATTTTGCTTATTCACCCCTGAAATGTACATTACATGCTGAAAAAATCGATTTCAAGACGTTTTTAAGATAAACATAAATTATGATAAATTTTAAGTTTAGGCCGCTAGGCCGCCAGGCTTCGAAAAGTTAAAAAAAATCAAAGCTAGTTCTTGTTGATATTTTACTTAATCATCAACTGAAATGTAATTTACAAAGAGTACATGGGAGTAAATGTACAAAGAGATTCCGAGTCGTCTTTGCAGATAAGCTAGAACTTTGTTAAATAATTTATTTTAAAAAATAAAAGCTAAATCATGTCGATAACTTTCTTATACACCCCTGCAATTTACATTATATGCTGTAAAAATAGATTTCAATCCGTTTTTATGATCAACCTAAATTGTGATAAAGGCAGCCATCTTCACGCCGCTAGGCCGCTAACTTCACGCCGCCAGGCCGCTAGGCCGCCAGGCCGCTAACTTCACGCCGCTAGGCCGCCAGGCCGCTAACTTCACGCCGCCAGGCCGCTAGGCCGCTAACTTCACGCCGCCAGGCCGCTAGGCCGCTAACTTCACAAATCTACTCTACGGTACAATATTTTGGGGTTTAACAAAAAGGCACGTGCCCCGTATACAACAGTTAAATTTAGGCCAGATAGAACGATTACATGTATGAATAATTTAATATGGACTTAGAACTTAAGACCAAGTCTTTTTTCAGATTTTGTTAATATAAATGTGGTAAATTTTCTTTCAGATGAGATTCAACACAGAGACTGTTTGATAAAGGCGCTCACTGACCTATGCAAGATTATCACCGAAAACACAGTAATTGTTGGAGATGAAATAGATTTACTTGAATCTAAGAATTGCTTGACTGGCGATGACAAAGCTCATGTGAAATCGGCTATGGGGCCGACATTGCGGACGCGAAGACTCCTCGCGCTGGTTTTACTTCGAGATTTCAAAACACTGCTTGTATTTCTTGAAAGTTTACTATTTCAAAATACACATGTTGTAGAAAACGTACTGAATAAGTTTGAACAGAACCAGAAGAGCGGTTACAGGAAACTACTCAAGTGCACTCTGTGTCTGCTTAGAAACAGAGTTGATATATCTCTTTTCGTAGATGATTTGCTATCAAGCGATGACCGCTGGTTGATGTTTTACGAAAGAGTAAGTCAGTCGGACTTTTTTGGACCAAATGCAGACTTATGGAATGAATTTGTAAATAATGCAAGCTTCGGTGATGGTCTTCATCGCATAGCAGACATTCTCATCAAAGCTCTTTCAAGCTGTGGATTCCATTCGGATATCGTACGAATGCTTCAGGAAGACAAGGAGAATTGCGTTGGTAGTTTTGTTTGTAGATGTAGTGGGCTGAATCATAATAGAAATGAACTTACAAGAATAATCGATACACGTCTTACCTACACTGCTGATCTTCAAGTAACTACCTCAGTCAATAAAAGGTTGAACATTGACACCAGAGACGATGGAAATGTTGACAGGGAGAATACAACGATTAAATGGCATTCATCGAAAGACAAGGATGTGTCCACTCTCAGGAGAACTCACTCAACAAAGCTTGAAAGTGGGCAAAATGACGAAACAGAGGCAAAGCAACCGCAGAGAAAATATGAGTCAACTCAGAAGAGCATTCTTACCACGAAGCAGGATACACCAAATACTGGTAGCATTGTCTTGTTTAAGACACCTTTGAATGAAGAAGATAGTAAGACAGCGATGGGGAAAATGCTAACGGAACGAGGTTGTCAATATGCATTGCAATTGCGAGAAAATCACCACCACCATCACCACCACCACCACCACCACGAAAT
Organism: Cyclina sinensis; assembly: GCA_012932295.1. Taxonomy (NCBI): domain Eukaryota; kingdom Metazoa; phylum Mollusca; class Bivalvia; order Venerida; family Veneridae; genus Cyclina; species Cyclina sinensis. The sequence continues at coordinate 32,195,396 of JAAONU010000013.1, forward strand.
AAAGCTCTTGAAAACAGACATGACTGAAAATGATGCTGAGGAAGATAAGACAAAATGGCTTGATAGATCAAATGGTGGTTCTAACACAGATGAGCAAGCATTAGAAAACCTGAAAATTAATTGGGAGGATGAAATCTCGACAGAAACAGAAATCAGAAAGACTAGTTGGTCTTACGGTACAAACAGTGCTGGAAGCTTTAATCTTACTAATGGTCAAAAGCAGCATAAGATTGAGCAGTTAGAGCCTGATGTATCGGAAAAACAGAAAGAAGATGGCGATATTGAAGAACATAGAATGGAAGAGTTGAAGGATCCTCTTGAAAATGACAACGAAAATGACAGTGGTTGTTCATTTCAGTCGTTAGAAAACACAGACAGCGATGATAGTGCGGTAGGTTGGGAAACAGTGGATGAAGAAGTAGAGGAGAACTATAAACTGGCAGGACATGGAAGCAGCTCATCCACAAACAGGGATTACGCAGTTAGGCGTTCCCACATTTCAGCAAAAAGACCAAGAGAGGTGTTTGAACAAGAAATCTCACTATTTTCATCAGAAGCTTACAGCCAAACAAGAAATCATAGTCAAAACAAAGAAGTTGCAATACAGAGCTCACCAGAAAGATCCAAGATGGGAGTTCAATGGAGTCCTCAAACTAATAATGAGACAAGAAATGCATTACTTAACTTTCTCATAATTACAGCACTTTGTTACTTTTTGCAGGTTATTTGTGAATACTTCATGTATAAGTAAAATCCTTCATGAATTTAAAATCTGAGGTGATATTGACCATTGGTGAAACACAATGTTGTTGTTATGAAATATAAACAATAACATACAAACAATATAGATATTACATTTCTTAGCAAATCGTAGCATATCGTTTTGCATCATACCATACCATACCATACCATAACTTGTTTACTGTAGAAAATGTAATAAAATCTGGCAAATGTTTTTGCCTACTCTCACTACTTACAGATATTGAAAATAATTAGAAATTGAAAGTTTTGAGAACGGCATTTCAGACGATGCTATCTCGTCAGAAGCAGTCATATGTAGGCCTCGTCCAATAGAATTGCTTTTGGGATTTCCGCGTTGAAGGTCCAAGTCAGTAGAAAAAAGTTTCCGAACAATTATTTACATCCGGAATTGTATTCAGTGGAACTTTACTTAATAGTAGCTTGTATGCAGTTGCCGCTTGAACCTGCGTTTGGGTTATTTGTGATCAAGGTCAAGGTCACTGTTAATTCAAAATAGAAAAATTGTTTCCGTTTAATACCTTTAGGTCGGAAAATTATATTGCAATGAAACTCGACCTAAGTATCTTTTATGCAATTGTTGTTTGCGATTGTGTTTAAAATGTCCTTCTGCTTTTGTTTCTGTGACAATGCGGAATGTTATAGCTCTAGTAATATTTATTAGTAGAAATGCAGGTGTGAATATCGAGGTGGTGATTATTTTCTCGGAAACTTCTCGTCACAGACGTCATTATATATCTTTGCAAGGAGGAACCTTTCAAAAGCTAAAGAAATGTATTTTCCGTGAGCTGAACAATGACAAGTCCGACTAATTGCAATATGTACCACCATTGACTTACAACGTGTAATACCATAGTTGATGAACACATATAAAGTCGTGGGTTTGAAACCATTCGTACAATCTGTGCGAAAAAGACGAACATAGAAAGCAAACACTGGACCACAAACAAATTTCTACCTTTTACAATTTCAGGCAAAAAGAAAGTACAGAAAAAATAAGAAATGAATCCCATTTTTTCTGTAGTCCAGAGTTTATTGAAGAGATAGATCACTACATCGTAAATAGCTCGCTGTCGTCCAATTAATTTGTTAATATATTAGTTTTATTTCTAAAACGAACAAAGCAGCATTGTCGGCAATTGCTTTGTTTATTTCAAAAATGGTTAAGATTGATGGGAATTCATTCTTAATTGAAATTTCGCGAAACAAAATGTTTGTTTCAACTTGGAAGTACACGGGGATGGATTTGCTGAGGTTTCTTTGTTACATCGCACTTGGACTGGGTAATATTACTATTATCGTAAATATTTTTTCTTTTATTTTTTATGACTCACTTTCTACATTGCTGGAGAGACTTCTGTTTGTTTATTCTTCAAAAATAGCTTTAAAAGCAACAACAGTTTTTTTTATACAAAACATTTTACTGGAGGTAAGAAATCCCCGTGAGTTGCACTATGTTTAAGTCATGCGTATTCCGAGCTCCAGTTTTGAATGTGTCATGGTATTTTCTTACCATGAATTAATAAACAAAAAACATTTACTTTTCTGAACTTGACAATTTTGATATTTATTGGATCATGTTTCAGAGTAAGTATCGAAAATCAGGCTTAATATATTTCTTTTTTTCTGCAGTATTCATTTTTGCGGAATCATTCTTAAGTCAGATCTATATGAGTATGTATTTCTTTTAAATTTAAATTACTTCGGTCAGTATGTTTGTCGGGTCAGCCGTTCTACCTTTCAGCTTTATCACTGGTGTATATATTTTTAAAGCTCTGACATTATTTCTTATTGCTTTAATTCCCACGATGTGTTTATCTACGAGTAATCCAAATACCATTTTATTTTTTGGCACCTGTGATGCAGTGCAGACTGCTTTACAATAAAGACTTTGACCGGTTTCTTTCTCTCTGTAGGCATGCAGTCTATAATACAGTGTCAGATAGACTATGACAGGAGTGATTTCTTGTTAAAGACACCGGAAGCTCGGAGTCACGTGATGCACGGAGAAAACCTCACTTATACGTTCAGCATTGTTTGTAACCTCACAACACCGGCCGATAGCATGTCGGTTGTTATAAATGGATCCAATCTACAAGTAAGGTAGTGGGTTTGGGCGGGGTAATTAGTTGAGGTAAAGCGAGAAACATACGCTGTGAATTTCCGCTCACAAAGTCTGGCGAAAACAAAAGAAAGTTGCTAATTTAAGTCATCTAAAAAGGGTATTGTTTGAAAACCTGACTTAAATGTCAAGTGTGAGGAAACGACCATTTTTCTTTATAAACATCAATGCAATTTTTATTTCACACTATCATTATTATTTTCAAAAGTTTATGGCCAAACTTATGCCAAGTTTTATATATTTTAAACATAATTAGCATAACATTTATAGTGTAGTTCATAGTAAAAATGTTTTTCCCTGTGTAACCACAGTTCATAGATACAACAGACCTAATGGAAACAAAATTTAATTGGCAAACTGCAGACGGTCGAACAACAGAAACGAAGGCACCTTTCAGCGTTGAAGTATTAAAGGTAATCTCGTTTCAATCATGTCATCCATCAAAAATATATTTCTCGATTTTTGGTGTCTTCGATTAACTTAGCACCTGAATTTAACTTTTTTTTTGGATAAATTAAATGAAGAGTGTCTAGAGTTGTTTCATTTTCTGGATAAGGTTAATGTAAAGGACCTTAGTTTGGTTTCTTTTCTCGGAGAATCTAGAAAGGGACACGGAAGGACACGCTGTGTTCAAAGGTCATTAAAACAAAAGAAACAACAACAACAAAAGCAATTACGGAGTCACAAGCTTGACTTATCAATATCTTGTAACACCTTTACAGGAATCAAACCTTCATCCAGTGTCAGAGTTGGATCTACAGATGCCTTTGTCCATTGGTGAACTGCAGCTCCAAAATATCTCTGGTCAGCTAGAACTTCATGTGACAGGTTTGATTTTTAAGCTTGTACATGCAAGATGTTACTTTGCGCTATTTTTTAGTTTATTCTTTGTCTTATATATATCTGGTGCCTTTCTTTCAAACAACAACCACAGATTTGTACAAGATAGATTTATTTCAATGTAAAAATGTCAGATTGCATGGCGACTGTAATTGCATAAATTAGAGTGAACCCCTGGATCATTATGTCATACCAGTCATGCCAGCTTGACTATTTTTAGAATTTTCTGTCAAAGTAACGTTCTGGGTAGTAAGGCCCAAAGTAGTTCAAACATATATCTCTGCTAGTTTCGGAGAGAAATACTGACGACGTCAGAGCGGTCTTCATTGAAGAGAGTTCCGATTGTGAAAAGTCGTCACTGATATTTTTCAGACACAGCTCCTCTAGGAAGTTTAATTCGCCCGGTGATGTACATTTCTCTATTCCTCGAGGAAAACTCTGTGTACCAGACCAATATACTCGGGGATTATGTATACTTAGAGACTCCGGACATGATACTGTCGTCTGTTGAGCCACGTGATCTAGAAATGAAACAAACAGCAACTTTAATGACGTATCTGAGGATACCCACACTGCCAATGAAACAGTCACTGTTGAATGTTTATATGCCAAGAAATGAAACAACCTCCTTTGAAATCGATGATTTACATGGTAAGATAATTTTAAAAACATTTGACAGCTGGGTCAGTTTCTATAAAACATTTATAAGGGCATTAATTGAGATCAAAGATACATTGTGAACATACTACATTGTGATTATGCAGTTTGTTCATTACACGATTTGGTTGCAAAGAAAAGAAAACAATTTGCCCTAGTAAAGTAAAGATTTAAATAAATAATCAGTAACGTTAATTATCGCGAGAGCCAATTCAGCCATATGTTCTCCGATGTTAATGAAATTTACTGTCACAGCTGATGAGCCCTACCTAACAGTGACGGATTTTCAGTTCGTCGGTGATACTGGGATTTCCATGGAATCATATCAACGGATCAGCGATACATTTCCTGTGTACCTATCAACTTCACGTACATCAGAAATTGATCAAGTCGTTTTCGCTATTCCGGAACTTAACGACGCGGTTTATATGAACACTTCGTGTGAGCTCGACTTTTTAATGGAAGTACAAAGTTTAGACTTCACGGGTTCCCATGACGGCTTCGAGCAGACGGTAGTGTCAGTGTTAGAAACAGGGAGCCATTTGTTTGTCATCAGAAAGATTACTTTGAACACAAAGAGAACATCTGACGTAGATTATGTACCGAAACTGAACCTCGCCCTCGACTTGATGGAGACAGAAACTGCAAATGCGGAGTAAGTGTTACTTTGATAACTGTTTAATCAAGATCTATTAAGTAGTATTAAAATTGTTGGTGTATAATATGAAATGCGATGGACTCGACCCATGACAATTAGAAGCTCCCTCTCGACACACAAAATACAAGATACCTACATATTTATTAAACTGATATATCTATAAATATTCAGACCCTTTTGAAAATTTTGAAACAAAATGCTACTAAAGTAACTAAACACAGGTCGAACCAGTGGTATAAAAATTGTGGCATGTTCGAAAAATATGAATTAAAAGATACAATATCGACAGGTCGACTGTTCAGTACCAGCTGAAGGTGTGTCATGCAGAAAACGTTTCCTGGTCCTCGGCATATAATGTGTCAATTTTGTTATTCCTTCCTCCATTCTTGCACGGCGCGGAAATATTGAGAACCAAAGACGTTGTCCGAACAAACACTCCCGTAGCAAACATCCTGCATGAAAATCTCGTCGAATTTAAGGTACAATTGTTATATGTGATTTTTTTAAAGTGATCCTGAATAATGATATGACCGTCTCCTCTGATTTAGGGTCTAAGGATATATTTATAATCCAAGTGAAATATTTATCTTAATACTGCACATTTTTATCAGCAATTTTCAGTGGACAGTCATGACATTTATATTCTTGTACACAGATGTGGCATTCATATAAACAACTCCCCATTTAATTTACGCTTAAGAGAGCAGCTATCCAGAATTATCAGTTCAGAGTCTTGACCAAACGGCTCGGGTAATACTTGCTAGTAACTTTATAGATGTATACTGGACCAGTTTAAGCTTTAATTATAAACATGGGATTTTAATGTCCTCGAATGAAGTTTATTGAAAATATATTTAATATACGTCCCTGAATGAACATAAACTTATGTTGCGAAGCAAAAGTTGAAATTACACAGGATCCAGCAATAATGACAATAATCTCGGTTAATCACGTGGCAGGCTTTCTTGATGTTAAAGTTTTGTCAGTTTTAGTAAGCGTTATAAATTTCGTTATGCCATGAATAAGTTAATATTACTTGGTATGTTTTATTTTTCAGGTAAAAAGGATTTCCTTCATTCACAATGTGCGACTACAGTTCAGTCTTAAATTAAATACAGCTCACGAAATATATGCTAGAGGGAAGGAGTACATGATAATTGCTGAAACTTGGTACAGTAACTGGAGAGACCAAACTACTAGTAAAGATACTGTGGGTTTTCAGAACGCTTTCAATATCACTGCAACTAATGGTAAAATGACCAGTGTGTTTTTTCTCTATTTATGTTCACCATACTTGTACTTTTTCTGCACCTTTTTTTCTATTTATCGTATCATCTCGTTTTATTAAATCTAAAGTTTCTGAAATAGTCTTAAAATCGGTCAGTCTCAAATCAACAATATATGTCTTAAAACACACAGGTCAAAGCTTATGTTAAAACACATAGGTCAAAGCTTATGTTAAAACACATAGGCCAAAGCTTATGTTAAAACACATAGGTCAAAGCTTACGTTAAAACACATAGGTCAAAGCTTACGTTAAAACACATAGGTCAAAGCTTATGTTAAAACACATAGGTCAAAGCTTATGTTAGACACAGTGAGGCTTAGTCAAAGTGGCTAGATCTCTGTTTCATCCATTGTGATTACAATGTCCGGTTTTTATCTGTAAAGTTGTTACGGTTTATACACAGAGAATATCAGAGCTATGTCTAAAAACAACTATGTTGTCAAAAGTTCTGCCAGATATTACAGGAGCAGATTACCAAAAGTTAATTGAATACTTGAGCATTTTCAAATAAAGGTTTGCTTTTTGCGATGTGTAAACATTCGAGTTCAGTGTCGTGACTAACCATTTACTTATAAATTGTGGCTTAATTTTAAGCTACACTTTTTATACGGCTTCTCTATTGTACAGAAAAGACCAAAGTAAACCCGACTTGCGAATGCTTAAGGGACAAATTTGCTCAATGTAGATGTTCAGGAGAAAATAGATGTGGTCAGAAAAACAACGGGGTCTCTTGTGTTGATTGTAACATGCCATGGCGTTGTGTGAATACTATTGAAGGTGAGTAGTGTTGCCTAGGTACTGATTACTTTGTCGTCTGCTGCTGCCTTTCGTCGTCAGTGATTGCGTCACACGCTTATGTTTGGATCAGAACCTTATCATGTGTCAGGAAGTTTTAAGTTTGTCAGGCACAAGACCGTTGTCTCTGGTCGAACTCAGTGTCAGGCATAATCATTTTATCGTTTAAAAGGTTTTTCGCTTTCTTGCAGACCGTATCAGACTGTCCTTCGTTTTCACCTTTATAAGGTGATAAGTATCGTTTGTGTGTTTGAGGTGCAGATCGAGTGATCCAGTCCGAGGGCAGATGCATTTTTGAGGGAACGAGGCTGTGTGTTGTTGTTTACTAACAGCACTTTGGCTAACTACATACAGTCATTCTGTAAGAGAAAATATATACTCTACAAACTGATGTTTGAACATGTTGGCTCTTAGCCGAATATAAAGAAAAGGAAAAACAACGGACTTCATGGACCTGAATTATGCGCCGATGGGCGGATTTAAACCCCTCTTTTCTTGCATCTTATCAATAAAAACACTCGGTACCTGGTAATGCCTAAACCAGCACCACACGCGTACTACTTGATAGTATCTCTGTAATCAAAATTATAGAGCGTCTCGCGGCATGACTATGTTATAAATGTTGCACTGTGCTACAATGTACTGCCATACAGGCAAAGACTTGTCTTAAATAAAATTTACTTCTGCATCAGGTTACGGAAGAGCATGTACGTTAAAGGGTGGCGGAAACTTTTCATATATTTGTGGCACAACAAAACGGAATAGGTAAAAGATATCCACACTTTTATTTACCTTTTAACAACCCATTACTTAAGTTCATGTATTAATAACAGAAAAATAGACCTGACAAAAATTTCACACTTGTTTGCTCGCCAGTCCTTTTTCTACGCTTCGCAGTTCTATTATTATTGAAATAATAATCGACACGAAGCGCAGTGGTGTTGCCTTGCAGAGGCTGAGCTTCTGGCCTTAGAGAATTAGCAAGCGGCTAACTCAGAGGTCGCGGGTTGGAAATCCCGTCAGCGAATCTTACTAGAGACTTCTATAATCCTTTCTCGCTGCTTAATTCATGGCCAGGAAATCAGAAATCATTTAAAAATATATGTAGTTTGACTTAAATCACAAGAACTTGCTAGGTAATTACGGTGAACGAAGAACGCATTTTCATAAATAAGTAGTATTGTTTTAGGTCAACAGTTTAAATCTCGTGTTTAACTTTTATGGGAAGTCTGTGTCCGTCATTGATCAGTATTTGTTTCAAACGACAACAAATCTCTTATATCACTAAAATGAAATTGATGAAACGTAGCCGGGTGTTTAAAAATTGAAATTGTATCATTTTCTATTTAAAACAGGAAAGCCTGGGAATTGAATGCATGTGTAAAACAATATACCAACGGAACTATAGAGAGTAAGTCGAAAAATGTGCTGCTTTTCATTCCGCTTACACCACTTTTATAACGAAAAATTAGATATACTCTAGCGGCCATTTTCAAAATAGGAATGCTGTAAATTTTGGTGTCCGTTTTCCCTGGTAAAATAAATAGATGTAAGTTTTATTTTCCAATTCGGAAAGGGGTGATCAGTGGTCTTGTGGTAACTCATGACTTGTAATTCAGGGGTCACGAGTTCGATACCTCACTCCTCTGCTAACATTTCAGACTGTCTTTCACATTAACCAGAGGTGTAATATTTAAATGCTATGCACTTAGTCCAGCCAGGTGTGGCTCAGGACATGTTTTCTGTCTCGTGCACAATCATATACAGCGTAAAATAGCTCAAGGGAAAGGACAGTCGTCATGTCGACAACCGGTGCCGATGAAAAAATATATCATATTGTTGTAAATAAAATATTGCACCTACACAAGACCGGTCCTGAACGCTTGCTGATTTTAGAGAACTGGCGCTGGTGACGAAGGCAAAACATCACTCTCCATGACTACAACTTACATCTGACGTTTTGTTCTCCCAAATTTACAGTTGAACCCCTGTGCTAGCTTACTTTATAACTGCTTCAGTCTAATTTATTATCATTTATATAATTCATTTATTAAAATCAAATTTTGTATAATTTGTCTTTTTCTAGTGATACTGTGATTAATGTTATCTGTAATTCAGGACTTCCGCCTGCAGTCGGAACGATTCTTGCAAGAGACACAGACAGGAATTATCTGTATGGAATTTCGCAGAACGGTCTTTCGTACATGCTAAGTAAGACCGAGGGGATCACGTGGTACAATATTCCTCCGCTAATGTACTCACATGCGTCACTGATGACAACATTTGAACCAGCAGAATTTAACCTTGAGTAAATAGTGCATGTAGGTCCATATACAAAGGAAACTTGAATGTTTAGATATACATATGTAAGGTGTAAAAAAAACAACTTCAGATACTGTTTTTGTTTACGAAATAAATTGTAAGGAAATAAAGGAAAGACATGTTTCGCTTTGTCATGATTTTATTTCTAGTAGGGTGTCACAATTTTGCCATGAAGTAGTGGTGTCAATGGAAAGACAGAAGGGAGTACTGCTGATCAAAAGCTCACTTCAGGTCCAGTGAGAACAACCTTGTTTCTAATGAGGGACATTCCTGATAACAAATTATCTCCCTTACTCAGATAACATCAAAGGTAGACCAAATAGCAGATTGGTCCTTCCAGTTGGAATCCTTTGACTTTATCCTTCTTTCTAATTGTGATGGTCTTGACTTAAGTTGTGAAAATTGTCACTTATATATTAAATAAAAAGTTAGGATTATCAGAAAACAAAGATAATGGTGTTAATAAAACATGTTGCTAAACTTAATGTGTAATCTGACTACCACTGTTGCAAATAATTAGGCTTAGTTATCACCTTACCAAATGATAAAATAGCGATAAAAGAAGAGGATTCCAAATGGAAGGACCAATGTAATGTCAGAGAGTATTCAGGGTAGATAATCCAATAATGTCCCCATTAGCTAAAGGTATATATATATTCAAGCTGTGAAGTCACTGTTTTTAGGAAAATACTAAAAAAAAACTTATTAGATTCGTTTTCTTTGGATATGCCTGAACAATTTAAACACGGCTAAATCCGACTGTTGTTTCAATAACACGTTATATTTGGTAATTATGCACTGCAACATATTGAAAAAACTTTTGAAATTTATGTTTAATATGGATCTATTTTCTCCTGAATATTGTACATATCCAACATGTTCTTGACAACTGTGACAACATTCAATTCGGGTCAACCTTTCTTTACGTGAAGAAAAAAAAAGAATCATTTTCTATAATGCCCAGTTTAAAAGAATTAATATGCAAGCGTACGCCTTTAACAAACTGGAAAATTCTATCTAGATTTCTTAGTTGTCCTTTTCTTTTGAGGAGTCGACCTATCAGCAAATTCCTGAGCGCGACATAAGGAAATTAAAGCATCTAATATATTAATACTAGGTATAACAATCCAGAGCGAGTTTAGAAAGAAGAAATAAAACCAGAAGTGGCAGAGGATGCCACATTTCACTATGCTGGAACCCTTCTAGGACCTCGGTGGAGAAATATAGAGTATCTCCATACAGCTGACAAATGGATACGGATAACTGCAGCACATAACGGTATTTTGCACCTTTTTGGAACATAAATGCTGCGGCTGTTAGGAAACAAAGTGGACCGTCGATGAACGCCGTAATGCTCTCCATGGCAACCATACACGTCTCACCTCTGCAAAACATTTTTCGCATTAGTTTATTCTAAAAAAGAAAACCTGGTTTTTAAACAGTTTAATTTGTTTCAGATTGGTGCAATTTTATTTATCTAAAGACATAACTCGTTAAGAAACGAATCACTGGTGCAAACGGTAAGTTATGAAAATAAAAGGTACCCATTTTAAGCTAGTGGACTTAAACACAAAGACGTACCTCGTGCTCGAACTTGAGTTCGAACCTGAAACCGATCCGTTTTCCTGAATACAACTTAGCCATTGAGCATTGAAGGCAAGCGGGCTTTGCAACATTGGCGAACGGTCAGTATTAACGGTCGTGTTACAAGCCGAGTGTTTGCTTATATATATTCGGTAGCATTGACGTTTAACATCACTAGAAATATTGCAGAACAGATAATTGTAACTAAACGTTACTGTGGCAATGCGTTTCATTAAATAATGGATGTTTGTTCAGGTTATTTAGAGAAAGCGATCTATTACTATTATTTACTCACGATATATATCGGCTATCTCCTTTGCCATACTCTTTCCCTGAAAATGAAGAAAGTGTTGTGAAACTTTTCAACACAAACTATTTTTATTGGGACGGTAAATTTTAAGCGTTTATTTCTGCAAGAAGATACTAGAAAACTTCTTCAAATATTTCAACCTTAGAAGTTCAAGCCTATCTTAAGAAATTCTCTAGGATCCTCGTTTTTTTAAGACAATCGGTATATATTAAACACACTTTTGATATCTGTAAATATCAACCTTTTATTTACACTGAATGCTGGCCTTTTAAATAAATCTACCACAGGTCGCAAAAAGATCAATTGAGGGGAGTGTAAATTTAGTACATTGTAACCCAATATGGGCGGATACACGAATAAAACAATAATTTGGACGGTAAGAAATCTGCTTACACATCTGTGCAAGGTATGTCTGTTCACCAGCGAGTGTTGCATGATACAGGCTAAAATATCCTTCCAAAATGAAATGTATGAAGCCGCACGATAAAAACCAACAAATTTTTATCCGAACACCGGTTGACTTTCTTTTTGTCACTATCCAAGTTATCACAATTAAAACTGCAATTAATCCGAAAAATATCCCTAGAAGTTCAGTGATTCCATTTTTATTAGGTTGATAATGTGGTAGGTGTGTGTCCCGAGGGAAATACGGATGTTTTACAGCCTCTGATCCCATTGTTCACCTTTTAACTTGCTCTTTGATAAACGCCGATATCGGTTTCACGAAAGTACTTGTACTACTTAACAACCTTGCATGTGACCCTACATGTACAAACAGTTCATGTCAATACTCTTTACTACCAACGTGATTACAAGCATTCTGAATGGGAAATCCGCTTCAATTTTTGATAACATGTAATTTTATATAGGTAAATAACTAAATCTAATCAGACAGTATTCAGTTTAAACAGTACCAAGTTATTCGTTCATTGGTATAATTATGTTATATACGTCTCTGTATACATGCAGAAAGGTATCTATATAATGAACGAATAACTTGGTACTGTTAAATACTTAATACTATATATGTGCACTTAATAAATTAACGTAATAATTAATAAGCGTAAAAACAGACTTACAATTCAGACTTTAGCGGGTTTTTTTTATCTTTTATTGCCGTAGAAACATGTTTCACACATTTAAAAACATTTGAAAAAACATTTGATTTGATATTTTAAAAAAACGAAACCTCATTTAAGTTAATGTTTAGAACGTGAACAATTTGAACAATTCCCCAGACTCCAGAAAATGTAATACTTAGTATAACGCCAGCAGGCGATTTGAGAGTTGCTAAATTAGCTGTGTATTGCTTTTTATCCTGTCAATTATTTCATATCCGACCCGATAAAGGGGGGTCGTATAAATTTTGCTTTATAGGGAACATGCTACGTCATCACTGGTGACGTCATGGACTAGTTTTGTGTTTATAAACAATATTATAAATAATCAGAAGGAAGTGATTAAATGATTGTTATTACAAACAGAGACTACTTGAATAAAAATTAAAAATTTCAATATCTAGATCTTATAATATAGCATGGTCATTTAAGGCAAAAAATTTCGAAAGTTTGGAACTATTTTTTTGTGTATTTGTTCACCTGACGGATAACCTTGACATTTGAAACACTTTAAAGATAGGTTTTCAATATCCTAGTAATTTATTGACAAATGCCAGATGTGACAGGATAAATAGAATAATAGGTTAGTGTCTTAAATGAGAAAGTTTATCCGGCTCGGCTGCGGTATTTATCAGGTTCGCCTTCGGCTCACCCGATAAATTCCTACGCCTTGCCAGATAAACTTTCTCATATTAAGACACTTACCTATTATTCTCTATATCTATTTGAGTTTCTTTATCGTCGGTACCTGTTGACCATTTGACCGACGCCCCATTGAGAGGTTAGTTATTTTAGGTTGCTAGGGATAGTGCAAGACAAAAACATCCAAATTAAATGTCGCCTCTGGTCCTTTTCCATAGTCAGTGTATAGCACTGATATAAGGGACCTAATTTTAACGTCTCAACCGAAAGAGAATAAGTAATGTTAGTGGAGGAGCGGGGAGTGAAATCGCGACCCCTGGACTAACTGTAAGATACCGGCTTAAATAGACAGCATGTTGAAATGTGACAACAAAAATGCAAAATACAGTGGTTTCATTTCAAATATGTAAAGTGAAAATGATGCACTCTGGAAATGTTACTGTTGCCAAATATAAAATTGTTATGGTGTTCTCTTACAAATATTTTTCTTTTTAGCTCTATTTACGATATTATTGGCGGCGCCGAGAACGGCGACGCCTATATTGGAATAGTGTTTCATTTTGTACCATGCGCTGACGTAATCAATTTGGGAGAATCGTGGATCATTATCAATGTAAAAAAATCCAATTATTCTGTACATCACTTAAAATATGTCACTTTATAAATCGTATTTATTAGTTTTAAAAATAAATTGATCCAAATCAGGTAAGTTTGTATTTTTAATTAAAAGTTTTTGATGCAAAATTTACAGATTTAATGACTTTTCCCAAAACAAATCAAAGCGCTGCAAGTACTTGTGTATTCACTGCATTTAACTAGCAGTGTGTTGCTACTTAATCTGAAATGCAAATCTTTGTTAATTCTTTCAACTATAGCTATATAAGAAAGGTGAAGCCGAGTGGTTAAAAGGTCGGACTTGTAATCTAAGGATAGCTAGTCAAGACACGAGTTCGAACCCCGTCAACGGCCGTGTCGGCATCGGTTATTTCCTTCAGCAAGAAACTTTATTCTCATTACTTAGTACTGGTTGGTTCCAGGGACGGATTTGAGAATGATTCTATTAGCTAAAAGCTTTCGTCACAATCGAAATAAAATTGATTTGTATAAACTAACTTGAAAATAGAAATTGTACAAAATCTGTCGTTTTAATGCAATAATAAAGAATGAGTCTGTCTTTGTTAATACAGACACAAGGATGAATTTGGAGAACACTCTTACTTTGCTGGAGTCAATTCAGTCGTTATAGTTACAAAAAAAACACATATCTGTTCACTACGCCACTAAACCGTTAAACCATGAATATGATAGAGTACCAGTTGTTCTTCGGGTGTTATCTAATGCAGACAAATTACAAAATATTTGAAATGATGTAATACCATACTGTGAAATGTGGAATTCGAACAAAGATGTTACATGTAAGGTTTTATTTTTTTGGATGTCGATAACATAGGAATTGTTATTTCAAAATCGAGGACACACCTTCAGAGACAAGTATCTTGGTATATTTTTCACCAAATCTGGGAATATTATGCGTACAAGAAAATATTTAGTAGTAAAACCCTTCATCTATTATAGGAGAATGTGTACTCCATAGTTGATTACCTATCGGAAGCACTGTCAAGCCGGCAGCTCTCTTTTCCAATTTCAGAAATACACTCACACTGCTACTGCTATACAAAAATTCGTTTCCCGTTTCCTACCAGAGACGGTAATTCTTTAGATATAATTTTCTCTTAAACACAGACCGGGGAAAAAGCAAGATTACGAGGTGATTTTAAATAATTTATAATGACCATTCTCTTCTACAGTTCTCTTCTACAGAAATAACCGTCCATGGATCTCAAATTCTCATTCTCTGTGGGAAGAAAAACATATTCTTGGAATTGTCATTCAAGGTTTAAATTTGAAATTTTGACATGTCTTGGGCTGCCTAGAAACTTTGGACAGTAAACTTAGCAACCCTTTTCAAACTTTCCGATCACTGAAGTCATCCTTGTTTCAATTTACTTAATGTGCTATCGATGGTTCCAAAATGTTCCTTGGTCAATCGCAACAAATCTATATAAAGTATAGTATTTAATGTACGTTGAAGGCTTATGACCCCTGCATGTGCATGTGTGATGGTATTTTCTTCATGCATACAATATAAACAATGAAAACATAACATTTCTTCAAGAAATAGATTGAAAATCTGAGTTTGTAAAAATTGGATTATATCCTGTCTATCATGGTTGCGCGACCAGGATAGAACAGAAAAAGACACAAAACAGTAGGATTTAAACAGACTAAAATCATTAAAAGGGTATAGATTGTTGAAATAAAGCAAAAGTAGACATTTGGAATATTCAAGTGCTGAATTGTGTCGCAGACGAAGAACGCTTGATTATTATCCCAATTTTTAATTTTAAAGGGAGACAATATGCAATTTTCATAAAAAGTGAAAGATCAAATGATTTTTTATGAGAATATAGTCATTCATATCTTGTCATTTTGTTGAAGAAAAGTGAATTCACATGATTGGATATAATTCAAATGTCCCCCTTTAAAAATCTTTTTACATCCCATCTGTAAATAACTTGATTAAATCATCAAAACGTACAACATGTACTACACACGTGTACAATTGTTTAGGTTAATTTATACACTTATTATTTATCTTATTTCAAAACAATGTGCGCCGCCTTTGATGCTTTGCATCAAAATTAATCTTGTTTCTAAAATAGATTATCTCAAAGATTTTACAGTGTATTCACTATATTCTGTGCTTGTAAAGACTTATAATTATACTATATATTGAAATAAAATTACTTGCTTTAGTTTAAACATATTTTATTCGTCATTATCATATGAGTTCACATAGTACAAATAATAATACATATAATGAACGGAAAGGATTAAACTGAAAGCAAAATGCTTATAAAAGCTCTATCCTTATATATTCTAGATATCGGTACATGGCAAATGGCGATATATAATAAAAAGTTTTATGACGATCATTTATGTTTGGTGATTTAGAACAAAGAGACATAATAAAAAGCAAAATATTGAGGTTAGATGAGAAACAGTAAGAGAGAGATAGAGCTGACCTAGAGTTTGGTTCCTTGATGGAAGTCTGTACAATTATGAATGTTGAGGATCAATCAAAGCGATTTGATTTGTCAATGTATCTGTGAACTGTTTGAAAAATTTGTTCGTTTACGGAATCTGGAAGTTCTGCGTTGCCAAAGAGGATAGTTTTTAGAGAGATCTGACAGTGAGTACTTATGACATTTAACAAGTCTTTGCGCAAATTATAATACCGTGGGCACTCAAGAAAGAAGTGGAAAGATGTCTCCCTCTGACCACATTCACATAGGGGAGAATTGATAATATTCTTTGAGTAAAGATCATCCGATAGTGAGCTGCAATTGGTTCGAAGACGTGTGTGCAGTATTTGGGACTTGCGTTTGCCAAAGTAGAAGTATGCTGGTACTTTCGAGGGTTGGAATAAGGCCATTTTGAATGAAGACAGGGTTGTAGAATTACGAATATCATCAGGAAGGTCATTGTATGCTCGAGTTGTAGAAGGTAGAAAAGAGGCATAGTGTAAAGTTGTTCGAGCGTTTGGAACCCTGAAGTCATCTTGATTACGTAGGCTGTACGTTGGGTTCTGAACCTGTTGTGGACACATATTAGACAGATATTGACGGACAAGGTTATGGTGCATTTTGTAATACAGGATTAACTTGTGTTTGTCACGCCGAGATTCAAGTGTCTCCCAACCAACATCACTCAAAAGCTTTGCAATTGTCACCAATGTTGTAGTACCTGATAAAATTCTAGCGGCCTCATCCTGTACATACGTTTTCAAGTGCGTTCTTCTCTTGGGCAGTACAATTGCCAAAGACTTCATCACCATACTCTAGAATAGGGCGAATGAAAGAGGTGTAGACAAGTATTAGCATTTCCAAAAATGCTTGAAATCGCCGTTCAGCCATGCATTTCGTCTTATCCATAGATGAATGTATTTCATGTTCTTCATTCATTAATATGATAATCTTACAACATGCTTTGCACTGAAAAGCGAAGTTATATTTGATAATTTTCACACAGAAATTATAAAGTAGATGAAATATACATTGTAATTTTTATTGTAGCTGGACTATTTTTGAAAGCGGACGATTTAGCTTCTTTATCGAAAACATCCCAATATCTTTATACATCATGTTAAAATTTGCAGCATTAAAACCTTGTAAATATTGCTTTGTTGTAAACCAGTGTACGCATAATTAATTGACTATCTGAGTAGTTTGTTAACTTTATTTATCACTAAAAAATGTATACTTAACAAAAGCTAGATACAGTTCTTCAATGCCATAAGAATATTATATGTACAATTTAAACAGAATAAATTTTAGGTAAAAAATACGATATTGCCCTGACCCTAATCAAGCATATATAAAACACGGAAAAATCCTGATCAAACTCCTCGCACCGGTTACATCACGCTTTGCTACTTTGACTGTACTAATCAGGGGAAGTAACCCCTGCGGGGAGTTTGTATCCTGATTAGAATCGCCCGGAAACAAGCATTTGTTTTTTTCTTTAAGTGCAAGTTTTGGAAAAAACAAACAAACCATACTCTTATTTAGACTACATTCTCTAGTTAAAAATGACATGTAGTAAAAAATATTGCGATTATCCTATATTTATCCTACACGAGCCTGAAGACTGGTACTAAGATCGTACATTGATGATGGTATTTTTCAGTTGTAAGAATAAGTAACCCGACAAATATGGCGGTTGGGCGAGTCCATTTCGCACCCCTTGATGAAGAATTTTGACGTCCATTTTGTTATCATGTGATATGAAATGCTTTGCTTTGATTGGCTAAAGGCAGACGGTGTACAGGCAAAACTGTTCAAATCTTGTTAATTGTATATATCGCCGTCCAGGAAAGGCGATAATGACTTCTAGGGAACGTCTGTCCAAGACGAATTTAAGCCTTCGCATGACGTTGATACGCTGATAAGCTTTCCCAATCGTGTACTCGATATGGCAGTGCCATTTCAAATCTGAGGAAAGAACTACACCAAGATGCTTGTGATTTGTGACCTCTTGTATAGTCTCGTTATTCATTTCTAGGCTAGGATGGTCACTGGTTCTAGTTTTACGAGAAAAGATCAAAGACTTAGTCTTTGTAGGATTGAATTTGACCAACCAAGTGTTAGCCCAACTAGATATAGTATTTAGGTCGTAGTTTAGAGTTTGCGCTGCAGAAACAGGATCCTCAACGACCAGGAAGAGACTTGCTTTCTTTACACACTGACAATATTTACTAATATGAACAGAAACATTAAAGCAGGAAGACAACTATCAATATCTCAAGAAATTTTGCATCAATCTGTGATCACATGTACAATTCAGTTATTTGGCATAACCAATTGGATGCTTTGTTTAGGCAGCCAACTTGATTCAGTATAGTTCAAATGTATACAACAACGATAAGACCCACTGTATAGATGTTTTGAGAATGTCATAAAAATAACCTGACACTCGTTAACATTTAAATAAGCTTGTAATAACTCGACCAGGAAAAAATGTTATAACATTCACCAGAGGTTCGCTTCATAATATTTTTTCCTGAACTTGTTAAATAAAAGTTTCTATGACATGAAAAACTCGTGTCAGACCCTAGATATATTGATTAATGACTAATCGAAGACAATCTTACTTGAAAAGATTTGGCTAAGGATGGATGTGACCATTACAGTGTTTCACTGATCTACGTAAGTTTTAAAAAGACTGTATAAAAAAGTGTCTACTCTAGAATGTCCAGGTAAAAAAATGTCAACAACTTGCTGACGTTGACACTGTAAGTGGCCCTTTTGGACTGTTTGTTTCGATACACCAGGTTTTCGCATTCTTCAAAACATAATGAAAAGTAAGTAACACACTAAAAAAATGCCTTTGTCAGCACACTAAAACCAGCGGAGCACTTTTTACATGTGAATTTAGCATCATAAGATATGCTGTTGGCAGCTATAATGAGTAAAAACACAAAACATACAAATCAAATTAAATATACTTGTAAGGAAGGAAGGCAATCAATGTTAGGACAAAATACACAGAGAATGATTCAGTTAAGACAGGGTTGCATCCTGATTGTAAAATATTAAAAGATACAAAACATAATTATGACAATAACAAACAGCAGCAACAACAACAATTGTGGAATAAATTTGAAAAAAGAGATAAACTGAAAAGTTTTTCAGTAAAAATCCCCTCCTTTAAATAGTCTTGTAAACGTTTCGCGTATCCTCTATGGCCAGTTCACTCGCCGTCATTGCCTTGCTTTATTTACACAGGCTGGGCTAAACCTAACGCAAAGGGTTTTAAGACATAAAAGTGAAGCATGCATCTTTTTATCCGGTGGTGTAAAGTCCTTTGTTTTAAAGTAAGACTTGCATTGGGCAGATTGTATGTATATCGGCACAACCTACTAATCTGGTCCAAATGCAATACTCGTTCTGTCTTTCTGATATATCATTTATAATGTTTTCTAACTTTTGCCGATATTGATCATGATGCACAGAGAAAAATAGAGTAGCGAGATCGAGAGCGAAAGAGAAATAGAGAGAACAGACAGAGCGAACGAGCGAGCGAGCGAGCAACAGAGAGAGAGAGAGAGAGAGAGAGAGAGAGATCAGCCAAATTCCAAACATATTATAAATCAATATATAAATCGTTCGTTCAATATAATTTTGAACATTAATGAAAATAAGTGTTTTTGTTCATTGGAGAGATATTCAAAACCAAACAGGAGATTTTCTAAGAGCAGGAGACAGGGGAGAATCGTTAAGTAACGATTTCTTTGTTGGGTAAAGTTAGGACACCTTAACATATAATGATCGGGAGTTTCGATCTGGCCGCAGGAGCAGAAAGGAGAATCTGAAAGATTTGTACTGTACAGGAATTCATTTAGCGGACTACAGTTTAGACGTAATCTACAATGGTGTATCTGTAGATTTCTTTTACCGGTGTTGTAATGTGATGGTGGTTTACGGATGTTGGCATGAAGCCTTGACTTAAATATTGACAGACTTTGGCTGTTTCTTGTTTCATCTGGTAAAGCATTATAAGCGCGGAAAGACTCGAAGTATAAATGAGTTTTACACGGGATTGTAGAATACAGAGTGTTGTTTCAAGTGAATACATTGTTCTGTTTTCATTTCGTTGAGGCACTAAGGACTGTAGGTATGATGGTGAAATGTTGTGGGTCATTTTGTAGAAAAGAATCATTTTGTGCAAATTTCGTCTTTCGGATAACTTTTCCCACTTGAGTTCATTGTATAAATTATTAATATTACAAAGTTTGGTCGCTCCGGTGACTATTCTTGCGGCTTCGATCTGAACTGCCTCTATTAGATTTGATTGTACAGTTTGACCAAACGACGTCGCCATACTCGAGTAAGGGTCTTTTGAAACTTATGTACATACTATCTAAAGATTTTCGATCCACTAATACTTTGAAATGTGTAAGAATTGAAATTCTCCTCCATGCCTTTTCTGTCATTATTTTTAAAGTTTCTGACCAATTACCGTCTTCAGAAAAATACAATCCTAAGTGTTTATGTACATTAACGTCATTTATTCTAGTGTTGTTCATTATAAGATCAGGATGGACAGGTTTATTATTTTTTCTACTTATAATAAGCGATTTCGTTTTATCCGCATTAAAGGTAACTAGCCACTGTTTTGACCAATTTCAATTTTCGAAAGGTCGTTATTCAGCATGTATGCCGCTGCTTGTGAATTTTCAGCTATTACATAAAGGCTGGTATCGTCTGCGAAAAGTCGTATGTTAGAATTTACTTCATTGGCTATATCATTAATATATATTAGAAACAGTATAGGACTCAGGATTGAGCCTTGAGGAACGCCGGCGATTACATGCTGAAGGGAGGAGTATTTGCTATTTAAAACAACTCTTTGTTTACGATTATTAAGGTAAGATTGAAACCATGAAAGCATGTTGCCAGATGTACCTTTCGATTTAAGTTTATGCAGTAAGCCTTCATGCCATACACGGTCAAGGGCCTTAGAAATATCACAGAACACCATCAGTACTTTCTTTCCATCGTCAAGGGCTTTACATATGTCATTGTAAATATAAACTAACCGGTTAACAGTAGAATCACCAGGTATGAACCCTGACTGGTATGGTGTCAAAACTTTATTGTCTAGAAGAAAATTGAAGAGATACTTCATGACACAGCGTTCCATTGTTTTGCCAATACAACTTAATATAGGTAGTGTTACATTAGTATTGTTTAAAAGTGATTGTTTACAGAAGAAGGTGTTGAGAAGGTCGGCCTTGTCTTCATCGCTATCAGCAATTTTATTTTCATATATGAGAGATGGATATTGGGTCCGATGAATTTTTACTGCCCATATGTTGTTTTGCTAGTTTGAACCAAGATTTTATATAATAATTTTCGTTTTGCAATTGGTTTAGAATTTTTCGATCATAATTTGACTTAGCTTTTCGGATTTCACGTACCACTTCGTTTCGTTTGGATTTGAATCTGGCACAATGATATTCAGAATTACGAGATTTTGCCTTTGAGTATAAGCGATGGCACTGTCTGATTAATTTACAAATCTTATCATTAACCCAGGATGAATCATCAGGACGAATAGTACATATTTTGTTCGGAATGCTTTGTTCAGCACAGGAATGAATGGTATTACTCAAATTTTCGGACAAAATGTCTATATTTTCATTATTAAGTATATCATTTCAATCACAGTTATTTAGTAAATCACGAAATTTGCTGTAGTCACCGGCATCATACTTCCAGACTTTACGTTTGAATGTGTGGCGTCTATACATTTTGAATTTAAGTACTATAACAATGAGACAATGATATCTTAGTAATCCTGGCAGAAATGGATCATTTACAAAACCTGTTAGAACAATATAAGGATTGTTTACAATAAAGAGGTCAATGAGAGAGGACGTAGTTTAAGTAAACTGTGTGGGTTCGTTTATGACCTGGTGATACCCGTATGACGTTATCAGTGATTTGAGCTTATTTTCGTGTGCCGAGCTAAGCATATTAAAGTTAAAGTCCCCGGTTATTACAACATTACGACATCCGGTGTTATAAGGCGGTCAACACTTTCTTCTAACAAACTAAAATAATAGGCGTTAGCATCCGGGTAAAACCCACCAATAAGCAAATTTTGTTTCTCAATTTTTACTTCTATCCATATTGCCTTTAGTCCTGCGACGGTTAAGTCGGTGCGTATTTTACCGTTTAATGTATTTCTAATATATACAGCAACGCCTCCGCCTTGCCTATTTTGTCTATCCGCTCGAAATGGTTTACCAAATTTCAATATAGTTATATCATCGTCTTTAACTGAATGCGTTAACCAAGTTTCACTGAAAATAACAATATCATATTGTTGCATTCCAGTTTGTAGTATGTCAATTTTCGATTTTAAGCTTTGAAAGTTAAGATGCACTACGTGAAACCTTGGAATTTGTTTGTATGCGAGGTTTCACGAAGTGCTTGAGAAAAAAGGTCAGCTGCTGATAGAGATCCTATATTCAGTGGAGAGGTTATATTTTTCTCCTTAAACAGACACATGTCCAATAGAAATCGATGTAGAAATGAAATTTCTTACAGATAATTTTCTATTTTCAAGGGGAGCCATTGTTGACTGTTTTATCTTGGTTTTGATCCCTTTAGTGACGTCACGGTCACGTGGTATTGCTACACTTGCTACGCCAATTTTAGAATGAAAAATGTTTAATGATCACATCGTAAGGTTTACAAATCTGATGAAAAGTAGACTTTAACTATGTAAAATGAAGCAATTGCAAAGTGACCTTGACGGTATGACCTTTCGACCACATACTGACGTTGACACAGTAAGTAACATCTTTGTACAGTTTATTGTCTACATGCCGCTCAAAATGTGCTTTTCGCATGCTTCTTATCATATTTAAAAGTAAGATACACATTATGTCGGTTTAAATATGACAGAAACATGACAGTCGATAATGTTCCATTTAATGAAATAACTTCTAGGTAGAGAAGTCGCTCTGAAATCTATTTTTCCAAGATGAAGGTATTTCAACTGAACAACGTAATATAGAAGTTCTATTATAGGCTGTCAAAGAGAGACAAAATGTACAGATCGACAAATACATAATTAGTACAATTTAGTACTCTGGTAGGCCAATATAAAATGAAGATGTTTTTTCAAAGTATTGCGCTGAGCTTTCGATGTTTTCATGGGAAATCTGACTTTTTTGTATGTGTTTACGCGGGAAGGGGGTCTGATCTACAAGATGTACCTGGTGTTTTGTTAAAAAATAATTATGACACTATAGACAAACGATTGATACAATTGAAGATAAACAGTATTTCTGAAGACTAAAATTTATTTCTTATCAAATTTTTAAGTCATAACTTTTGCTTAATTCAGATTTATTTAAATAGAGCAAACTTCAGAAAACGATGAATCCTTCTAAACATTTTTATATGAAACACAGAAGAGAGCACGCATTATATTGTTTATTTTGGATTACGAAATTATAATTGGTTGTCCATGGGTTTTAGCCCTGTTTCTGTAGTTAAATAGTTGGGTTGAAAGTTAAACATAATAACGTCATGTTCTATTTCTGTTTTCCAAAAGCTCTACATTTCAATTTTTAAGAACTCGGCTATCTGGACACTGAATTGAACAAAATATTATTAAGAAAAATATTCCTTATGTTGGTCTCTCTCTGATTATTCGGATCAATATAACTCTAAGAAAAAAAAGTCAAAATGAAAAACATGATATGAAATGGCTATATTATTTCTATGAAAGATCTCGAAAGCGACTGCTACTGTAATGTCACTTTTAATATAAATGTTGGGAGGCTGACCCAAATACACAGTGATTCTTGCTCTATCCTTGAACTCTAACCAGACATAGACGAACATCACCTCTAATGCGGAGAGTATCCACTTTTTCAATCGGAAACCGGTACTCAAACTCCAGCAGGTGCTCGTTGTTAACTGCGACCTGCCAAAAGAAATTTATCACTACATCTTTATTGAACCGCTCTTTTCTGTCTTCTTTCAGATTTTTCTGTGATATCACATAATTATATTCGTTCTGCATTCAAAAATTACAGAATCTAGTTCGTAAAATCTAAAAAATGCCCTTTTTTGGACTATCCATCAGACGGATAAAATTCGACATGATTACATAGAGTATGTAATGGGGGACATTAGCGGCTTCTCTACCCTGAATACTCTCTGATATTACACTGGTCCTTTCATTTGGATTCCTCTGCTTTCATTGCAATTTTCTTTTTTGGTATGATGGATATTAAGTGTAGTTATTTGCAACAATGGTTATGTTTGTTTTTAGATAATCCTAACTTTTATTTGGTCTACCTTTGATGTTATCTGAGTAAAGGAGATAATTTATTATCAGAAATGTTCCTTATGTTCCTTATTGACAAGAGTGTTAAGAAAGGTACGTAAATGCACATTAAGTCATTCAAGATTGTATGCCTGTAATTTTATAGGCAAATTTTGATCATAAAAGGGAAAAAGTGTATTAGATGTAATATTTAGGCAAAATGTTCTTAATGCTTTAGGTGCATGAATTAACTGAATTAACAGATTTGCATGAAACTTCAATGATAGTTATTTGTATAACGGGAACCGCAGACATGGCGCCCATTTTTTTATCTGATATTTTCACCACCGCATCGTCAGCGTATTTTTTCGTTACATGAACATCATTATAATAATAATAATCATCATCATCATCAACATCTTCATGCAAAGTTTACAAAGACTTACCATACACTGAAATCGGTCACAAACATAACATTTTTTCCATGTAAAATTATCAACATAGTAAAATACAAGGACAGGATAATGTTGTGTACCTTGAAACAGTCACGCTCAATAAGTACAATCATATCGAAGAACTTGCCACGTCCAAATGGGAACGGTTTATCTAGTGACTTCTCTTCAGTTCCCCAAGAACCATCTACCTTTGCATTCCTAACGATTTCGTTTTGGTCACTGCCGTAGTCAAAGCGTACGTCAAAGTGGAATGCATTGGTTTCCTCACCCTTGAAGTTGATCGAAAACCTATTGATGTAAATTCATTAATTCAGTTTTAGGCCTTTTTTATTGGTTTTCAAAATCCATAAGTTGATTAACAAACAACATTTCATATTACAGTTGCTCAAAATATCTTCTCTTTTTACCATCTGACGACACTCCTATTTCTGAATGTTATATTGTTACAGGAAAAAACAGTAAAAGACAGTTTCATTAGGTTTATTCAATTAAATGTACTTGAGTCGTTGTTTTGTTTAAAGATAAATTCATAAATTCAGAAGCAGACATTATGTGAAATCATTTTGGATTGATTCTTCTACAGTCCATCCAGTTTTTAAGTACACCAGTCTAACGCCCAATACCACTCAAAAATCTACCCTACGCTCACAAAAGAACTAGTTTTCTGTACTTAATTAACTGAACAATACAGAATACAAACATTTAGCACATGCTATTTTTGGTCATGACTCTATCTTGTTACGAAGAAGTACTGCGATTTAGACAGGGTAAAAATGCACGACGTGAATCGGATTTTCTAAACTTTGATTTAACTAAGGTTTGAATTGTATCACCATTACCTCGGGCTGTCAGAATCCGGAATTCCGCTGATAAAGATCATCTTTCCTGGATAAAGATGGCCAAGTTTGTGCCCAAATGGCACAGGCTGCAATAATGAAAAGAAAGTTTTCAGTTGTATATATGAGTTTATTTTTTTTACATTTCTTACGTGACACAGAAACATTTTTAAAGATTAAAAAATTATCTTTAATTTCTTTGAGTTCTTTTCAATCTGATTAGTGCAGATCATGGTATACATGGCCCGCAAATCCGTATCGCAGCTGCTACGATCGTAGCAGAAACGCTCCGCATGTGTCCTAGTATGCCATAAAAAGACAACTTGTTGCAAAATGTCTCTATGGCAGTCATTTACTAAGCAAATATTATAGCTTTAAGTCTTAGAGTATGATGGCTTGTTGCAAAATAACACTCCCTTTTCTCTTGCACACACAGGTCTCTGGTGCGTTTCTCCCATCCACTGGCACAGATTTGTGACAGAGCCAATAATTTAAAAGCTATGTTTCTTTCCAAACTGGGTGGTGGCTATATTGATTTTATAGAGGATTAAGAATTAGGCGGTTATTTGATAGGTAACAGTATCAAAATAACACTACACGGTAAATAGTTTAAACTTACGGGATCGTACATCTTTTGTCCACATAGTCCGGGCTGACATCTGGTCTTTCCAGGATACTGAAAAGAAAGACAACACGATAGCAATCCAGTTCAGATAATAGAGTAAACAAATAAATTTGACTATGACCATCCCACTTGTGCACAGAGGCATGGATACTAGGCAACTGAAACGTTTTCGTCTCAGGTTGAGCCAACTGACGCTGAATATCTTTGCTGCCATAAATGAGTTTCTAAAAGTGAACGTATCTATATATACCACTAAGTTTCTTTGTTCATGTTTTCAAATACAGTTTGTCGAAATAACGAACCAGGATCAAAATATATATGAACGGTTGTCCGTTTTTTTTATAATTATTTCAGTTTTTGATTTTTTTGTCTATTTTAGCTCTAACTTATGGTTTGTTTTGTATTTCAAAAACTTTATTCGCATGCAAACAAAACTCATAGGTTTCACGTATTCCGTGGAAATCGTTTATTTTTCTCCTTAGACTGACACTTAATCCGATAGAAATCGATAAAGAAGTGAAATACTTGTTGGTATTTTTTTAATGTTTAAGCGGAGCCAATGTTGACAGTTTTGTCTCGGGTTTGATGCCTTTAGTGACGTCAAGGTCACGTAGTATTGCCACACACACACACACACGCACACACACACGCGCACACACACACACTCTCTCTCTCTCTCTCCCTCTCTCTCTCTCACTCTCTCTAGATCTACTGATATTTATCACTTTAAAGTTTTCGGTTTAAATCTACTTAACATTAATTTTCTAGCGGCATGTGCCCTTCACCTCTCTGTCGATTCGTTGTATGCACGCATTTTCTTAATCATGCTATTTGATGAGGAAGCTAGGTTTCTGAATCTTTATCTCTGAACAAACCATTGTGTTTATAATGAACAATACGTTTTCGATTTTGACCTAAGTCTGTCAGACTGTCTGAACTCAAATGTGAACTCTAGTCTATATCATGTAAACAGGCTGACAGAAGCAATGTGTTTTAGGTGTCTACAGTACAGCAAAATGATAATTGAAATTGAAGAAATAGCGTTTGCATTTAGTTAGTCCAAACAGATTGCGGAAATTTTGCAATCGTATTAAAAACTTTGACTAAGTTTAGATTTTCTTATATAAAATAAAAATTTACATCATAACATTGAGTAATTTTCCGCTGTCTGAGTAATTTACGTCACAGAAGTGACGTCACAAGTCAACGCTTTCAGCGCGCTTGCATATCCTTTGTGAAATTTATTTAACATCCGTTGAAAGCATAGGCACTCGGTGTCAGGACAAAAAAAAATATGTCATCGATCGTTTGAATGTCTGATTTGGTCGAACCAACCTTGTTTATTTCTTAAAAAAGAAGATTTTAACTTGACTTCCAGCTTTTCTTAAGGCAGTTTAAGTTATACATAAACCAACGGTAATGAGCTTTGAGTGGCAAAATGTAAAACAATTGTTGGTTCCCCGCACACCCTATTTGTATAACGGCATGCTGGGTCCCAAGTCAAAAACAAACCAGTCTACCCACTTCCGTTGCTTGAAAATATGACGAGAGAGCTACCTCGTGGTAATTTATACGACGGATACCGAATTTTACCATCTTGTTGTAAAGAAGTTTCTGTGGTGATTCATCAAAGATTTGGGCTGAAGTTCGACCAAATCAGTCATTCAAACGATCGAAGACATAATCTAATTCTTTTGTCCTGACACCGAGTGCCTATGGTAGGAACCAGCAGCTTTGTGTTATATTACGTAAGAAACAAAGCACGGTTAAAAGAATTGAAAATACATTCAAGTAAGGCTTTTTTACTTCATTTTTTATTTCTTCAGTAAGAGAAAGAAAAATGTAGTAGTCTATAAGCTTTTAAGATTTGTCTTTCTGAAGTATAAATATCATTAAAATTATGCCTACTTGCACTTTTAAAAATTTCTTGAAAAAAAGTAGATCTAGCTTAATAATTACCACTGCACTCGATGCAAATTCTTTCACAATAGATATGACTGATATAATGAATTTAATATAAATATCAAAGAATCTCTTACCGGAACATGTACTGCATTTGCCATTGCGATTTAGTATGTCCTTGTCTGACAAACAAATGATAGGCGAAATATGCCGATTTTCTTTTTTATTTATATTTTTATTGTGGTTTACCCACCCTTAGATAACTGCCGCTTAAAGGAACACAACCGTGTGTTGTAACTTGTAATCATTATGTCAGATACTGAACTCCGATGTCATAAACTTTATTAATTAAAAGTTAAAGCATTTTATAGAAAGGACCAAAATTAGGAACATTTTTTATATGGATTGATTAAAAACATTTTTTTCTGACATATTACGTTAAAACTGTGCAGTGTATTTTCTTTTTTCGAATGATTGTATCGTGTTCTCCTTTAACTACAGTAAAACAATCGAGTGTTATTCTGAGTGTTTAACCATGCTCTATTCAAAGTTGTAAAATTTCATAAATCCTAAGTCGAGTATTTGCTAAGGGATATATTTTCTTATTTCTAGTCTGAACATGCTATCGTTTTTATCAATAATTGTTGAGATTGAGAATGCATTTAAATTGCATTTAAGTTAATATTTCATACATCTTAAGTCGCCGTTTGTTTGGGTTGCACTGTTACTCAATCTACGTATTAGTCGGTACGGTGTTCGATGAACGACAACTACGATAAAATACGGAGTAGTTTAAAGTATAATTTTATTAACGTAAAACTATGGTAAAGAGTCCTAAATAACATTACAAAAAAAGCACCTGTAAAACATTGTTCGGAGAGATGTCAAATAAACAGAACACTTTTACTCTTCTATATTGTTACAGTTAAACACGTCATGCGAAAACCAACCTGCTACGTGTGTAACCAATTATCTTTCGTTTTTTCGCCTCTTATTTGTCGTCTCTTTACATTTTCGCGTATTTGCTTTTTCGTATTTTTTGCTTTTTATTTTTTTGCTTTTTTTCATATTTCGCATTTTTGTTTTTTCGCATTGTTGCTTTGTCGATATTTTGCTTTTTCGCATTGTTGTGTTTTCGCTTTTTCGCTCCTTTGCTTCTTTGCGTTCCGGTTACGCATGCGCAGATTTATCATACATAATGTGTTGAATGTGTTGAAACTTTACCTTTTAAATGCACTGGGCAGTCGCGTTGTTTATAAAATACAAACCAGTAGGAAAACAAAAGTATTAAAAAGGTTACTGCGGTCATTATACCCATACTGTGACTGTGATTTAAGCATATATGTGTAATTGATGTGCGCATGCGCTTAAACAACCGGAACGCGAAAATGCGGCAATGCAACAATGCGAAAAAGCGACATTGACGTGAAAATGTAACAATGCAAAAATGTTTGACTTTGTCGTATCTTCGTGTTTTCGCATTTTTGCATTTTCGCCACGAATAAGCAAAGATATAACTGATGAAATGCAAAAACACGACACATTTTATGTGTGGTATTGTTGCCCTTCTTTTGTCATCCTTTCTCATTTTCGCCTTGAAGTCAGTTATTTATTCGGTATAACGTTAAATATTTTATATATCTGATATGTCTAGCGAGATGATAAAATTTGTGTCAATATTGGATCCCTGAAATCTTATTACTTGTAGGAGTCGACATAACGAAGTGTGAAATTACATATAGCCGACACCATATTATGCTATACAATGCTCAGAATGTTCTGCACCGTCTTGACGCTATGCATCAATGTTTTTCTTGTATTTAAATAATGTGCTGAATTCGAAACTTCATAAAAGTATATATATTTTAGAAGTGATTTTCAATTAACTTAACAAACGTTTAGCGGAAAGTTGGGCACCTTCAGCACGCTTGTTTCATATTTTGCTTCGAAATACAGATAACGGTATTTAGATAGTAGCATATCTTTTGGAAGTCGTAGACAGTACTCGTCTTAATGCTTAGCATGCTCTATAGTTTGTTTAACTTGGAGAAAAATTGCACTTGTTTGGAACATCGCATCGGCCGCCTGAGACTCTACACCACTCCATGCACGTCCGCGATCGTTTACGACCTTGACGGTGTACGTGACTTAAAGAGGTGGAAAATGTATTGTAAAAAAGGTCGTTAATCACGTCTTATCATGATTATTAAGCGAAAAAAAAATTTTTGATAATGGTTTTTCTTCATAAATCTTATTTAAAAAGTACCCTGGTCAGGCACAGTTTGGCAATATTTATAAAAGTTCAAGTGAAAATAAATATGGTTGTCAAAAGGCCACTTTAATAATTCAAACGGAATAAAACAACGCTTGTTTTGTTAAGGAAACCTATTTGTAGGAATATATCAAAGCGCTGACGCACTGAAGATTCCCAGATTAAACCGTGATAGTAATACGTCCAACCTTCTTTTCTAATTCCTTCTTCGGTTCTAAATAGCTAAGCGCACAGGCTAAGCGTCTGAAATTAAAAAAAAGCTTCGCAAACGATTTTATCGAGTGGCATGCATAGATTCTTACTTGTGTGTTGTTAACTGTGAACTGACACAACTTTTTACGAAACAATGTCATCTTCACGCATTATAGTTAACTTAGAAACACACCGGTTTATTAGACAGAAATCATGCAAAATTCACGGCTTGCACAAATTTCAGCAACAATCTTCTTTTGATGAATTTAGCACGAGGCAATAGCTCACAACACAATAGATAACAACATGAACTTCAGCTTGTAAAATGTCTATACTGCTGATATTGCAAATTTTGCATTCAAATCAAGATTGGTTTTATCAGCAGATGATCCTAGGTTAAACCGCAGACTGAATTAAAGGTAAGCCGAATAGAATAAAAATGTAGAACCATATAATATATAAATTTTTTTTCTTAGTGCATTCTGGTGCAATATAATATCTCATAAGAATTCCCCCAAAGTTTGTATCTTACATTGAAGCATGCTGTATGGACG
Source organism: Cyclina sinensis (assembly GCA_012932295.1). Classification (NCBI taxonomy): domain Eukaryota; kingdom Metazoa; phylum Mollusca; class Bivalvia; order Venerida; family Veneridae; genus Cyclina; species Cyclina sinensis. The sequence goes on from JAAONU010000013.1 coordinate 32,226,739, forward strand.
AGGAGGAACTCGAATGGCGAAAACTCTTGATTGAAAGATCACGGATCAAAATAACTGATTAAAATATCGTGTTATAAAAGAATTTAATGGAAAAACTAGTTTTAAAGAATAACTATACCATTGTTTTGCAACTCTAATGCACTTTTTTACCTCCTCGAGTCAGAGAAATGAAGAGGAGTTACTCAAACTGCACCCATCTTTTGTCATGGCACTGTAGATCTAAATAACGTCTTGTTGCTAAGAGAGGAAATACTTTTAGCTGAAAACGGCATTTAAACAACGCTGAAGAATTCACTGTCTTTTCTTTTTTCCAGAACCCATTAAATGCCAAACACACTCCGCATAAGTAACCTAACGTGATCATACAGTTTCTTTAGCGCTTGCTGGTTATGGCTATTTAAGGGTCATTGCTCGTTCCAATATTTTCTTGGCCTAAGTCAATTGTGACGTATAACTAAGTTATATGATATAAAATCCAGCTGTGAAGTATAACTTGATTATATGAGAAAGGACTACAGTCAGATCACAAAACAATTATCTAGAATTCTAGATAAACAAACATGAAATTTGTCAATTAAAACTATATAAAGATAAAAAATATACATTTAAACTCAGCTTTATAATATTCTAATGCGAAACTATTTATCCTATGCTTTTAGAGATAACTTTAAGTGAAATATCAAAATATAGACCCTTTTTTTATCCCCTCACAAAAAGGTTTATCCAATCATGCACTCTAAATCTTAAAAAAAACCCAATTTGTTTTGTTTAATTCAATGGAAGAATCTTGTTCACTACATCACAACCAAGCTGCCCTGCCCTCATATCAATGAATTGTTTATCTGAGGAAAAATATGTACAAATTTTTCAGTTAGATACGAGTCTCCAGACAGTTGAAAGTGATCCTTGGAAGTGATGATGCAAATGACTTTTTCCTTGAAATATATTCTTCATTGTATCTCAACATTCTATCATGGCAAAAACTGCTGAAGAGAATCTAAGAATGTTTTTGTACCACACTGAAATTTCGTTTCACAGTTCTGATTGCATTTCGCCTATAAATATGTCATATACATATACATATATAGTTTGCGCTTTACAGTACTACAATATGTTAAACTCTTCTACCTACTATGGAATGCGGGTATGGACAAAACACTAGCTACTAGCCATTTTTCACTTGCTAGTTGACAGTTGCTACTTGCCTGTTGCTCTATGCCATTTGCCACTTGCTAGTTGTTACTTGCTATTTGCCAGTTGCTACTTGCCGGTTGCCATTTTCTAGTTGCCATGTCACTCGACAGTTGTTACTTGCTATTTGACAGTTGCTACTTGCCGTTTGCTAGTTGCCATTTGCCACTTGATAGTTGCTACTTGCTTTTTGCAAGTTGTTACTTGCAAATGCCGGTTGCTATTTGCCATTTGCTAGTTGCCATTTGCTACTTGCCAGTTGCTACTTGCTAGTTGTCACTTATTAGTTGCTACTTGCGTCTTAAAGTTACTTATTCTTAAATGTTATCTTACATGTAATGGAGGAGGCACCATTGATCAGGGGTAGAGCTCAGGGCTTCAGATCCGGAGATCGCGGGTTCGAATCCCGCCAGAGGCGAGATTCTTTCGCGATCTTCATATGCGTATACTGTTATGGAACTCAGGAATCAGTCATCGAGCGTGATGAATTTAAGTTGCAAGATTGGTGTAAAATAAATGAGTCTTAACTAAACTAGACGTAACATGTAATAGTATAGCTAGATCTATTTGTTATTTGCGAGTTGCTATTTGCCATTTGCTATTTGCCAATTGTTTCTTGCTTCTTGGAGGTTGCTATTTGCATCTTGGTATTTGCCAGTTGCCATTTGCTAGTTCCATTTACTACTTCCTAATTGTCACTTGCTAGTTGCTACTTGCCAGTTGCTATTTGCATCTTGCTATTTGCCATTTGCTATTTACCATTTGCTAGTTTCCATTTACTACTTCCTAGTTGTCACTTGTTAGTTGCTACTTGCCAGCTGCTATTTGAATCTTGCTATTTGCCATTTGCTATTTGCCATTTGCTAGTTTCCATTTACTACTTCCTAGTTGTCACTTGCTAGTTGCTACTTGCGTGTTGCTAGTTGTTTCTTGCTTTTTGTTACTTGCCACTTGGTAGTTGCTATTGGCCGTTTGTTATACTTTGATTGGATCCCTAACGAGCCGGATATTGCTACGTGATTTAATTATTTCATCAAAAGTGCTCATAGTAACGACATGGTTGCTTCACTGCACAAAGTACAAATTATACTGTTCATTTCCCGCTCTTTTTGTCGGTGATTTAGAAACAGACCGACTGTTTATATAACAAGAAGCAAGTGGCAAGTTCCATAGTTCTGAGTATTGGCATAAAGCACTGTCTAGTGGATCTCTTCAAAGATTGTTGCTTTGCCCTGAAGGTTATTTTTGGCTGGACTCCGAGGGTCAAATGTTTCTATATACTTATACAGTCCAACTTCTACCTCCTTACTTATAAAGTCTGAGACTTCTGAAATCCTGCGTGTAGCACAATCTTTTAGGACTCTATGAAGTTTGTTCAAATGACTTCACTGAAATGGAGCTCCATTTCGCCGGATGGGCCACGTTTTACAAAGAAATATAGGAGAAAAAAAATCTTCTATGAAACCACGAGGCCCAAAGATCTTACATTTTGCAGAAAGTATTTCTAGAAGATATCTAAAAAGAGTGTTCAAACATTAATGTTTGGATCAGTTGTGGCTCCACTCTAGAGGACAGTTGTTTAAAATTCAATTTCATCTATTAAAGTACGCAGCAGTTACGGATAAATGTTAACCTACTTAGATTATATAGAAACAGAATTTAAGACCTACGTTAGCCGTAAAATTTCAAGTTCTGCTCGAAACTAGTTCTAAATTAGAACTATGTATCTTTCTTTTTTAAAGCTGTTGACCACCATGTCACTTACTAGCTGTAAGTTGCTTAAAATTAAATTAAATGCATATTCTTAAACTAATAGAAATAAATTCAAGCTGGTTCTTTGGACATAAAAGTTGTCCCATGATAGACTTATTTTGAAAAGGTTACTGCATTACTATTTTCAGAAATCGACATTACACAACAGTTAACTGCCAATGTTGAAGGTAGAAGTCAGTTTTTGTTTCCAATTACACTGTTACCAAATTAAAGATGATTTGTTTTGTATTTAAAAATGCTGAGCAAACAAGTCATAACAATATGTTACTGCAAAAACAAATACAGTATGGCTGTTTCAAGTTAGAATTTCTTCTCCTTTAGGTGTTGTTCCATAATTAAAAAAAACAACAACAACCGCATTTTCTGAAACGCAGCTTCAGCAAAATGCGACCATATCATATATTGGAATGATTTTTAAATTATGTCTTAAAATCTCTGTCTTATTATGTCTTTTCACTCAATGTTACTATTCCCATACCCTTTCAAATAAATAAATGAATAAATAAATATATATATATATATATACACACGATTAGGCAGTTAGGCCAAGATACATTTGAGTAGGCCCTACTACTGTTTAAAGTTAATGATCATCAAACATAATCTGTTAAAGGGATCACAGCATGATCGTTGTGGTGTTTGGCGTTAATAGTTAGAAACAAAAGCTTTGCTACAGGTTTATTATACGAAAGTCAAGCATCAACTGAACTCGCTTTTATTACACGATATGTAACATATATCTAAAAGATATGACAATCACATAAAGGGAGGTAAACAATAAAGAAGTGTTATAAGGTTTGTTGTAACTAAGGTTCTTGGTATATGCAACAACCTCGTTTCGGGTTCGACAGAAAAATCATCAAGAAAATATAACCCAGAATTAATCTATGAGATCATGAGTACAAAATTCTGAGAAAGTTTTATCAAGGTTGAATAAAAATGAGGCATCTTAAAGTGTTCACGATATAAAAATGGCGATGACGGACAAACACCAATCACAAGAGCATGTGCCTGTGCTCATGTGAGCTAAACAAAAACGAAAGAAAAAAAAAACAACAACTCTAGTATTTTTTGATGAAAGTGTATTTGATTACAGAAATAATTACAAGGGAGAGAAATCGGACTAACACATCAAACTTTGAAATCTATTTATCCCGGAGCAGGGATTTAAAGTGTTATCAATGGGCCACCAATATTCATTTGCGTTTGGTATAATTAATTTGATGGCACAGTGCAATACTATACCCAGTCAGCCAAGGAGGTTTTACCAAAGTATTGCGCTGAGCCATCGATGTGTATGTGGGATGGGAGTCTGATCCACAAGATATACATGTTTTTTATTTTAAAAACCTGTGAAACAATTGACAAGCAATGGGTACAAATGAAAATATAATATATCTTTGGAGACGAATATTTTTTTCAATCAAAGTTCTGTTTTGTAACGTTTATTTAATTTGATTGAATTTAGAAGAAGCAAAGGCTTATAAAAACGTTGCTCTTTCAAAACGCAGTTTTATTTGAACTGGGCTATCTATACACTACATTTAACATATATCACCAAGGAAAAATATTTACTATCTATCTTGTCATTTCCCTGATTATTCGGATCAACTAAAACTCGAAAACATCACTTGTAAAGAAATGGAGAAAAAGGAGAATGGAATGATCTATTTCTATAATAAGTCTAATAATAAGTCTATCTAAGGTCACTTTTGACATGAACAAATGCCGGAAGGCTGACCCAAATACACGGTGAGTCTTGCTCTATCCTTGAACTCTGACCAGACACAGACGAACATCACCTCTAATGCGGAGAGTATCCACTTTTTCAATCGGAAAGCGGTACTCGAACTCCAGCAGGTGCTCGTTGTTAACTGCGACCTGCCAAAAGAAAGTTATTACAACATCTTTATTCAAAGGGCCTTTTCTTTCTGTTTTCATACTTTTTATAGTATCTTTTTATTTTCATAATATAAACAAAAATACGTACCGCATTTGATCATTACAGATCAAATTCATTCCACACAATAACTTACTTTTTCGACATTAATCCAGTTATATGTTCATCGGAAGGATATGATTTGACCCGGTTACCTATACACTTATATATAAGAAAGTTATGTAGAGGAGCATCTAGTCATTCAAGTTTGTATTCCTGTAATTTCAAGGCAAATTTTAGCAATTTAAGAAGTGAAGAAAAGCATTGCCTTTGATATTTGATGCGTCCTTTGTTCTATGGATGCCTGAATTTAATTATTGAACAACCTTGCAAAAAAGTTCCAGAAGTTATCTGTTCACCGACACCCACAGCCGTGTCGAACATTTCTTGTTTCATCATCATCACCATCATCATAATCATCATCGTCATTGCCATGCAAAGACTACCAAGACTTAAATACAGGAAATCAGTCACAAACATTCCATTATTTGGTCTGTACAATATTATCAGAGAAATTACCAACATATTTCATATCCGAAGACTGGATAATGTTGTGTACCTTGAAACAGTCCCGCTCAATAAGTACAATCATTTCGAAGAACTTGCCACGTCCAAATGGGAATGGTTTATTTAGCGACTTCTCTTGTTTTCCCCAAGAACCATCGAGCCTTGCGTTCCTTACGATTTCGTTTTTGTCATTGCCGAAGTCAAAGCGTACGTCAAAGTGGAATGCATTAGTTTTCTCACTCTTGAAATTGACCGAAAACCTATTTAAATAAAGGCATTAACACCATTTTATATTCTTATTGTTTTTTTTATAATCCAAAAGGTGATTGGAAAACGACATCACCATTCACAGGTGCTCAAGATATGTTTTCTTTTTTTTCCCTTCTGACGATACTTACGCGCTTTTTAAAGAATACACTCATAAAATCATGGGATTTCATTGTGGATAACTTATACTTTACTGCAATCATTAATAATCGCTCCAGTGTTAAAATGAACACCTTGAGGGCAATGTCGTTTTTCCCAACGAAAACGGCTGCTCATGATCACAAAAATAGGATTCTTTACTGCAACTGTTACACTTAATAAAGGACGCACAATAATTTACAAATTATTTTCTTTCTTCCATGATTAATCGCTGCTTAAGCTGACATAGTTTTTCTCGGATCATGGCCTGATCTTGTGCCGATGAAATACTGCAATTCGAGCATAAAGTAATAATTTATATATTGTAACGGTATAAGTTATTTATAATTGCTAAGACAGGGCTGTATTACTCAGGGTAGTTATAATACCCCCCCCCCAACACACACACACACACACGCCCAATCAAAGATGAAGGGGCATATTGCTTCGCAAATGTCGGCCGGTCGGTAGACACTTCGTTTCGATCACTATCTAGAAAACCCTTAGTCCCATTATTTTCAAACTTGATATTTGGATTGGCCATGACAAGTAAATGATCCCTGTAGTTTATCGAGTCATTAGGTCAAAGGACGAGGTCACAGAAAAGGAAAATGATTTCCAATCAATGACTCTAGATCTTTGGACTCAGACTCAGCTTATTATGATAGATAGATAAATAGATAGAATTTAGGTTTAAGTAGGTTGGTCATGACCCGTAAATGACCTCTATGATTTTTGAGGTCACTAAATCAAAGGCCAAGGTCAAAGTGACCGTGGAAAGCAAAACAGTTTGCAAACAATTACTACAGAACGCTTTGGCAGCGGCTCCTTAAAACTTCATAGACAAACTGATCATGACCAGTGGATGACCTTTATAGATTATCGGGTCATGAGGTCTAAGGCCAATGCCACAGTGACACTGAAAAGCAAAACCTTTTACGGTAAATATCTAGAGAATGCTTAAGCCATGCTCCCACAAACTTGGTTTGTAGGTTGGTCATAACCAGTAGATAACTTAGTTTTTCAGGTAATAAGATTAAAGGTCATAGTCACAGGGACCTTGAAAAGCAAAACATTTTCCGATAAATTTCTACAGAATTCTTAGACCCTGGATCCTCAAGCTTATCATGTAGGTTAATCATGACCAATAAATGACTTCTTTAATAGGACAAAATGACCTTGAAAAGCAAAACGGTTTCCGATCATTAACTAAATAACGCTTTAGCTCATTTCCTTTAAACTTCATACGCGGTTTGGTCATGGCCAGTAGATGACCCCTATAGTTTTTAAGTCTGTATCATTAGGTCAAAGGTCAATGTCATAGTGACCTTGAAAAGCAAAAGCTTTTCCGATAAATATCTAGAGAATCATGGACCCAGGTTCTTCAAACTTATTATGTAGGTTAGTCATGACCAGTAGATAACTATGTATTTTCAGGTCACTTGGTCAAAGATCAAGGTCAAAAAGACCTTGAAAAGCAAGGCGGTTTCAGATCAATAACTATAGAACATTTGGGCCAAGGTTTCCTAAAACTTCATAGGTCATGGTCAGTAGATGACCCCTGTAGATTTTAGATTTTAAATCAAAGCTCAAGGCCATATTAATCATTTACTGAAAAATGGAATCTGATGAATAACTAGAGACTGCTTGGGCCTAGGGTCCTTAGATTTACAATGCAGGTTGAATAAGACCAGTAGATGATATTGCTTTTGGGGTCATTTGGCCAAAGTTCAAGGTCAAAGTGACCATTAACAGAAAAATGGTTTCCAATCAATAACTGGAGAACCCTTGGGCATTGGCTCCTCAGACTTGCTATGCAGGTTGGTCTGTTCATGAGATGACCGCTATTGTCTTTGAGGTCATAGGTTAAAGGTCAAGGCCAAGGTGGCCTTAAACCATAAAGAGGAAAACAGATTCTGATTGCTGCCTCAAAACTTCCAACCTACCTACCCACCCTCCCACCTACCTACCTACCCATGCAGTTCCTGTACTCTTTATGTTCTCTAGTAATTGAACTTTATACATTTTACAGCCAAAGTGTCATTGACATAATATACAGTTCTTCTCATTCATCTACTTGCCATAGCCAATAGCTTTTGATATCAGAAGTCCCTGGCATTCTCCACTTAATGTACTGACACAAGTCCATGTCCTTTTACCTTCCTATGCTTCTCTGACTGCCTTTAGTGATAAGGGGCTATTGAGGCATGTATGTTTTACAAACCTCTCTTGTTAGTTATTAATTTTACTATTTATTGAAATTTAATGACTTTTGGTATTATCACTTGATGTTTGTTTCTTAATAAATAGTCCTGCTCTACAGGAGTCCTACATGTTCAATTCAGTATTATTTTGATATCCTTTGTCGTGACATAAATAACACTGCAGTGGCAAAAGATAGTAAGTATTAAATTGCATGACGCTTGTACTAGATGTTGGTTGCACAAAGAGTTATGTAACTATGCGAAATAATGTATTGAAAATCCTTTAGGTACTTTAAAATTTTTACAGTTCTACATTCAAGCATTGCAAGTTTTAACGTTCTAGTGACAGATGTGATTTGATTGTTTATAAAAGTACAGTATGTTTTTCATCTGTTTGAGCGAAGACTTTAATCAATAAGCACCAGGTGGCTAGTTTAGAAGAAAATTTAATGCGTATTTAGAGACAATCGATCCACCGGCTTTTATAAATTTTGATTTCACTCTTCTTTCTATATAAAAAAAATTGATCATTATTACCTCGGGCTGTCAGAATCCGGAATTCCACTAATGAAAATCATCTTTCCTGGATACAGATTGCCAAGGTTGTGCCCAAATGGCATAGGCTACAAAATAAAAAATAGAGAATGTTTGCTGTAATATAAACGACTATCACCTTTTCTCAGTTCTTTCGTTTCTTGGTAACATTTTAAAAGAATAAAAAATATCTTTGATTTTTATTAAAGTTTATGTCAGAGTAATCACTGCAGATCATGAATGGCACGCAAATCCGTAACAGAAACGTAGCAGAAACGCTACGCATGTGTACTAGCATATCATGAAAGACAAGCTATGACAGTCATTTACTAACCATAAAATAGTCTTTGTCTCAGAGTATGACTGCTGGTTACAAGGTGACTTTTATTTCACATGCACGCACAGAATCTCGGCTACGTTCCTACCACATCTGGCATATATGTCTGGCAATGACTGTTAAGCCAGTAATTTACCAGGTAACGATCCCGACAAACGGTAGGGTCCAAACTGAGTGGTAAACATGACAATTGTAGAAATTTAGAAGGGTAAGATTTATGCGGTAATTACTACATATTACAATAACTCCACACTATTAAAAGTTAAAAACTTACAGGATCGTAAATCTTTTGTCCACATAGTCCGAGTTGACAGCTGGTCTGTCCAGGATACTGAAAATAAAGGCAACATCATGGAAATCCAATTTAGATGATAGAGTTAAACAAATAACTTTGTTAAACAGTAGACTTTTTCTATCCCAAAGGACTACAGAGGCAAGGATACCAGGCAGTTGAATGTTTTTGTTTCGGCTACGACCAACTGAAGCTGTGCCTCTTAGTAAATCTTATGATGTTGTACAAGACTTTCTAGAAGTCTACAAATCTATTGTATATGCAGCTCTGTAGTTTTTAAAGCTACATCTATACATCAATGTTTCTTTTCTATATCTATATAGGTCAGTGGTTTGTGGACCTCTATTGCTAAGTGCATCAATGCCATTTAGAGCTTAGTGTTTCAAATACCTCTACAGCTCTGTGGTTTGTGCAGCTCTACAGTTCAGTAGTTCGTTGACCTCTACACCTCTACAGTTCAATAATTAGTGGACCTCTACAGTTTAAAAGTTCGTGGACCTCTGGAGCTTTGTGGTTTGTGGCTGACAATTACAGCTCAGTTCGTGGACCTCTACAGCTCAATAATTCGTTGATCTCTACAGTTCAGTGCTTTATGGACCTCTACAGCTGAGTAGTTTGTTTTCCTCAATTTTTCAGTACTTCATTGACCTCTACAGCTACGTATTTCGTGGACATCTACAGTTCAGTAGTTCGTTGATCTCTTTAGCTCGGTTGCTTAAGTATTTCGTGGACCTTTACAGCTAAGTAGTTCCTTACCTCCGCAGCTCAGTGGTCCGTGAATATTTGCAGCTCAGTTGTTTTTGGACCTCTACAGCTTAGTGGTTCGTATTGGTCCCATCTACAGCTCAGTGGTTCGTATTGGTCCCATCTACAGATCAGTGGTTCGTATTGGTCCCATCTACAGCTCAGTGGTTCGTATTGGTCCCATCTACAGCTCAGTGGTTCGTATTGGTCCCATCTACAGCTCAGTGGTTCGTATTGGTCCCATCTACAGATCAGTGGTTCGTATTGGTCCCATCTACAGCTCAGTGGTTCGTATTGGTCCCATCTACAGCTCAGTGGTTCGTATTGGTCCCATCTACAGCTCAGTGGTTCGTATTGGTCCCATCTACAGCTCAGTGGTTCGTATTGGTCCCATCTACAGCTCAGTGGTCCGTGAATATTTACAGCTCAGTTGTTTTTGGACCTCTACAGCTCAGTGGTTCGTAAACTTTGCAGCTCAGTGGTTCGTAAACTTTGCAGCTCAGTGGTTCGTGGACGGCTACAGTTTAGTTTAAGGGTGTTTGAACTAGTTTCACTAGCTGGCCAGATGGCTTAGTGTACCCTTTGAAGATATCATGCAATGCTACACAGCTGGCAGTCAAGCTGAGTGGTTTCAGTACCTAATTAGTCCTTTACATAAACTATCACGTTACTATTTTCACCTCTAATATTATTTTTTATGATATTTTGTGTATTTCTTCTTAATTCTAAAACAACAGAATATATAATAATCATTTTATCAGTTACTCTGCTGGTGTAGTTTTGTTCCACTTTAAGACACCATTTTGCAGTTAGAAACTTCCCTGTCAGTGACTTTCGTGTTCTACCATTTTCCTGCGGGATGATAGGACATAGTATCTTATCGCGGTGGTCGTTTGTTCTTCCGTCTGTCTTTGTTAATATTACTACTGATTTTTTTCTTCAGTTGCAATTTTCAAAGTACTCAAAAAAACTTGCACAAAAAAATTGTACGTATCGGCTTAAACATAATCTTAACACTAAAAAATCTGCTAACTAACTATTCTTCTTTTGCTCGAACTTCTTTTTCTTTTCAACAAGCCTGATATGTGACAAGCATTTGAACACCCGTGTTCAAAATATTGAATACAATCATAGAATTGCAAGGAAAGGTTTACGTAACATATAATAGTATTTATAATAAGTAGAATGTTGTTTTTGCTACAGAATTACCTGAGATTATTTAACCCAGCTTTTTTATTTTAAAAAATGGTAAAATTTCATTGTGTACATATTTTTTTTCAAAGATCCTTTCATCAGTCTATAATTAATGTAAATAGTGATCTCTAGCATTATCTATCAACCTTTTCGGTCTCCAGTTTATAGCCAGGCTGCAAAAAAAAAATAGAACACTTAACACTGTAACAATAGCACTGTTGAAAACATGTTGTTAGCTTTACGAATATATTTATCGCGGAGAGAATTAATGCAATGAACTTCGGTGGGTAATGACCGAAATCAGTTTGAACGGATAATTGATAAATTTATACAAGTCTAACAGTAAATCTTGCACTCCTTTCTAAATATACATAGATATTTGAATCAATGTAAATAAATGTAATAATAATAATAATAAGTAATTAAAATTAAGTCGAATATTTAATAATAAAGTGCAACATATTAAGTTAAAATAAAGCTAAAACATAAAAGATATGTTAAGGTGTTTTAGAGTAAGAACTACTGTATTAACTTTAAGTATGATTCGCTTTAAGTGTCACAGATGTGAACAGGAATACGATGCCTTTAATTTGATCTAAAGTCTATATTATAACAATGAATTCATATTTTCCTATTTTACTACTTCAAAATGCTTGTCGATTTTCTGTTTACTTTGTTCATATGCCGGTAACAGATGGAATAAATCCATATCAGGACTATTATCTCATTATACCTGTGCATAATGTATACACAGATAATCCTGATATCATTACAAAATACAAGAACATTAATACTTGTATAACTACTAGTACTTCCTCAACTAAAGTTTGCTATTTATCGACATACAGTTTGATAATTACAATCATTCATCAACCACACAATTTGGAATTACCATAAATAACAATACTCTGTCAAGTGCAAGACCGTTTATTTATGAACAATGAAGTTAAGTTATATAATGCTATTTTCTTCAAAGTATTATTTATTTTCCACATAACTTGCTGATTTATTTCAGTGACATTTTAAGTCAGATATCAATTCAATTCCAAAAATAGAAACTAAGAAAATACATAACACAGTCAATGCAGGTTATAGCAAGAACTTTTTTCAAAGGTGTGTATTGAAAGGCAGAAGAAATGAGAAAAAAGTGCATGCCTGTCTCCCTCATCGGCCATGTTTTCACTGAGTTGATAATTATCTGCCTTAGTTTGTATCAACGGAATAAGTAGGGTGATTTTTAAGTCAGAGAAAGGTAAACTATATTTTACTTAATGTTTGAAACACTCTATATGGTGATTAAGTCTATCTGTCTGGAGCAAATATATCAAAAACATTTTGTCTTCATGTTCTTACAAATGTTAAAGTTTCTTGAAAAAGGTTGTTACAGTAAAAACCCGCCTTATGCCCACTTCGAAAAACGGACACTCCGGTATTACGGACGGATTTGTTACACACATCCCGCAATAACGACTAATGCTTGCTATCTTTTGCGACATTAGATTACGACACTCCCAACAGCTTTACGGTACTTGCATATCGATTTGTGTTAACGTGCAAACAAAATATGTTGCCTGTAGTGAAACATTGGATAATCATGTAACATTTGTGTTTATGACAATATGGTAATTGCCGGCGACAATTTACAAACGTCATCATTTGCATCAGAACCTTAGAGGGTCTAATTAAAAATCTATACAAAATAACAATGCTTTCTTGCGTATATGTGTATTTCTAAACGACAATAAGTAACTACGAGACCTCTGAAATTGTTTATGAATAAGGGTGCTTTAAATCTGAATGCGTTAATCCCAGCATTTGACAAGAAATACTATTGGATGGAGAAATAACTAATGATAATTCCATTAGAAATCAGTTCATTTTTCAAAATACATGCACACATGCAGACGTGACCACAGGGTGTGAAGTGCTCATTTATTCGGACATTATTCTTTAAGCATATAAAGTTTATTTCCTTTGTCATCACTAGAAAACGAAAGAATAACTGTACGATATGTTTAAGATTTAATGTTATAAATAGTAGAAACTAGTAAAATATAAAAGTTTACAGTATTAATATGTTGGTTGATGCAGCACCTCTAGAAAGTTTTAATAAGATACCTTAGACTTTTTCTTAGAGGAACTGGCCACAAACAAGGTAGAAATCTGTTATTAAGGACACCCCGCAATGAAGACAAATTTCTGAGAGAACCGTTACTGTCCTTAATTGAGGAGTTTAACTGTAACAGAAACCATAAATACAATTCGAATTTCTTTTAAAACACGTACAGTTTATAATTCATAAATATCAGAGAATATCTTACCGGAACATGTACAGCGTTAGCCATCATGATGTATTATGTCCTTGTCAATCCGGACGTAAGAGGCTTTTCTCTAATCAATTCTTACAGGGACATTACTGTGAGTTGTATGCAATAAGCAAGATTTTGGGTTTCCATGTCATAAACTTCATTTATTTTAATTTAATATATTTTATAGAACGGACTGTCTATATAAAAATATTAAAAATATGGTTTTCTTAAAAGCCACATTTTTTTCATTTTTTTTTCTGAGAAATGTGTCTAAAATGTTGCAGTGTACTTTCTGGTTTATGACCGTTGCATCGTGTTCTCCTGTCACCAATGTAAAAATATTTGCGTGCGGCTTTGATAATATCAGTGACGAAACCACAGGTTACGCTGCATTTGCAGATCAAATACGAGTTGTTGCTAAGAGTTATATTTGATACTTCACTCTTCTTGAAAATCGTTTTATTGAGAAATGTTCAGAAGAACTGACAGTGCATTTTAATTGCATTTAATGTGATATTGAATAGATCTGAAGTTAACATTTGTATTGGTTGCACTGTTTGTTGATGCTTATGTTGATCTTAGTAGAAAGTGTGTCCCTCAGTACGGTATTTTACAGCGACAACTAAATACGGAGGAGTCCGGGACGTTAGTCATGTCACCTGATGCATATGTCAAATGGCAGATGGCTCAAATACCACGTTAGATATAAAAATATATAAACCAAAATATCTCAATCAAACACATTGACTCTGCAATCAGCAGAGTAAAGAGTGTAAAGAGTACCATGATGTAAGTAGGTAGTACATTAAATGAAGGTCAATGACACAGGAAGGTCAAGGACAAAGACTTATGATTTCTGACAAGAAGATTTTTTTCGTTTACCAGTTTATAATATAGATATAATGAGGGACATTCCTGATAAAAAATTATCTCCCTTACTCAGATAACATCAAAGGTAGACCAAATAGCACTTTGGTCCTTTCAGTTGGAATCCTCTGACTTTATCCTTGTTTTTAACTGTGATGGTCTTGACTTTTAGTTGTGAAAATTGTCACTTATATATCAAATAAAAAGATAGGATTATCAAAAACAAACATAATGGTGTTAACAAAACATGCTGCTAAATTTATTGTGTAATCTGACTACCACTGTTGCAAATAATTAGGCTTAATTATCACAATACCAAAAGAGAAAATAGCGATAAAAGCAGAGGAATCCAAATGGAATGACCAAAGTAATATCAGAGAGTATTCAGGGTAGATAATCAACTAATAACCCCCATTAGTGGGGCCAGTTCTGACCATACGATTTGTAAGATTTGAGTAGAGGTCCACTAGACAATACTACAAACCAAATATCTAAGATCTAGGTCTAGTGGTTTCAGACAATAAGTTTTTTTAACATTTTCCTTTATAACACTATGTAAAATCAAGTGACACCAGGGGCCATGATTTATATGATTTTAGTAGAGGTCCACTTGACAATGGTGCACACCAAATATCTTAATTGCATGCTTTATAGTTTCTGACAAGAAGATTTTTTAATGCTTTTCCTTTATACGTCTATGTAAAATCGGGTGACCCATCCAATTCTACAGTCATGATTTATATGATTTTGGAAGAGGTTATAATTCAAATGTCTATGGCTTTAGGGAAGATGATTTTTTAAAGCTTTTCTTATCATTTGCCATGGCAACTAGAGTTCTGCATGGAAGTCCATTTTCATACGATTTCGAAAGGGGACCATACAGGGATCATTGCTGTGAAGTTTGTTTGCAATTTGTCAACCGTTTGAAGTTAATTTTGGACGACGGACGGACGACTGATAAAAGAGCATACTAAAAGCTACACCTGACCTTCAGTAAGTTGCGTTAAAAGCAGGTGAACCGTTTTGTTGCACAAACCGCTGAAGTTTCAGCTATTATATTCTATATCGCTGAAGCACTCACATGTAAGTATTTCAAGTTTGTATTTCTTTTTGGGCAATGTGACTTGATATGTACGAAAATAGAGAAAGGGTCTTAACAACGCTGCAAAACAACTGTGTCTAAAATAAAATATATATTAATATTCTCTGTTCTCTAGCTAAATACTTGATAAAGTTTACTAAAACGATCATACACCTGATCAACATAGAAACTAGTCGGCACCCCCACACCTTCCTCCATTCTCATACAACCACTTGGATGCAGTAGTTCGTGTTATACTATTTTTTATTGTTATTTATTTTGGCAACCTGAAAGGGCGTTATATCACATGGCGCTGGGCGTCTATACTCCCGTCTGTCTATAGTAAAAATACGACTGCTTTCTATTTCATTTTTCATTTTCACAGTACTCAATATACTTGTACCACCTTTATGGCTTAAGCATTATCATTTCTATCACTCAATATTTTCTGTCCTTTCACCTGACTTCCTTTTTCTTTTCGACTAGACTGATATGTGATACCCACTTTTATACACCTTTGATCAAAATATTGAATACAGACACAGAATTGCAAGGTCAGTTATTGTGTTACAAATGATAATATTTAAAACTAGTAAACATATTTCTCCCTCTTAATGTCTGTGCTTCAGTTTTCAGCACAGAATTTATCTTAGATAAATTTACCCTATCTTATTTCTAAAAAAATAGAAAAATTCTTTTGTGTACACAATTTATGTCTAATATTTTTTACTTAGTCTATATGGCTTAATAATGACCTCTATCGTTGTCTTTCAAAGTGTTCTGTTTGTGGTTTATACTCAATGCCCTAAACATAATAAAACACTTAATATTTTCAAGCCTTACTGGTTATTTCTTTTACTGTGGGGACTATATATGTGCTTTGCGCATGTCTGTCTATCGATTTGTTAGTATGTACGTAATACCTGGATTATGCAAATATTTAGTAAGGAAGCTAGATTTATGAAACTTTGTATCTGAAAAGAAACTATTGTGTTGATTATCATCATTACACTTAACAAATTTTCAAATTGGCCACTTGAAGTTTAGAAAACGAGTTTCACGTGCGGAAAGGCGGCAATGTTCATCCCGGTCCGGATGAGGACTCTTGATAGCGATACATATGCCATAGCTGTTGTAAACAATGGAGAAGATACGAAAACAATACTGTTAATTTTCAAGTCGTTCCCATTTTTAGTTTTAGTAAGTTAGAGTTTTACTTGCTGGCCAATTAGAACATTTGTTAGGTGTACGGTTTCAATCTTTCTGTCTGTCTGTCTGATCGTCTTGTGTGATCCTGCAAATACGCTTACAGGAGCTTTTCTTTGTTACAGCAAAATGATAATCAAAATTGACAGAATATGCATTAACAAATATAGTTTGTTAAATAAAAACGCGGATTTATACAATCTTGACTAAGTTTCTGATTATTATTAAAGTTATAAAACCCGTGTGTCTGGAGTAAAACTATCAAAATTTGTTTTTTATTGACTCTTTTTAAAACGCTTGTTAATAATAATTATTAAACACAGTACATTTTTTTTTCAAAATAGATATAGTTTATATATTGAATTAAATATAAATACCCAAGAATATCTTACCGGAACATGCACACCGTTTGCCATTGCGATTTATTATGTCCTTGTCTGATAAACAAATGATACACGGATATAAAATTAAGCTGTTTTCTTTTCTTGCAGTTCACTCACTTTTAGGTAAACGATTCTTAAAGGGACACTACCGGTAGTTTAAGTTTTATGTCAGATATTGAGCTTCGATGATGTAAACTTTTATCTATTTCAAAGGTAATTGCATTTTATAGAAATGACCAAACTCTAAGACAAATTTGGAAGTATGGTTTGCTTGAAAACTGCCTGCTTTTTTTCTAACGTATAGGGTATAAACATAAACGTATATATTAAAATTTAATGTTGCAGCACTTCCTATTTTCAAAAGATGGTATCGCGTTCTCCTTTAACCAGGGTAAAACATTCGAGTGTTAATCTAAGTATTTAATCATGCATTTGCTGCAATGATATTGTATCTCAAATTTCGGCTCTATTGTAAATTTTCCAATGTCCTCGGTCGAGTTTTTGCTAGGGGTGTTATTTTCTCATTTCTAGTCTGAGCTTGCTAATCTTTTATGTTCAAGGAAACTGACATTGAAAATGATTATTATTAAATAGATCGGACGTCATCATTTGTTTGGGTTGCAAAGTTTATTGATGCTTGTGTTGATATTTGTAGAAGGTATGTCCTCGGTACGAAGATTTCATGAACGATGAGCCTCAGCTAAATACGGAGGAGTCCGAAATGTACCATTTTATGAACGTAAAATGCTTTCTTGCTATTTATACTATAAAAAAAGAACACGTGAACGGTTTTGTTGAACCAACTGCGCATGTTTCAGCTATTATGTTCTATGTCACTGAAGCACTCAAGGGGCAAGAATGAGACTAAAACATGCGCAAATAAAAGGCTCTAAACAATATTGGAAAACACCTTGGTCTAAATATATATTTAATGAAACTATTCCCTGAAAAGAAGTTTAATCGAAAGATAACACGCTTGGTCAAATAGACTCGGTCGCAACCCCCATACCTGCCACATTCCCTCCCCCCATCCACATACACACCCTCCAACTCGACTACCCTAGAATGTGCGGTAAAAGTAATGAAAACTGACATATATCGCTCATAAATATTGTAGGAAGCCTGCCCAAGAAACAAGAAATCGGTAGAACCGATGGATGCTCCCCGAATAAATGCCAATTCCAAAAGGGCTGTTGTTTAATATGTACTCTTTTAAAGTATGAAAAATAACAAAGGGCAATTACTCCTAAATTAAGCAAAATAGAGTTACGGTTCTTGCACGCTGCACTTCTCCTCATACAGATCTATCTACCAATAACGTTTCATGTTAATATCTCTTATACTTTGTGAGATATGCCCCGGACAAAAATTAAGTATGAGAAATTTCAAAGGGCAATAACTCAAAAATTAATAAAGCAAGAGTTATGGTTCTTGTTCATTGCACTGCTCCTTAATAAGATCTAACTACCTATGAAGTTTGGTCTTGATATCTCTCATAGTTTTTGTGTTATGCTCCGGACAAAATTATGACGGACGGACGAACGAACGGGACGGACAAAGCGGCAACTATATGCTCGCCCTTCGGGGAACATAAAAAACCTCGCATGTAACAATGATATATAGCGGGCAAGTTTAAAAATACAGGAAGGGATCTTTTCGAAAAGACCAAGACTCGTTCAGTACATCTTCATCAACCTCTTGATTCTCTCGCACATGTTAGGAAATAAGCCAATTTAAGAGAACATTATTATGTATTGTTTTGTTACAATTAAACATCTTATGCAGAAACCATTATGCTTCATGTGTATTACCCTTGTTCCTTGCTTGCTTTGATCCCCATCGAGTCCAAGAAAAAAGCAACTCCAATATGTGTGTATTAAAATAAGGAAGTCTGAGTTGTATCAACTTAGTCTGGGCTACCTGCCCCTAACGGCTTAACTATTGAGTAAACGTCGGGAAGCCGGACAGGGAAATGTGCATACACCGCATTAGACTGGTTTCAGACCAAACAATTAATGATATTCCTTAGTAATGTTAATGACTATTAAGTCCCTTTCTAACTTATCTTTTCTTGGCTGAAATTTCTGGGTCTGATAAAATGAGAAAATTTACTCACCTCTATGGGGAGAAAATATTTTCATGCTGTGAAGGCTAATGACAGAGTGATTTTTGTCTTGCTGCCCTAATGACCTGTAACTGATAAGCCCATGTGGTCAGATGTGGCTATTATTCAGTGTCCCAGAGATAGAAATCTGAAGGTTTAATAGATTATATTAAGGTTTGAACTAAATTTGAAATGGAAAAACTATAGAACAGTCTTTGGAAAAGCTTGGCTAAAATACCTTGAGACCAAATCATGCAATGTCATGATATTTTGTTTTGTTCACCTGGAAGTGGGAAAAGTTTATTGTTTGCAGTTGCCCCGTTTGTGGAACGCTACAGTCGACCTTTCAGCTAAGTTGTTCGTAAGCCTCTAAGCCTCTAATGCTCAGTAGTTTTTTTTACTTCTATAGTTCAGTAGTTCATTGACCTTTATAGTTCAGTAGTTCGTAAGCCTCTAATTCTTAGTAGTTTGCAGACCTCTATAGTTCAGTGTTTTTGACCTCTTTTGAGCTCAGAGGTTCGTGAACATTTACAGCTCTGCTGATCATGGACAGCCACAGTTCAATTTTGTAGGGTGTTTGAACAAGGTTCACTAGCTGGCCAGATGCGTTAGTGTACCCTTAGAAGATATCATGCGATGCAATAATTTTAATTAACTTCAATCGGTTCAAAAGATACTCAGCGAACATGAAATCATACATAAATTAAAAAAAGACAAAGTGTGACTTTGACCTTGATCCGTACAAGCTGCACATTGTCTCAATACGGTTTACATTTCTGCAAGGTAGTGTCAGTATCCTTAACCCGGTTCAAGAGATACAGATCGGACACTAAACTTTCAATCATAATGACTAAGTGTGACATTGACCTTAATCTGAGGAAGGCGGAATCTGAGCCACCCCTACTAAACGGTGGCTCTTTCACATTTTGGTGATCTGTTTAAATGAGAGCCGTTGTAGAGCCCTCGACCAAAACAAGACTGAAAACGGTAAGCACGTTTTATAAAAATATACGTTTTTAAAGAGCATGCTTGTTTTTCAAAAATCGAAGAATGTCATGCCACGTAGAACATTTTTCTCATCATTTTAGATACAGTTTCGATAAGAAATATCCCATAATGACGTTGCTAGAACTTGTACCAAATATCAACTCGTGTGTTTTCTTTCACGAGGAGACAAATCTTGAGTGATTTCTTTATCGTGAAATAGATGTTGGCCCACATAATCGTCATGTAACATTGTTCCAACTTCCTCTTTGGCTCTGCACTAAAAATATTTCACAGAGCTTGGTTAAAAACAAAATACTCACAGTTTTTCAAATGTTATCGAGCCATCGACAATGTGATAGCGCCATCGGCAATGTGAAAGAGCCCTCGAAAATGTGATGGAGCAAACACCATCATTCAATTCAAGTGTTAATATTTTATGTTAAAAAGCACGAAAAAAAGCGACGATCTGATTTCTTTTTTTCAAAATTGGTAAAACTTTATTGAAAACACCCGATATTGTTTTGTTTTCAATTCCAGCATCATCGGGTATATTGTTTTTAATGTCTTCTGCTTCATATTCCGAACTAATTGAGATAGGTTCTTCAATATCTGCTACATCGTTATCTGTAAAAAATCTCGTCTAATGGGTACAAATAACTTCTTCATCACTGATTGTATGGCTTTCAAGTGAACAATTCAATGTTGTTTTTGATGTTTTTCTAGGTGTAAAATGTTTAGTTGCCGAAAATATTGTCTTTAACATAGATTATTTGATTTGCTTTGTAGAACTTGAACCTTGGATGCGTTTTCTTTTAATCGTTTTCGCCGATGTGGTGCCTCGAAAAAATTTCCCCCATGTTTCTTTTATTTATGTTCATTGTTTTGACAATAACTTCTGAGTCGTGTTGCATTGATTTGACGAAATTTTCTTTTTCGTGCTAATCGCTACTCTGTTCTTAGTTTACCTCTAAAGACCGTTATCTGTAATTAAATTATGCATATACAATTATAGAGTAATGAAAAACTAATTCATATGAACGAATCTGATTAAACAATTATTCGAAACATTTCAAGAAAGTACGTATCAACTCATGCAATTTAATCTATACATGAATTTAATTGGTATAATTCCACTATATTAACACTTATTGAATGATGGTGTTTGCTCCATCACATTTTCGAGGGCTCTTTCATATTGCCGATGGCGCCATCACATTGTCGATGGCTCGATCACATTTGAAAAAATGTGAGAATTTTGTTTTTAACCGAACTCTGTGAAATATTTTTAGTGTTGAGCCAAAGAGGAGGTTGGAACAATGTTACATGACGATTATGTGGGCAAACACCTACTTCACGGTAAAGAAATCACTCAAGATGTGTCTCCTCGTAAAAGATAACACACGAGTTGATATTTGGTACAAGTTCTAGCAACGTCATTATGGGGTATTTCTTATCGAAATTGCATCTAAAATGATGAGAAAAATGTTGTACGTGGCATGACATTCTTCGATTTTTGAAAAACAAGCATGCTCTTTAATAACTTATATTTTTTATAAAACGTGCTTACCTTTTTCAGCCTTGTTTTGGTCGAGGGCTCTACAACGGAAGTGTCGAGGGCTCTCATTTAAACAGATCACCAAAATGTGAAAGAGCCACCGTTTAGTAGGGGTGTGAGCTCTACACATTCTCTCAGTATGCTTAACAATTCCACCAACTATAGTATCGATCTCCTTCAATCTGTTCAAGAGATACAGAGCGGACACGAAATTGCTAACGGACGGACGGACGACAAGGGGCATAATATAATACGTTCCTTCGGGCGTACAAGCTATAATAAGTTGTTTAGAGTGCCAGTATGAATCGCTTTAAGTGTCAAAGATATGAAAAGGAATTCAAGGCCTGTAATTTGATTTTGTAGTCGATTTTTTGTTTACTTTGTTCATATACAGGTAACAGATGGAATTAATCCATATCGTATTTATTACCTGGTAATACCTGTGCATAATATATACACATACAATTATAATAACATTACAAAATACAAGTACATTAGTACTTGTATGTCTACTTCCCCAACAAAAGGTTGGTTGGTATTTATCCATATACAGTTTGGTAATTACCACCTTTCGTCAATCACACAGTTTGGCATTTCCATTTATAACATCCTCGGATACCCAGGGGTACATCGATGTAGCGTATGTGGAGCGGAGTCACCCCTGGGTATCCGAAGATGAGTGCTTGCTATTTTTAGCAACATTTAATTACGACACTCCAGACAGCTTTACGATAATTCAGAACAATTTGTGTTAACTTGCAAATTGTGAACAAAATATGTTGCCAGTAGTTTAACAAATGATTATCATGTAACATTTGTATTTATGACAATGTCGTAATTGCCAGTGACAGTTTACAAACGTCTTCATTTGCAACAGAACCTCAGAGAGATCTAAATAAAAATCCATACAAAATAACAATGCTGTTTTATTTTGCGTATTCCTAAACAATAAGTTAACGGGGATCAATGATAAGGCATTTAAGAATTTTTAATGTTCTTCTAAATTCTCGTAAAACTACGATACTTGTTTGAAATTGTTTATAATAAAGGGGGATTTAAATTTAAATGGCAGCGTTAATCCAGCAATTTTTAATTGAGTTTTGACAAGAAATATTATTGGATGGAGAAATAACTCAAATTAGTTATATTTGCAATGTATTCATTTTTCAACTCACATGCAAACATACAAAAGTGACCAAAGTGTGAGGTACTCATTTATTCGGAAGAAATTTTAATTCTCTATCAACACTAGAAAACGATAGATATAACTGTCTGCTGTTGATAGGTTTAATGTTACAAATAGTAGAAATCAGTGAAATATGTAAGAGTTTTCAGTAGTAATTTGTTAGTTTTTTATGCGGTACTATTCGAAGTTTTGTTTTATAGATATCTTAGACGTTTTCTAAGATGACCTGACCACAAGCAAGGTAGAAATCTATTTTAAGGAGACCAGTTTCTTATAGAACGTGACTGTCCTTAATTCAGCAGTTCAGCTGTAATAAATACCATTAAACAACGTGAATTTCTTTCAAAATACGTACAATTTATAAAAATCAAAGAATATCTTACCGGAACATGTACAGCGCATGCCATTGCGATTTATTATGTCCTAGCTTGTCTAACAAACAAATGACACACGGACGTAAGAGCTTTATTTTATAATTGTAGTTCAGTAACCAATTCTTAAAGGGACACTACCTGAGTTGTATGCAGTAAGACAGATTTTGAGAGCCGATGTCGTAAACTTCATCTATTTTAAGTAAATACATTTTATAGAACGGACCAATCTATATAAAAAATAAAATATGGTTTTCTTGAAAACTACCGTTTGTTTCATTTTTCTGACATATATAATTATATATCTATAGTTTTTCTTTTTCGGAAGGTTGTATCGTGTTCCCCTTTAACAAGAGTACCTCAAATTTCGGCTCTGTTTAAAGTTGTAAAATTACTAAAGTCGAGTTTTTGCAAGGGATTATATTTTGATATTTCCAGTCTGAGCTCTTGCAAAAAACTTTTATTCAGAATGATCAAAAGAACTGACAGTGCATTTAATGTGACACTGAATAGATCTGAAGTCAACATTTGTATTGGTTGCACTGTTTACTGATGCTTGTGTTTATATTAGTAGAAAATGTGTCCCTCAGAACGGTGTTTTTACAGAAATGATCGACGAGCGACAGCTAAATACGGGAGTCCGTAGTGTACCAGTAGTGGACGTAAAATGCTTTCTACATTTAAACAAAAAGGAACAGGTGAACGGTTTGATCAAACCACAGAAGTTTCAGCTATTATTTTCCATGTCGCTGAAACACTCATATATAAGTATCCCAAGTTTACATTTCTTTTTGGGCAGTGTGACTACATATGTACTGAAATGGAGAAAGGGTCTAAACAACGCAGGAAAACATCTGAGTCTAAAATATAATATATTAATATTCTCTAGGTAAATACTTGATAAAGGTTAATTGAACAATCACACATCTGGTCAACATAGAAACTCGTCGGAACCCCCACACTTGCCCCCATTCCCACACAACCACTCGGATACCCTTAAGTGTGCAAAAGTTCGTGTACTACCATTCCTTTTTTTGTAACCTAAACGACATAGTATCTTAGGGCGCTGAGCGTCCTTTCTTCCGTCTGTCTTTGGTAAATTACAACTGCTTTCTGTTTCATGACTCAATATACTTCTTTACACCCGTATGCATCTTTATGGCGTAAACATAATCATTTTTATCACAAAAAATCTGTTTATCTTTTCACCTGACTTCCTTATACTTTTCGGCTAGACTGATATGTGATACCAATTTGTGCACACTTTTGTTCAAAATAAAGAATACATTTATAGAATTTACAGATCGTGTTATGTTACAGAATGATATTTAAAACTGTATTAAGTAAAATGTATTTCAACGTCTTAATGGTTATGCTTCAGTAGTCATCGCAGAATTTACCCTAGATTGTTTAACCCTAGCTTTTTTCGAAAAAAAGTAAAATTCTTTTATACAATTTACGTCAAATATTTTTACTTAGTCTATGTGGGATTAATTCTGATCTTTATTATTTTCTTTATAAGTGTTCGGTTTTCGGTTAATTCTAAACATACACCCTAAACATAACTGAACACTTAACTTTCCTAGGGGTCTTGGTCACTTTTTTCTGTGGGAGCTATAGATGTGCCCTTCTGCTGTCTGTCTATCTATGTGTATATGTATCTGGACCATGCACATATTTCGTAAGGAAGCCAGTTTTATGAAATATTGTACGAGGCTGGTTTAATAGCTATTGCAATTTTCCCTGTAAAACAAAATAACACAAGCATAGGAGATTTTTATTTCATACCTTCGAAGTGTTCGTCCATTACCTTTATGCAAAGTTTTAACTTTTTGATCCAATTCTGAAAAGCACCTTCATTGTCTATAGCATTTCCGATGTGATATCTGCGACTGTCAAGGAAAGTTTTTAGTTTTGGAAATAAAGGGAAATCACAAGGGGTGTCACTATAGAGAATAGTGAGCCGGAGAGGTCATGCAGTCATACCCGATACACCAAACACTGGGCTTCTCTTTTTCAACTATTTCTCAACCATTTTCGGGTGGTCGAAACACGCTTTTTTTAAATTTTGGGCCTCGGTAAGCAAATGGGGTATCCATCTGGCAGCAATACGCCGTACAGTCAAATCGCGCGTTAGGATCGTAAAAGCTGATCCTGTCGAAAAGCCGACAGCCTAAGCTATCTGGCACGTAGTCAAATTCAGAAGAGTTTGTACTTTTTGGATAATATGAGGGACAATTTACTCAATCCCATCTTTATAGCGCTTAAACCATCTCGTGACTGTTGAATATGACACAATGCGATGTCCATATGCAACACATAACTCATCAAATATTGCTTTGCCACGTTTCCGTAGTTTTAAACGGGTTATTATATACCCTCTTATTTCTTTTTACTAATTTCTTTCGCAATACGAGTGCACACACTTGGAATGATTGTAAGATATAAACGAAAAGACCGATTTCAAAGCGTGCATCAACAGGCAGTTAATGAATTGATTATTTTCAAGGGTAAAGCGTGGCAATTGTGAATTTTGTGGCAAAAAATTCAACATTTAATTGAACCATCGTATCTGAATAGGAACCATTGTGCTGAATACAAACATTACGTTTTCGATTTTCTCCTGCGTTCGTATGTCTGTCTGTCAGATCGTCTTATCTGAACTCTAGATCGTGCAAATACACTTACAGATTTGAAGTTATTCTGTGTTACACCAAAATGATGATTTAAATTGAGGAAATATAGAAAATGCTAAATTATACACTCTGATAAATTTTTGCTTGTTCTTTTTGGGGTATTTTTAGGATAAACCAGAATAATATTTTCATTATGGCGTTACTGATTAAGACAGTAGAGCTATCATCAAGCTTGAATAACAGAAGGATAATGCAGCAAATCTGAGTTATGGTTCTTGAACACCGCGCTTTCGTATAATCTTTTATCTTTCATATTTATTTGCGATATTTGATTAACCTGAGCAGCTGAAAGGAGCAGCTTGTAAGGCGTCAGAGATAAAACATTGCTGAAAACATGTCGTTAGTTTTCGCATAACTGAAAATATATATTGCAGTACGGTACTTATCAATTTCTTATTATTGTTAAGTCAGAGAAAGGTAAAATATTTTGAATTTATCGTTTAACTGGATGTTTTTGTAAAAAAAAGCCATGTCTCCCCCAGTGCATCATTGAAACAGGGGCACAGAAGAGATGACAGAAGTTGGCTAGCAGGAGGAACAGACCCAAAATCAATAGGTTTCTTCTACTCAACAAGGACAATCGTACAATAAAGTTTGAAGACTCTGGGTCAAAGAGAACTCTAGTAATTGAGCGAAAATCATTTTCCTATTTAAGGTCACTGTGAGCTTGACCTTTGATCAGCTGACCCCAAAAACAATAGGCTTATTCTACTCAGCAAGGGCAATCACCTATGAAATTTGAAGGCACTGGGTGAAATAGAACTCCAGTTATTGAGCGTAAACGGTTTACACTCTTCGGCCCCTGTGACCTTGACCTACTGATCCCAAAAAAATAGGGTTCTTCTACTCAATAAGAGCAATCACCCTATGACATTTGAAGGCTTTGGGTGAAATAGAACTCCAGTTATTATGCGGAAACGGTTTTCACTCTTCGGGCCGCTATGACCTTGAGCTTTGACCTACTGACCCCAAAATCAAAAAGGTTTTTCTACTCAATAAGGGCAATCACCCTATGAAGTTTGAAGGCTCTGGGTCGAACGGTAGTCCAGTTATTGAGTGGAAACTAAGTGTGACAGACGGACAGGGCAAAAACAATATGTCTCCCCCAGAGGTGGGGAGACATAATAAACTCTACAAGGTGTTTGTCTGGAATAAAAACATATTTTTCTTTAGATAGAGAACAGCCTTCCTGTGGTAAGAAAAGATCAAAATAATGCTGCAGAATTCACAGTTTAAAGAAATCGCCAGTTTTATTTATTAAAGCTACGGATTTACAAAATAAGCGTTACAAAGGATTGAGTTACCTCCCTTTATTAAAAAAACACATAAAAATGCTTTCTGCTAAATTATACGGAACTTTTAGTCAGTATTAAGCTGTTTCCGGTAGAATAAAATCAGAAATTATACCAAACTAAATCTCATCATAAAAATCAGAAATTATACCAAACTAAATCTCATCATCAACAAGAGGGCCATGATGGCCCTGGATCACTCACCTGAGTACTTTGGCTGTAGGTTTGCTGTTAAGCAGTATTTCATTTTTTTAATTGAAAATATATAAGTGCCTACAAACAAAATATGTAAAATATCAGTCAATAAATAAAGGTTCTATGACAGAAAGTAGAAATATCTATTATAAGCTATGGTGACCTTGACCTTGCCCCAGTGACCTCAAACCCTACCCATGGGTAGAGGTCCATGCAAGGAACCTATATATTGAATATCAAAGATATTGGTCTATAAATGAAGGCTTTATGAGGTACAGTAGATAAATCTATTTTTAGCCTCCGTGACCTTTAACCTAATCTAATAATTTGAAAAAGCTTGATAAAGCTTGCTTCATGCCAAATTTTAAAATTCTAGGCCTTGTGGTTTCAGACAAGAAGATTTTTAAAGATTTCCTTTTTTACATATTAAGGGCCCCCAGGGCGGGGCCAATTCACCCCAGGGCCAACATTTCAACAATATTGGTAAAGGTTCTTTACACAATACTCAACACCAAATATCTAAGGTCTAGACCTATTTGTTTTGGAGAAAAATAATTTTCCATGTTTTTCCTATATAAATCTATGTAAAGCAAGAGAACCCTGGGGCGTGACCAATTTTGTCCCAGGGGACATAATTTTAAATTTTAGATGGACTTAGAATGCCAGTCCTGAAAATCTCTTTCTTTTAGCTGGGGGCCAGGGGGACGTAAAGGCCCCCGGTGGGTCCAGGGCAAAGCCCTGGCTGGGGGGGCCGGAGGGCCCCGGATCTCCTGAGATATAGCCTTTTCGAAGCACTTAAAACGCTTTTCCTGACAGTAATGGCTCTGCAACATTAACAGCTTGACATGGACAATCTATTGAAAAAAGGAGGATTCTCACCTGTTTTCTGTACACTGTAATTTTTATTTTTTTCCTCTTTTAAAGTGAGTTTATGCATTTTCTTCTTTTCAATATGGCGCTATGTGATAGAGATAGAGGATATTTATTAAGCCATTTGATTGGTGCGAGGTCGTATGATCGACCAATGAAGACGCTCGTAACAATTTTAGTTGGCGGCGGTTTATTCTCCGACACCTGCAGTTCTGCGTTCTGCGTCTCGGATAATCGGGAATATGGGAGGCTCGGCGCAAGGCTTCCCCCACCCCCCAATTTTCTCCCCCGATTTATGTAAATCTCAGGACTGGCCCTGGCGGTCTCGAAAGCCGGAAATCCGGCTCAGGCCGAAAAATTAGCAGGCCTGTAATAATTTGAACAAACTTGGTAGACATCCACTAGACAATGCTACATACCAAATATCAAAGCTGTAGGCATTGTGGTTTCTGAGAAGAAGATTTTTAAAGATTTCCTATATAAGTCTATGTAAAATGAAGTGACCCCTGGGGCGGGGCCAATTTTGACCACAGGGAAATAATTTGAATATTTCTTTTAGAGTTCCATTAGAGGGTGCTAAATGCCAAATATGTAAGCTCTAGGCCTTGTGGTTTCAGACAAGAAGATTTTCAAAGTTTTTCCTTTAAGTTGCCATAGCAACCAGAGTTCTTGATGGAATTGAATTCTTTGAACAACTTTGGTAGAGCTTCATGCAAGGAACATCCCAGGCAAGTTTCATTTAATTTGGCCCTTTGGTTTCAGAGGAGATGTCATTTGAATGAAAAGTTGACGACGGACCGACAACGGACAAAGACTGATCAGAAAAGCTCACCCTGAGCACTTTGTGCTCAGGTGAGCTAAAAAGTTGGTAAATCTGAACCAAATCCATCAGAAACTGTAAGAACCATAGTCTGAAAACTTTGTTAGTAGATTGATAGACCATCAGCAGGGGACATAACATAATACAA
The DNA here is from genome assembly GCA_012932295.1 of Cyclina sinensis. Classification (NCBI taxonomy): domain Eukaryota; kingdom Metazoa; phylum Mollusca; class Bivalvia; order Venerida; family Veneridae; genus Cyclina; species Cyclina sinensis. Next base: position 32,255,929 of record JAAONU010000013.1, read on the forward strand.
TCTACATGTATGTCACTTAGGGTGTATAAAAACCAAGTATAAAAACCAACTAGACAATATTACTGCCAAAACAATCAAAGACGGGTTGGGAAATGAGCACAGAGAGGAAATACTTTGTAAATTATAGATTTAATTCAATTACAAATATATAAATACATTCTTCCACAGAAAAGTGTTGTACAAACTACTTACAACAGTTATATCAAACAAAAAATATTATTAAAGGAAGAAATGATTAAATATCAACATGTATATGCTAAAAATTTTACAGTGTTTCCAGAAAATAAATTGTATTAAGAAATTCAATATAAAACTAAGTGTACTAAAACAAAAATGCTCAACATAAAAAGGTAGTGTCTAGCACCATGTCACAAGAATTCAAAATTGGCAAAAACTGTAAAATACTTAATTTGTCAAACTAAAAAAATAAGTCTTTGAAAATATTTGAAAACCGACAGAATATTTTGACATTTTGAGAAATATTTATTCACTGCTATCCTTGATACAAATTTCTAATTAAACCAAAGTAAATGGAATTGAAAACAAAATCTAGGTATATTTTTTAAAACATTTTAACGCTTTTTAAGAGTTAAATTAATGTCAAACAGGATTTTTATTTTCTAACTTCCAACATTCAAAAGCTGACTATAAATGTGATAATTCTAGTACAACCTATATCAATAACTAAGTGTAACACATACTGGTATAAAATATTATAACTAATACTACTGGCCGTCCTATTTTAGTATTTTAACAACTCAATAATCATGGTAAAATCTTAACTGATGTAATCTATAATTCAGTAAACATCCACTAACAATTTCTACAATATAACAAAACAAAAACAAATGCAGTTGTAAAGTATAACTCAGTAATATTATATAAAACTAGACAGGTAAATCAAGAATCCCCGCCCCTAAATATCTAGAATGGAAAATATGCCCACTCACATCCATAATTGAATCAGGATAGGCTTATATATCACCTAACAGTATAGGGGATATCGACTGAAAACTTTCCTGCTAGTTAGTGAACACTATAGACCATGATCAGAATGCATGGACGTGGGAGCTAATCATGGTCTTGTTACAAACATAACAAACAGTGATGGTCCGACAGCTTAATGCATAGCTTAAACTATTGTATTGCCATCTTTTTAAATATATTTTTACAACAGTTTTGCACTTTACCCTCAGACTGCCTCCAGCAAAAAAAATCTTGACCAAAATCAGAACACAAAACAATCATCTAGAATTCTACATAAACACAGATGAACTCTACCAAATAAACTCTAAATAAAGATTAAAAATATCTATTTAAACTCAACTTTCTAACATTCTGTTGCTAATTTCTTTATCCTAATTTTTGAAAGTCAACTTTCAGTAAAATATCAAAATACAACATCTGTTTTATCCCCTCATGTTGAGGGTTTTCATATCATGCATTTTTAAAGAAACTGTCTCTGTTAAGATTAATTCACAGGATGAATTATGTTCATTACACCACAACCATTCTGCCCTGAGTTTATTGTATGTTTCTCATATTTACGAATAATTTAATAATATCAGATAGAAAATATTTACACACATTTAAATAAGATCTTCAGATAGTTTATATTTACAATTAAATGCGATTATTCAAATTGCCAATGCAAAAGATAACTTTGTTTGTGAAACGCATTCATTATTATATCTCAACTTCCTTTCTTGGCAAAAAGTACTGAGGAAAGCAATAAATGTTTTTGTACCACACTGTAATTTTGTTTCACATTTTTGTTGATTGCATTTCAACTGTATATACATGAACTTAAACAAATTAAATTAAAACATATTGCATTTTACATTACATGGAATGTCACTTTTGACTAAATCAAGAATAATAAGCCATGTATAAGTAGAGGTAAAATGACTTTAGAGTCTGAACACACTGAAAAAACAATGACTACTGTGAACAATATCATGTATTATCTAACTAACCCATTAAGATCACTAAGCAAAAGAATCAATCCATTATTTAATATTCCACACCAGTAAAAACAATTATACTTAACTTTTAATTCATTTTTTCTAAGATCTTTTGTAAGTTGTCTAAACTGCACCAGAAGAGTTTCGAATCATCTCAGAAAATCAGTACAGTTTTACTACATGTATAGCTAATAAACTAAACCATTACATACATGAAAACGTTTTGTTCTCAATAATTATGTACGACTGTACTGAAGATCCACTACACAAATATTGTGCGACATAATGAATGATGCAGACTTCACATGATACGTTAAGTCTTCAGAAACGATATGTTAATTTTAAACCAAGTTTCTTCTTAAGAATTATTCTCTGATTAAACCAAGCAGTCTACACTGAAAACATACAGAAACTACCTGAGAATGTTAGAAAACATGTAATCTATTCAAAGTATTGCCTTAAAATCAGTTGTCGGGCTTTTCCTGTTTTATCAGAATATTTGGGTTAAATGAATGCTGCCCTGGGACAGGAAACTGTCCCTGAAACCCGTTACCATTTTGTTGATGATGAAAGTCCTGAGGATTTCCAGGAGGTATTCCCATAAAGTGACTCCCACCATTCATCATTTGTGTAAAGCTCTGCTGCGCTTGCATGTAATTGTACACTGTCTGTGGTGGATACTGGGCTTGCATCTGAGACATAAAAGCATTACTGTATGACTGCCCTGGCATATTAAGATGCGACATATGACTTGTAAAAGGTGGAACCGGTTGTAGTGATGGAAATGAGCTTGGTGGCATGCCTGGGGATCTTGACTCCTGGGGACTGCAATGCTGATCTGCTGGTGGGATGTAAAATGCTGGCTGAGACATGGCAGGAGATTCTTCGGCAGATTTTGATTTTCTTTTTCTGGGTTTGCTTGATTTTGAAGATTTGCCCTGAGACTGTTGACTAGTGGAAGGTTTTTCTAACACTTCTTCACTTGGAGAAGGTTCAATATCATCAGTGCTATTCTCTCTAACAATGTCACGCAATGCATCATTGAACTGGATTGGACCATTTGTAGATAGACCGGCATGATTCACTACACCATATCTGGAATCTGGCTGGTTGCTACCAGCAACCTGATTTACCATACCATACAATCCATTCAAGAAACTATTCAAATGACTGTCACTATGTGTAGAGTTCTGAGCCTGGTTATAAACTTCTAAATTTCCAATAGAAACAGTCTCTGAATGACTAGATGCTGGCTGGCAACTTGTTACTGGGCAATCAGGGTCCACTGGTTCCTGTTTTACCTGTACAGTGTGTACTTCAGCATTGGTAACAGGTGACTGTGAATTACCCTGACCTGGCTGATTCCCATTTCCCTGAGAATCAGAACTTTGAACACAGTGTGGTATAACTTGATATGAACCAGTCATAAACTGAGATAACTGTTGCTCTCCTTGAAGCGACTGGTTTCCTATACTACCAGAAAACTGGTTCCCTGAGAATGGCATGGTATCAATGCTATTTGGAAGTTGGTCCCCAAACCCAGTTCCCATTTCACCAGGGTACTGATCTTCACCCTCAAGTTTCACTTCCTTCTTTACAGCTGTTTTCAAAACAACATCTTCAAAAGTAATTTCTGACTCTTTGAGATCAGGTAGCTTGCCATTCAAGTGGTCTCTGTACTTTCTCAAAGCTTCATAGAATGGTACCTTGTCAACTGCTCTAGGTAACTGACTGCATCTTGCACTTGATGATGGCATTACATAGACAGCCTGTTGTACAAAAAAGACATAAAGATATGTAAGTGATTGTATTCATTTTAAAAAAAACCACAACAAACAAAAAAAAATCTTTTGTTGCTGATTTAATCTGGTTAAAAGTGTTTTAGAAGTAGACCAATTTATCAAATTCTTTTGCAATTTCTTTTATTATCCAATCCATTCAGAACAAGGTAGCTTTATAGATGATCAATTACACATAAGGTATATAAAAGCATTCACTGGAAATATGTCTGGAGCTTGTAAAGAAAACCCTGTCCTTTACAAAACAGATAAAGACATACCTCTGAAAATGAAGAAATATTTAACAAGAGCATTTGCTACTGCAAAATTTTCCTGTCCTAAAGTTATGGCATCAGACTGCAGTTGGAAGCAGGTGAACAAATACTTTTAGCTTAAACCTATTCAACACTCAACAGAAATGTGTATGTTTCAAGTTCTGATGTACTCTTTCTATTTCAAGAACTGACAAGGTTTATCTGGCATATTCTGCACAATTTAAGGTCCATAACTCTTGACTGATTATCAAACTTGTCCAAGATATTATGCCCACAAAAGAAATCTGCAAGTTTGGTGAACATAAACTTACAGGACAAGGCTTATTTTATCCATTAGGCGAATTCAAGGGCCATAACTCTGGAGTGCCTAAAGGGATTTGACTGGTTACTAACTATACTTGGCCAAGATAGCATGCCTGAAAACATTATCATTAATTAACTAAGGGAGCAGAAATCCTGCAGACATCACCTAACCAACCACTCACCATGGGTGTGATAATAAGTCTCTTTATCAGATGTATGAAAAAGAAAGTATGCTTACAGTTTCTGTGCCTGGCAAGAGTTCTGGCTGTTTCCCAAAATGAAAATTCTTGTGTCCAACAAACACCTCATATATTCCTGAAAGGTTAGAAAAATACATTAACATTTGAGAATCTGTCTTCAGGAGGAAAAGTAGACATTTCCAAAAACTGTATTATTAGTTTCGAGGCTCAACTCATGATCCTTAATCAACATGACTTTGCTTAGTGTCTAAAGATAGAGAAGGTAAATGTAAGGGTACTTCTAACCTAAAGCTTTTACTGGGAAACTTATTTCAGCTAGATTTTTGATTACAGAATTGTATGATTACAGTTAGGTTTACCCATGTACAATTTAAACTCCAACCTTCCCCATACAAACACTGATAATGCTGATTATGACACAAACTTTGCACTGGGTAGATTGAGAGTCACTCAAATACACTGACTAACTAAATGATAATTATATGTCAGCTTATGAAATAGAACTTGTAAAGTATTCCACCTGAAATTTTCAACTGCTAACATTTTTCAGGCTGTTTATTTTCAGAATTCAGACTGGAAAAACATCATACCTTTCCCATTGAAGACAGCAATCTTTGGCTTGTATTTTATCAGTTTCTCTGTCAGAATCTGGGCCCCTTCTTTTATTTCTTTCCTGTAAAAATTGATTTGCATCACATGAATATCAAAAACTCTTTATACAAATTAACAAAGTATCAACGCCATTTACTTTCATGTGGTGATTAAAGGATAATCAATAAAGTTTCTCGTCCTCTGAAGACTTTTTTATAATCTGCACTACTGATTTTCGCCTAGCAGCTCGAGTTCTTTTAGTTTCTATTGGACTATATCAGGTTTGATACAAAAACCAGATAGTAGTGATGATAAGAAGGGATATTTCATAACCAGTAGTCAAGGAGCCTGGATATTTCCAGTTCCAATCCATTTTTGGAAAAAAGTTCCGACTGAGTCAATTATAGTGTTTACAGGGTTAATCAAGGAAAATTCAGATTTCTACACAAAATTTTGCCATTGCAGTATAATTTTGTAATATAAGATTGTGAAGACAGTGCAACAAACTAACTCTTTACTTTCTATAAATATACATGTACCTTGTGAGGTCTGCACTGCCTCTGGTTGTCCTGGCAACTATGTTTGTAAATCCTATACCATACTCCAGAAGTTTGAAATCCTGCATGGCAGTCATTGGCTCAGGTATTAAACCCGACAAATACATACACTTCCCTGAAAACAAAATTGACAAGACCCGTGAGTAAACATAAGCAATTTTAATAGAGGGATATGGAAGGAACATTTTTTTGAAATTTGGTGGAAAATCACCTTGCTGTTTAGATGTTTGATTTTTTTCCTATTTTTAGCTTTTGCAGTCCTTATGTGCAAAGGAGCGGAATGGTTTGAGCAATTTTAGAAAAGGGCATATCAGGAACATTTCGGTAAAGTTAAAAAGAAAATGGCTTAGTGGTTTGAGAGATGTCCTTTGAAGCCAAATATTGATGAAAATCTATTTTCAGCTCTGTTTTGGAGGAGATGTCATTTGAAGCCAAATATTGACTAAAACCTATTTTTAGCTCTGGTGGCCATTTTGTTCAATGGAGTGGAACCCTTCTAGCAACTTGAATATAGGGCTATGTATGGTATATTTCTGTGAAATTTGGTGAAAAATCACCTTACTGTTTATGAGATGTTGTTTGAAATTTTTGTTATTTTTAGCTTTTGCAGCCCTTATGTGCAATGGAGCTGATTGGTTTGAGCAATTTTAGAAAAGGGCAATATGTGGAACATTTTTGTAAAATTAGGTTTAAAATGGCCTAGTGGCTTTGGAGGAGATATCATTTGAAGCCAAATATTGACTAAAACCTGTTTTTAGCTCTGGTGGCCATTTTGTTCAATGGAGCAGAACCATTTTAACAATTTGAATAGAGGGCTATGTAAGGAACATTTCCATGAAATTTAGAGATAAATTACCTTGCCATTTAGGAGGAGATGTTTGATTTTTTTTCTAATTTCAGCTTTTGCAGCCTTTATGTGCAATGGAGTGGAATGGTTTGAGGAACTTTAGAAAAGGCCAATATAATGAACATTTCTATCAAGTTTGGTTAAAAATACAAGCCTTGTGGTTAAGGAGGAGATGTCATTTAAAGTAAAATTTTCACAAAAGCTCACCCTGAGCATTTGCTCAGATGAGCTCAAAATCGCACAAAATAACTGAACTGTTCAAGATTACATCTGTTGCCTAATTACAAAAAGGCTTCAAACAACAGATATATTGCTTTTTACTGTAAGTTGCTAGAGAGAGGGTTTGCACGTGCTTCAGTTAATTTGACCAGGATTATAAGGTTTGATGTACTTTTCCCAAAATACTGATAATTCAAAACCTTCAAAAACAAACAAAAAACCCATTGGCCAGTATTTGACTAAAAAAAGCAGTACATTTTTGTAAAATTAAAAATTCTTAAAATACAGTAATATGCAGTTAACCAACTTTTAAAGTATAAACTAGAACTGTGTCCATAGGACACGGATGCCCCCACTATGCATAAGTGCTCATAAACAAGAGCATGTATATTCTGTATGTAAGATTTAGGTGGGGAACAATTTTTTTCTGTAGTTGCAAATGAATTGAGGTGTTTTGTATATTATTAATGCTGTCCTTTTATTTCAAAATTAGATATTTTATACTGAAACAAGGGCTGTCGGATGGACAGCACGCTTGACTATTCTTAGTGCTTGAAGGTATAAAAATTTCTATATGGTATATAGTGAAAAAATCAACAAAGGGCCATAATTCTGTTAAATTTGGTCGCAGCAAAAATTCCTTCCTTTACTACCATCGACACATTAAGGTTGTTCATCCCTGGAAGTTTAAGCAAAATCTGCCATCCGGTTTAAGAGGAGTTGCGTTCACAAAATTTCTACATAGTATATAGTGAAAAAATCAACAAAGGGCCATAATTCTGTTAAATTTGGTCGCAGCAAAAATTCCTTCCTTTACTACCATCTACACATTAAGGTTGTTCATCCCTGGAAGTTTAAGCAAAATCTGCCATCCGGTTTAAGAGGAGTTGCATTCACAAGATTTCGGGACGTACGGACAGACGGACGGACAAGTGCAACGCTTTATGCTCCCCACTTTGTGGGGGCATAAAAAAAACTCCTACAAAAACACTTTTTAAACAAGTGAGAAAGTATGAATAGATTAGAAAGGTTTTTCCTTGATGCACATTGACTAATCACCTTAATTTCTTTAAGCTTCATTGGTCATATTTCTAAGTAATTGTAGTGTTAACATGTACGTACAGAAATGATTTCCAGGCCCAGCATAATGATGACCCACAAATGCAGCATACAATCCTGGATTTATACCAACCTGGAATGAAAGAAACAAGTACTAATCTATGCCTAGCTAGAAATCTTTAACCCGGAAGTACACAGTCATAAAGAAACATTTTGCATGTACACAGATCATACCTGCCATAATTTTTCTGGCCATTTCCGGGATTTTGATATCGAATTTCCGGGATTTGAGCCGATTTTCCGGGACATACAACTATTCGTATACTTTCAATGCCCTACCGTTGGCAGTACACGAAATTGGACGGGATTCCGTTTTTGGCGGGAAAAGCCGTGCACGTCTTTCAAATACACATCAGTTCCATCAATTTTATACCTTTATTTCAGTTGCAAGAGCATAGTAATTGTCAGGCTTGCAGAAATGTTTCAAGCTCAATCGGTCCGACCACCCGACGATTACTGCCCCACCCCTCTCAACCACTTAAAAAAAACGTTCGCTCGTATTGACGAGTGGAGAAGGTAGTACGACGAGTATAATTTTCTGATCGATCATCCTGCAGAACGAGTGCAAAAACCGCAAGAAATATACCGATGGATGTGTATATCATAACGTCACAGTTTACCGACAGTAAATTCTGCATGTAATACGCTGTCAAAACGAAACCGGAAGCGTGAGTAAGGGGGAGCACTGCGCCTTTTTTAATTCAGTAAACCGCACAGTACTGTTGATCTTTTTGTCACAATTATATTGTGTAAAATAAAAAAAATAATAACTGTGTACCATTAATTAATTAACATCATAAACTCGAATTCAAGTTGAATCACGGGCGTTTGGTGACAGCGTCGTCTATGCTTCGTATTACAAGTATTGGCGCGATTTGATCGAACATTACAATATTCACCACGAGTTTTATATAAATGCGCGTTTGCATTAAATTTAATTTTAAGTAGCATCTCTATTTACACCAATTACCGCGGCGACAGTCTTTGAAAGGGGCTGATATCTTACAAATTAATTAATGCAACGCAAGTCAATAAATCGATAGCCGATAGCGGTCATTTGTTAATTGGTTATCAATGACACGCGGTGTATTTACCGAATCGGAACATATTATCATAACGAATAATTAAAGAATTAGCGGCGTGTCAAAAATTTGACTGGTCTGATCAAAGGTATGCACGTTTTCATGTTTTCCGGGACATCGTGTGTTTTTCCGGGACTCCGGGACGGGCCCTCGATTTCCGGGACAATCCCGGACGATCCGGGACGTATGGCAGGTATGACACAGATTTACACTTACAAAAAAGACTATCAACAGATTCATTACTCCTTGTTGAAAGAAGGAATACCAATTATACAACAACCAAAGTTGAAAGTAACGTCTTTGAAGCAAACACTACAGGTGGATGGGGCCAAGGTGTGTTTGCTGCCGATTATTTGTTGGTGTACGGAGGTCCATCAACAAAGAATTTGCCATTTCTAAATACTGGTAGGTTTTATTCAGAGTAATTTCTACTTTTGTAGCAAGATGTGCCACTTGGTTATAACAATGTCAAGGTAAGAAATGAAATGTACATAATTCATTATAATAACATAATAATAATATATATAATAATCTTGAGTCATAATCAGAAAGTCGGGTTTACAATGTAAATACTTAGAGTACAATAAGATAAAAAGTTAAAAAGATATAAACATGTGCTCATAATAAGAATATCAAGACTAAGAATAAAATATACATGTACTTACAATGACAATGTCAAGATTAGGGGCTAGATGGTCAGGTAAAAGTCTTGTGATCACCTCCTCCTCTGGCATGCCCTTAAATCTGTCTACCTTCCTCTTCTTCTTGACTGTCACATGATCAGTTATCTTCTCTTGTTTGAGTTTCTTAGGACGACCTGCTTTCTTTTTTGGTGAATTTCCAGTTGTACTGCATAATCAAGAAACATGATGTATGACAAAAAAGTAATGTACAATGTACATCTACTTCTTTAATTAATATCACATAGGACCTTTTCCCTTTCACTTCCTCCAAAAGTTTCTGTTCTCTGACACCAAGTTCTACCAGTCCTTATAAATCAAAACACGAGGTGATACAAGGGAGATAACTTCATTTTAGTTGTGCAAGAACAATATTGTGGATTGCATCCTACATGAAAATGTACATTCATTGTTGACCTTTCAATAAAGCAGGGTTCAGTAAGTGCCTGTGACCCTGACATTGTTAATCAAGAATGTAAAGATACATGTAAATGGAGAATATCTGTTTGAAAGAAAAAATGTGGTTGTATTTACTCAATCATCATGGCATAAAAAAGATGTCTGACTTTTAATAAAGTTACAGGTTTCATAGGAGTTCAAAATGTTTTTAATGATAAAACATGCTTAGATAAAAGAAGCTTTTTAAAATGATATGAAATTCAAATTATTTTGAATTACAAAATTACTTAAAGTCTAGCTAGTAAACTGTACAATGTATGTACCTGTCTGGATATGGCTCTTGTTTTATGTCAACCGGTTCCAGTTTTATCTGAGATGGTTCCAGTTTAATCTGAGAAGGTTCCAGCATCTTGTAACAGTGGGTACCAGCCTTGTTCCTCTTGAAGACACTACCACCAGCCTGGTGGTTTCTGAAGAAACAAATTACATATGAATTATTCAGGCTGTAAAACTCTATCTCTCAGATAACCGTCAATTTAACGTTCCAGCATGAGTATCCTTCTATTAAAGCACAAGTTTAACTAAGAGCTATTGCATGTGCATTAGCTGGGTTTACACAATGCACATACAGCTCTAAAAGAGGATGGGATAACTATTAAATATGACTGTAGTCCCATTTTATGACATTATGGCTGAAAAGAAATAATGCTTCAGTCTATGACTGCAGATATTTCAAAATTAGGAATACATGTACCATGAAGATAAAATTATCTAACCATATCCAACCATGCTATAACTGCAGCATTAGTCAATTACGGCATGGTGCACACCCCTTCACCTTTCTGTCAGGTACACTGCTGCCATTTTTTTACACAATTGATATCAAAAAGTTACAGCAGTTTTTTTTCGTAATGCACATTCAGGCCTATATCCATCTTTAGAGTATAAACCGCATAGACTTCAAGTAGTAAAGGTGAACTTAAGATAATGTTATAATAACCTTCCAGCTAGGGCTGAAACCTTACAAAACATGTATATTCCAATCTGTGATGATCAAAACAGTAGAACCTCACAAATAAACTGAATATCTCAAATTTGTATGCTACAGACAAACATCAAAATAAGGTCACGTATACTATATAAAAGGTACCACAATCCAAACTTCTCTCTAAACAGCAATTGAATTTCCATTTCTAATCATATTAAAATTCATTCTTAGCATTAAAACATGATGAAAGGAAAATTCTTCATTTCCGAATTCATGTCACACAAATATCTACCATCAAAAACAATGACTTAAGAATGAAAAAACAAATAACTGATTACACAAATATGTTGGTAATATCCTTCATTGCTAGTAATAGATAAATCTTCACCACAAAACATACAAAAACTGACTAAAGACAGTATTTTACCTGAAAGATACATCATTGCCCTAGGGCTCTATGTCATTTTATTTATCATCTCTGAAGACATCTTTTTTTAAAAAAATGGTTTGACATGAACTATTTGCATGATAAATTACATAATCATATGATTATTGTCCAATCTGTTTTACGTATGTGTTTAAAACCATAAATGTCTGAATTTTTTGATGAAATGATAATAGATTTATATGATAAGAAAAGAAACTAAATTATTATACTAGTCTTGATTCTGATTTGCAACATGTAAATAATTATCATATACAATCATGTATACTTATTAAACAAATTTAATTTCAATTAAGTTTATTTTATCTCTTAGTTCACCCAGCATTTGGCACTTGTGTATGGAGATATTATAGATTTAAAGGCTTTATAAGAAGGGAATTCAGTTGAACTCAGTTGTTGGTAATAGTCAATATGCTAAATTTTGTGATGGTGTTTATCACACTGCTGCAATATTGGCAGGCACAAATAATACAAACTATTCATTTTGAAGTGTACAAATATCACCCAGGCTGCATTTATAGTTGAGAAATGGCACACTGAGCACCATTGTCGGACACCCACGGTTGTTGATCTTCATGAAGATAAACAACTGTGGATATCCGACGATGACTGAGCATATAGAATTTTATTATGACAGCCTACCACAAAAGAGATCTTATAGTTTGTATTCATTAAAAAAACACACTTTTTTATGTTCAGCTGGTAGTGGTTTTTGACAGAACAACAGTTTTTCAAACTTTCTTCCATTATATTCAAGACAATAACAAACACATTAAGTTTACAACTAATTTTTGTGGCATAATAGCAGTTCATGGAAAGTCCACTGTCTAAACTGACTGGACCTATACTTTCAATGGCCATGAATAGAAATGTTTATATATTGTGCAAAGAACAATTCTTATTAGATTTTTTCATGCTGAACAACCTTATAAAGGCTTCAATCCTGTATTTCGTTTAGTTAATATGCATAAGATTAACATTTTTGAGAGAATCTCAAGTTGTTAAAAATGATTAACAACAGTGTAAAATCAACATGATCATAACGAATAAAGCAATATCATTTCAGATGCCATTGTTAGAAATATCATACATGTATTTAAAAAATATGTACATTTCTTCATTTGGGAACTCCGTTGCCAAGTGTGAATCAAAGAGGACTTACACATAGTTAGGATAATTTATTTGTCAGAAATCAGAAAGTTCTCAAAGACTTCATCAAGACTTATTTGAAATGATCCTAAGAAATACTGAGCTTATTTTGTGTTGGAAATATATGTATTTCCACCCGTGTCAAACTTACACAAACAAAAGGAGAGAACTTCTGCTATAGATTTTTGGCATTATGTTTAAATTATTTCACTACTTCCTCCTGCACCACTCATTGTACATGTAATGAAAAAAATCAATTAAAAGCATTGTTGGATTTCCTCTCGTTTTGGACCTAGCTATTTACAACAGTAATGGATTTTGCATGAATGAAAGCTACAACATATCCAAATTCTGTAAAGGCTGAAATATTTTTTTTACTTTTAGTAAGTCTTAGCCTTGTCCAACGAATTGTATGCAAGTCAAGATATTGTGTAATTTTTTGTATGGGTCTTAGCCAGACTAAAGGTGACAGATGTTATGCTCCAGTGTCTTTATGCTCCACTTTCAAGATGTTATGTGCCACTATTGATCGTACAGAACTTATTGATAGTGAACTGAGGTGTGAATAACAGGAGTGGATGTGGTCCAGTGGTAACGCGCTGGACTGGTAAACCAGGGGTCCCAAGTTTGATCCCCCACTCCTCCACTAACATTACTAATTGTCTTTCGGATGAGACGTTAAACTGAGGTCCCATGTATCAGTACTATACACTAAACATGCAAAAGAACAAGGGGTGTCTCTCAAATGGGATGCTTTCTGTATCTTGCACTACCCCACAACATAAAATAACTAAGGGGACGTTGGTCACATGGGCAACCGGTACTGACAATAAATAAGCTAAAAAAGATAGTGTGAATAAATACTGTAGTCACTAGTGACAACCAAAGGCATGTGTGAAAACACAACCAAAATAATTATGGAATTCTACTGAATATACATGTATGAACAAAACTCAATACTGAGGACAATATTTATAAAAAAAAAATTGTACTCAAAAAGTTGAATCTAACGTGCCTAGTTTCTAGCCTACTATATATACTTGCAGTAGCTACTTATAGAGCAATTTTCTAGGAAAACAAGTACTAAATCTTGAAGTTCAAGCTAAAAGCAGCAGAGATTCAAGAAAAACTGCTGTGAATTAAAAAAATAAGTGCAAATCGCAGGGCTTTTTTTCCCTATATAATTGAGGCTGATAACTGATGGCTTCCCAATTGAAAATTTTCCCCAATTTTATCAGCTAACTTGTGACACTGTAGACTGAATGAAATGAATATGTAATAGTATACTTTTTATTTCTCGTTTAAAAATTAAACATTCAACCTTTTCCCTAGCTAAAGAGACTTCAGCGAACAGGTTTTATAGTATCGCTAGACCTGTTCGCTGAAGCCAATCCCGTATCGAAAGTCAACCAGAACTGTGACATATTTATGTCACGCTGTAATTTAATAAATTTGCGTTATCTGGACAAAATCTCTACACATACGGGTAACTCAATTTATTTTGCACACTTCAGTCTATGTTTGTGAATAAAAAAAGGTTTGATCGATGGAATAAAACCTCAAAGTTTATCAGCTCGGTTAAATTTTGTGAAATTCGCCTCCATTGCTGTCCTATCATGTGACTTGCGAGACTTTACGTTCAGGAACCTTCGTGTGGTTTTATTTCTGGAGAGAATAATGAATAGATACAAAATTTATTTGACCCAATATTGATTAATAAGGGTGATTTTAATAGTTATTTATTTACTGTTCATAAACTGTTATAATTCTGGTAGCCTTTGCAAATGGGGTTGACCCATAACTTTACTGTCGCGCAACGTCAAAAATCATAAAAGCGACATATAAAGTTATGGAAGCCAGAACTACCTTTTCCCAATTTGAAAAATATTGCACTTGATTTCCTAAAATGAAAAGCTAAGGCCTCTTCCAGATTTCTGAAAAAAAGCCCTACAACACTCAAAACGTACATGACTGTTGCAAAACTAGGACTGGGGTAACCGGTTTGTCTTAATTAGGACTGGAACTATTGAAATATTTGAAAGGTTCGAGCTTTTTTATGCACGAATACAAATATACAACATTAGCATCTATTCTTACACTCCTAATAATGCAGTCATATTATTCTCTCTTATAAAGTTTATAAGATGCAGGAAAAAGTGCGTTTGACTGCTTTTTAAGTTGCTATTACCTGAAATCTTTGATATTTTATACAACAATGTAACAGCTTTATTTGTTAAACACGCTATTTCGATTGGTTGTTCGTAACAAATTCGATCCAATCGCTATGCGTTTAACTATTGCAGGTGTTTCATAAAATGGGTACTGTGCGACAAGTGTCTGTTTATGCGACCCCAAACATAAACTACTTTTTCGTTTACATCAGGGTCTTTCTATCTGAAAGACCCTTTTCAAATATAATACCTTACGCGATTTGAGATCCGAAAAAGCGATAAATGACTCAATTGTTCATTTAATTTATCACTCAATAATTAACAGATATTTCATAGGATTTATTATACAGTTGTGAATTTGCTTCAATGGAAGATCGGGGACAGACGTCCATGGAAAAACTTTAATAACATATTAAACGATACATTTTATCAAAACAAGATGTCGCTCAAACCCACCAGATAAGATGGTTAATGTTCTTTATTTCTCAAAACTTAATATTTGGCCTTATAATTGCATATTCTGTGTGAATGATAGTCCTTTTTGATAAAGTATCCTGATTTTAAGCATCATTCAAGGTATTCTTTGGAACATTTAGATATTTTTGCGGCCGTAGTAGAAAATCCCGTAATACAATCAGTTTATAACATATTTCTTTACTGTTTTCATGAATCTACACACGATATGACTGTTATATATTTTCTTTTTGAATTTAACGTTCTTCTAGTATTCTTTTTTTAATTTAAAGAGTTATAAATATTGTAAAAAAATTTCTTTGTGAAAACAAACTTTATGAACAAGTTTTCATAATTGGATCTTTAAGTAAACGTACATTTCTGCCGCAGACAGCAAATTTCAAAAGGATTTGATTCCATATTTGTTTTCAATCTAACCTGTCAGCCAAATCCAATGTGATCTTTTTTATTCTTGAATTGTCTGCGAAATCAAATCATAGGAAACTTTTGACAGTGAGCTTCCTTGTGCAGACAGCAAATTTCATGAGGATTTGATTTCAATCGTTTTTAATTCAATCTGTCTGCAGAACTCAACATGATTACATTCATTGTGATAACTTTGTTTCTAAGAGTTTGCCAATTATCAAAGGCGTTGAAACATCCTGTCAATCAATGCCACCTTTTTTGGTGCCTGGACATTTCTATAAACCTTCTTTACCTATATGTAACTTGCCAGAGTTATATTAAAACATGTACGTCTAAGGTAAAAATATAATGTTAGTCTAGATGTATTTTTCTAAAAAGACAAGATTAAACAAAACTAATTTTGGTGGAGGGGTTGAGGACGGAGCTCTAGCTGGCACTAAAGATATTTTGTAACATCTATGACACTAGGAGAAGCAGCGCGAAAATAAAGTGTACATGGAAAATGAATGTACTACATATGTTAACATGCTATACTGTATGAATTAAATCGTATCTCATCTTATATTTAAGTCACCGATAACTGCATGATCTACATGTACATACCGGACAGCAGAAAATTTGAATGTCGTACATGGTATATCGACAGTGAGCTCCCTTGTGTAAATATTTTTCTGTAGCAACAGTTGAATATATTGTGGTTAATTCGGAAAAGCTTAATTAAGATATATAATGTATGTACACGAAGAATGATACGTCAAGTTGTTAATTCTTGATACTGCTTTTTCTTGTAAACCTAACGAACTGCTCGTAAAAATGCACTGACCGTGCAATTAATTTGTACTTAATACTTTTCGTAACTGGTGTTACAAAAATCACATACATAAGGTGATAATCAAGGACATAATATATTTGTTGTAACACCGAAATGTATTGATTTTTTAAAATTATTTTTAAGTTTGTTACCTTACTCTAGAATACAAAGAAATTTGTAAAATATCAAGTTATTTAGAACGTAATATTTTTTACAGATTATGTTTTTAAAAATCTTATGTAGATCTAGTCCAATTTTGAGTGTCAGACGTTTAGACCCCTTGTCACCTAGACCCCTTTAAATTTTAAATTGAAGGTGACACTTAGACCCCTTTAAGACACTTAGACCCCTATTTTTGTGAGACACTTAGACCCCTTATTTTGGATTTTGACAATATAAAGTATGTTTGATAATTTTTTTCTCATATTTGTTTGAAATATTTTTTTTTGTAAGGGAATGTTATTTTTATCAGTTTGATGTTTTAGGACCCCATTGGAAATAAGTTGACCATTTATGGATTTTCGACCATATGGGTTATCCTGTGATTATATGTCAACTTGTTATATGTTATATCTTATATGAAAATATGATTATATTTTAATGAAAAATCAGATATAATGTGATGATGAAAATAAGAGATAATAATTTTGTGATATAAGATCCTGTGATAATAAAAGAAGATGTTATAATATAATATGCTATTTTATATTGATACTTGTGTATTCTGTATTTTTATGTTTGTATATATATATATACATATGACATGTATTCACGAATAAATCAATCAATGATTGAAGCGATAAAACATAGAATGTTTACTAATAGTACTTAATAAATGAAATCCAAAATATTAATTAAAGTAATCCAAAAAATCAATTTATCAGTACCAACAATTTCAGTTAGCATCTATAGAGACAAGGAATGGATGAAAGAAATAAGTAATGGTACATGTAGTGTTTCCAAGTCTGAAGCAAACTGGTAAACACTAGTCCACTTTATATAATCCTGCCAAATAAAGCATTGACAATCACTTTGATCTACTCTTGCTAATTATGCAACACTTAAAAAATATACAATAATTTAACATTAAGTATTTAATACTTACTATAATCTTTAACACCTCTCCTGATATTTAACACCTCTCCTGATAGTTTTTTCCCCACGAAATTTTCTTTTTGTTCTTGATCCTTTTCAATCAAATTTTACCAAAAGTCTTTACTTTATTGCTATAATATTAAAATTTTATTAAAAATTATAATAATAAAATCAATCTCATGGCAATCAATTTAATTAAACATTCCTTAAATAAGGGGTCTAAGTGTCTTTTAAAAAAAAAATCAAATCAGGGGTCTAGGTGTCTTAGGGGTCTAAGTGTCATCTAAAATTGAAAGGGGTCTAATTGTCAAGGGGTCTAACTGTCTTGCTCCCCCAATTTTTTCCAGGCTATTTTCCTTCTAAATTAATAATAAAGAACTCATATGTAGCAGGTCTTTAGAAACTTCTGACTGTTTCTTTCTATGACATTACTGTAAGCTAATAAATATTCAGCAAAATTCACTATTCTATTCATAATCATATGCATACATTGTATATATATAATGTGTTATAATAAAGATAGCATTAACTTTAGTCATGTTGTTGCCTCACTTATCTGCATTTTAAAGTCACCAACACAATTACATCACACGGTGGGTAATGGGTTTTTAAAGAGAGATACAAGAAAATGAGGAAAATCCCTGAGCCAGACAAGGTTAGGACATTGCAAGGTCATTAATATCTTATACAGTATATATTTTTTTGTTTCATGAAACTTACATTTATAATCATTGCAGTAAATATATAGTTAGAATGTGCAGTAAACAATAAAATCCATATTTGAATTATTTAAAAGCACATTTATAAACATATGCCAAGGATAACACATAGAAGTGATAAGACAATAGTTAACTCTTTCCACATCCCCACTGAAGAAGGAAGGTTTTATAGTTTGCAAATGTCAGTTGGTCCTTTAGTAGATCAAGTGGTTTCAAATTCAAGACCATAATTGATTGGTAGCTTAGGCATGTTTAGTAACGTCCCCTAATGAATTTTGATTACTTAGATTTAGACAGCCTTGAACATAGAAGTTTCAGGTCTTACCTTCTTCTACAAAATACATTATAACCTTGTGTTTATTGATAAGGACATGTATCTAACACCAGTTACAAGTAGGTCACTTCAAACCAGACATAGTCACCCCTTTCAGTATTCAAGACCCTCTCCACGTACAGACTGTTTTAAGTACTCTTTCTTTCCTAGGTTAATACCAGTCTGGAACTGCCTGCCAGAGTCAACTGTTTCCATTTGCACAGTGGACTCCTTTAAACAGGCAATTAGTTCAATGTAATGTGGTACAACCCTGTACATAGTTTTAACAGGCTAGGCTTGCTACTTCTGCATGTAATTATAATCTCAGAGCAGTTTGGCCTCAAATTTTCTTTTATTGGTGTATTATACATGAATATTTTTTAACCCATCTGGCGGCTAATTTGCCACCCGCATGACGTAATGATCAGTCTTGATCGCAGTCATTATCGGAAGAAAGTAAAGAAAGACTTCTCACAAGTCAAGATCACATTGACTTACAGTGCACTTCAAGAATCTGTTTTGACTAATAATACATAAACAATTCAAGCAAACACCTTTAAACTTCAAAGCTTGGTTGGGCATGATGCAGTTGATAACATTAACAGATTTAAGGCTGAATGAAGAATGACTGAACTTAGGACCCTTTAACTTTAATTGATGATGTGCAATGTACATGTAAGAAGATGACCAAAATGATTTTTGACTTGTTATATCTTTGGTCAAGTTCACAGTCACTCTCATTTTGTGAAATGGTTTCAAATCAATTTTCAGAACTGTTTTTACTTACTAAGACCTTAATCTTTATACGATGGTAGGTATGATGAAAAGATCATCCCTTTTGATCAAGGGCCAGAGTCAAAGTCTTTGGTCTTTACAGGTTAAATGGTTTTTGATCATTAACTCAATAATTACTGATCGTAACATCTTGAAACTTAATGGAACTGTTGATCTGATGCACATAATAAGAGCATCATAAGCAGAGTCATCTGTCTTTGAAATATTGTAATATATGTAAACAATTAAAAATACATTTAAAAAGTTAGTATTGCTGCATTACACTGCAAAGGTCAAGGTGTTTTTACTAAGAAAAATTGATGAAGGCAGAATTACTCTCTATAGTTTGTACCTAGTAGGAGTAAAATATGTTACTCAGATGGTATTTAAAGTTTACTCAGATAAAGATCCAGATTGCCTTTGTATTTACTTCAGTTCAAGGTCATAAAACTCAGCAAGTTTTTTTTTTTTTTTGGTAGAGTTTGAGCACTGTCAAGTACACAATGTTTAAGGACAAGGTTGTTACAAGGTTACTTGTGGTTGGATGTAAATCTTTCCTGAATTCGTTTTGTTGAAATTGGAAACATTTTCCAAAATCTGACACCATACAAATCTTTAGCTGCTTCTGTAACACATACATGTATAATTATGTGTCCGCCTCAATTGTCCAGAATTGCAAGGTGACTGACCTAGAAAACACATTGTTCTCTCACTTATTTGAGGTCTAGAGGTGGAGCTCTGCTTTCAGCCTGTGAGGGGATCTTAAAGTGTTTGGTACTTACTCTGATCATGAAAAATGATTTTGTGTAACATGTATAACAGAAATACTTCTGCTAAAAATGGCTTTTAACTGGTACCTGTGTACTCAGACTTGTACCGGTGCTTGTTTTACAGTTGAGGACACTTTGTGCGCAGATCATTGCTTGATGTTTCAGACAGTGTAGGCTTACATCCAGTGTATAGCAGGTTATAATTCTGCCTATTGATTTACCCAGAAAATCAATGATTAATTTGTTGCAAAATGTTGAATGTTTGATGATAGGATAATATCTGAAGTAATCTGTTTAATATAGGCTTTACCAGGTGTAGCTGTTTTCTTTTATTTCTAGTAGAGGTAATTGGAAAACAAGTGATAACTTTGTTTGTGTATGCTACATGTACATTGTATGTTAAAATGAGAAGGTAAAATAAACTTACAAAAAATTGTGCATACTGATAGATTCAACTTTTTTATACCTCAAATCAGAATTTTTAACCTATTGAGTGTAAGGAAAAGTAGCACAGAAGCAATTACTTTTGGCTGACATGTAGTTTATGCTGCCTTAGTCTCAGTGATGTTATGCTTTGGACTGACTTGTAAATAGCTCTGCCTTGGTCTGATTGAGTGTGATACTTTGGCTGACTTGTAAATAGCTCTGCCTTGGTATCTGTGAGTGTGATACTTTGGACTGACTTGTAAATAGCTCAGCCTTGGTCTCAGAGAGTGTGATACTTCGGACCGACTTGAAAATAGCTCTGCCTTGGTCTCAGTGAGTGTGATACTTTAGGCTGACTTGTAGTTTACACTGCCTTGATCTTGTTGAGTGTGATACTTTAGGCTGATTTGTAGTTAGCTGTGCCTTGATCTCAGTGAGTGTGATACTTTTGGCTGACTTGTAGTTTACACTGCCTTGATCTTTTTGAGTGTGATACTTTGTGAATGATAATTGCTGATACTTTACTACTGAGTCATATGACAGTCTTATGGAAACCACAAGTCTGTTTTTAGAGAGCACAGCTGCACCACCAGTGCCAATACTTTTAGGGCACAAAAGCTTCAAAACACATTTTGTTATTTTTTAAGTGTACAAGGTGAAGATAACTCACAAACAACAATGCAACTAACACCAATACTGTTTCTGTTTTTAGCTTCAAAGATAAAATGTAACAAGACTCACAATGGAGGTTGATTAGTAGTATTGACTGTTTATACATCAATGGGGATGAAGTTGTAGATATTTGTTCTAGACAATGGAGCCAGATCCTGATGAATACCAGCATCCTGGGGAAGAGGACTTGGAGTGGGAAAATGAGAGCATTAAAAGTATGGAGACTTTTTCTTTATTTGACGTTAGTGCTTCTCTTTCAGTTGAAAGCATTTCTTAGCTGACACAATTTGTTTTAATTGATTTTATTGTCAGATACTACTCTCATTTTTCATTGTAAAGAAGGTTCCTTTATTGTTCAGAACTGATTTCGTGGGTTTGAATATCATAGGGACCGATTTTTTTTCAAATACATTGCATCTTTAAGATACATGTACAGACACACGTTCATAAGAATATTGTTTTTTTTTTTTTATTTTGTTTAGGCATCAAACCCAAAGGTCTGTATAGCAAGACATCTGAGACAGCACGTGGCTTTATCTCTACAGAAAGACAATGTGCATTGTTCTGTGGTGGTAAGAAATGTAAATATTGCAGCGGTGAAGGATGGGAGGAGCATGAAAAGGTCATCAAGGGACTGTACTCTCATTGGTAAGTTGTAAAACCACTCGCACTAGAAGAAGGCAAATATAGATTTACTGTTTTTTACCCATTTTTTATGCTTTTTTAGCTGAACTTTTTTGTGGTTGTGGGGTTGGGTCATTAGTCAACCAGTACAAAC
Source organism: Cyclina sinensis (assembly GCA_012932295.1). Lineage (NCBI taxonomy): Eukaryota > Metazoa > Mollusca > Bivalvia > Venerida > Veneridae > Cyclina > Cyclina sinensis. The sequence goes on from JAAONU010000013.1 coordinate 32,277,933, forward strand.
TATAGATAAACTCAAATAGGTAGACAGTATGTTATGATATAAAGGGAAAGAACCCTTGATGGTATGTTAAAGTTGATTTTTTTTTCTCCTGAAGACTTGGTAGTAGATAAAAAAAATTATAGTTCAAAACTAATAACTACAAATAAGGAGAGGTGTTGTTACAGCTTTGCATTTGATTTTAGTGTTCAATATACATGTACTGGTGAATGACATGAAGTTATGTCTAAATAATGATTTTGATATTTGAATTACTTTTACCTGAGAGTGTGCAAACATGTTAAGATGTGAGTTTGTTGGTCTCTGCAATACCAGAGCGTAGCAGTATATTAGATAACTAAATATGTTTAGCATAGATGTGTTAGCAATTGTGTGCATTTATGCGCAACATGTGAATTTTGTAATAATTTTACGAGTGCTTTAGTAAAAAAGTACTTGGTTACAGAAGGATTATTGTTCATCATGAGTTCTGTATCAGTTTGATTTATCAGTAAGTGTAAAAAAAGTAAGTCTTTTGTAAAGAAATTACTTTATGAGAGATTTACAGTGTAACTTCTCACCTTATTTCAGGGTAACAGACAATATACTTGCCATGGCTAGACCTTCAAATGCAGCGATTAAGAAACATAACCTTGTCCAACAATTTAAAGAGTGAGTCTCTTCGCTTTGTTGATGTCTGTTTTAAAACAAGCTCATTCAATTTGTGTAATTAATAAGTCAGGCTTGCCAAGGATTCCTTTCTGTTAAGTAATGAAATTAATTACATGTCTCCTTCATTCAGTTTGGTGTGCAGAGTTATTCTTGGTGCTTTTATTGATGAGACAATATGTGGTTTTGTAACTTTGCAGGTTTTTTTTATATTAATACAAATTATTTTTATAAATTGTACTCACTGAGTGTTGAGATTAAGTAATTTCTTAAGTATCTAATTGTTTTGCTTTTCAAACAATCCTTAGTGCTGACGCTCATGTACATTAATAGCAGAGAACACCTGACTGTAAAAATGCACTAAACAATTGAAATTTGGTATGTAGCAATGTTTGGTTGCTAGAAGAGCTTCATGTGCAGCCTTTGCATTGTTACACTCTCCTACTCTGGAATAACGACTAACTTATGTGGTCACCTTCATAGACATCAATCCAATAATGCAATAAAAATGTGACAAATAATTCATACTTGCCATACTTTGATCTTGGTCTTAATTTCTTTTTCTTTTTGACCAACTTTGTATGAGTTTAAATCAAGTAAGGAATTACCCAGTAGGGTTATCAGATACCAAGTGATCCACTTAATGTCCAGGTAAACTACTTAATATTCCTGTGCTGAGAAATCTGTGTAAAATTTGTTTTGTGTGATTTTGATTATGAAAATTATTGGAACATTAGAATGTTCCAATGAAAAATGATCCAAACATTGGAATGCTAAAATGAGCAAATTCTGCAGTCTTTACTGTTTACATAAACAAAATGTACAGTCTTCATTTTTGCTCAGTTTGAGTGCACCTCACTCTCCTTGACCCCAATTTTGACGTCAGCAGACTTATCCTTATTTTGAAGTGGATGAGAGGGGGTTCTTGTAATAAGTATACATTTATATTAACTGGACATCCTCATTCTTTGTTGAAGAATTTATGCATAGAAGGGTTGAATTGAAGTTTTACAAAAATACAAGACCCATTTCATTTAAATACTCTATTGTACCCAGTGATTGAAAGACAGATAAATGTACTTATTTAATTCAGATTCTTTTTAAAGATGTTCATTCACCATTTCAGTGCTGGCATCAACTCAATAGTAAATCTTCAGATCGCAGGTGAGCATGCGGATTGTGGACCACATAAACTGGATCCAAGTGGTTTCCTCTACAATCCCCAGGATTTCATGGAAGAAGGAAGTAAGTTTCATACATGGCAAGCATCATAGGAAAAAGATATAAATTTTGTGCTCCCATTTGGTAGGGGCCCGCACTTAGATTTGCTCTTGTCTATCTGTACATCTGTGTGTCCATCCGTCTGTCTGAAAGTTTGTGTTGTGCACTCAGTCAACTCTTTTGCACTTAGAGTTATAAAACTTCAAAGGGTTATAGATCAGTGAGTGAAGTTGCAACCTGGGTTTTTTTGTCTCCCTCCTCCCAGGGAGAGCAGAGTTATGGCCCTTGATTGAGTGAAAATATCTACCAAAAAGTTTATGTCATGCACTCATCCAACACTACTAGACTTAGGGTCATGAAACTTCGCAATGATAAAGATCAGCAAAAGCAGTTGGGCACCTGGGTATTTTTGTCTCCTTCCTCCTAAGGAGAACAGAGTTCTGGCCCTTGATTTAGTGTAAAAAGTTTGTATGATGTGCTCAGCCAACACCGTTGTTTTTCACATAATTTACAGATACCTTGACAACCCACACCCCACCCCTTGCATTGGGAGCAGTACCTCGGGATACATGTATTCTCCAGACACATTTCTAATTTTTAATTGTTTTTATTTTTTAAATCATCTCAGCATAGCATACTTGTCAAAATTCAAAAAGCTTTAAGTTTTCAGATTTTGCTTATAGCATTGTCTTTTGAAGCACTACAGAAATCCCTCCAAAAAAGTTTAAATTAAATGTTTGCTTTTGGGGTCTCTCATTAAACAGTCAAAAACAAGGAGTTTTGGAGTTACATATAAAATTTTTCTTTACTGTCGCTATGACTGTGAGAAACTCATTCTTTTAAATGTCTGTTTCTACTTTATTCTAAAATATTTCAGAAGTTTTAAAAGAACTTGGTTGAATACATATGTAGTTAACTTACCCTTGCAGTCACCTTATATCAGCAGTCACCTTGTGTCAACAGTCATTTCATGATGCTCCCAACATGTACTCTCCGTCTTCTCAAGGTATAAATATTTTCACAAGCCTAAGAAGGCAGACATGTGACAGTACACAGCACTTTGCATTTCTTGTACGAATCATCCCAATTACTTGAAGGGAAAAATCTCTTATCTGGGTAATGAATCAGTTTTTAATCTGTGTAATGAATCAGTTTTTCATGATTACCCTTAAAGTCTTAAAACAGGTTTATCTTAATTCTTATCATTTAAGGAAGTTTTGTTACTTTCATGGGGTAATGTTAGAACAAAGAACTTTACAAAATATGTCGTTACTGATTCAAAGGTTACTTAAGATAGCAATTACCGGTAAGAAGCAAATGGTTCTACTTTCTAGGGGAAAAGCTGAGACTGCCTCTGATAGAAAAGTCTAAAAGAACCTGACGTTTTGGTCAAATGTCGTTTGAGAAATTACCAGGACTGTGTAGCAAAAATAAGTGTAGCAATGAACATGGCATGTAATACATAGAGTGTCAATATTGGTGAAGAACCTGTGCAGTTTACTTCTCTGTATTCTAGACTCATGAATATTTTTATTATTTCATTTCTTTGATTTACAAGTAACAAGTTAAAAAAGAAACATTTGTACTAGACAACATATATAATAAGAGTTATAATTCAAAATATATGTTTACCACATGCCTAATTAAAAAGCAAGTTAACATTAACCCTAATTAAAAGGTCACCTTGCTTAAGCAGCCAAATATATGGTTTCCCTATGCTGGATGCTTTAATGGGGTTAGGCTGTATATATATTCATGGATCCACAGCATGACTCTTGTAACGACAGATTTTACCCACAGACATTACCACATCTTCTTTTGTTCTATACTTGTTTGTAGTGAAAATATAACTGTACTTTTTTGTTAAATCATGCAAATGTGAGAGGTCAGGGATCCATCCACATGTACACTTATCTTTTAAGGACAAAAAAACAAAAATCAAAATCAGAGACACCTCCTCCACTTGACTATGTGAAGTATCAGTATTCATAGTGAGCATAAAATCTTATGGCACCTATACATGTACCTCTTAAAACTTAAGAGCTACAGTGTCGAAAATTTATAAGAATGTGTTAAGCACCATCTGAAGTTGTGCTTCTTGGAGTTTTGTGTTTCTACTTTCCATTTAGCTATCTGTAATGAACTTTGTAAAATGTTTAGCTCCAACCATGCAACAGCTACCATCTTGAAAGGTTACAGGAATGCTAAGGGCTGTCTAATCTTGTACACCTTGGTTTTTTGTGTCGTTTAGTTTAGTACAAAATAATATGTTGATCTAGGGTCTTTGTCTTCATCACTGGTTGTGTGTATTCCTTTCACACTTGATGTTTTTTTTTTCATTTTTAGCTCAAGTATTTGAATAATAGTGAGAGCTATACTACTCATCCAAGTATTGGTGTTGTTTAGATATTTTTAGATACTATTAAAGATATTTGATTCAAACTTCACATGCTCACTTCCTATAGCAAGACGCTTAACTCTCACGAGTCACATAACTCCGTCAACAGTAATTTTAGAGTTATAGCCATTTTAGACTGAGAAAATTTATGTTAAAGTTTTTGCTTGTATTGCATTTCTCCTAGGTCAATGATGATACCTTTTTTTTGAAACTCTACATGTGGGTGTTAGGCATTGGTCAAGATCACTGTGCAAGGCCAGATAACTCTTACTCTTTCAGGTCACAAGTTCAGGTCTTTGAGCAAGATTTGATAAATTATGCAGTAGCTGCAATTTTATCTCCCCTTGTTGACTTATAAAAAGTTGTGCACTGTGTTATATAGAGTAGTTCTGTCCCTAACCTTTCAAGACACCTGTTTTAAACTTTTTATATGCATTTAAGGTCATTAGTCCCGAACAATGTACAAAGTTTGATAATTGTTACCAAGTGCCAGTGTTATGGCAAATTTATCTCCCTTTTTGTACTTAAAAAGTATTGCTTGAGATCTCACTAGGGTCAGGGTGAAGGTCACTGTACATGTTTTACCTTTTTATAGAAATAAATCAGTAGTACTTAAGAATTAAGCAGTTCATTAGTTAGCAACAACACTGTGGAAATGATATTGCTTAAATTGTTTATATCATTGAAACCAGATTTTGTGGCATTGCATGTTTCTTTTTTTCTTGTAGTTCCTTGATATTTATAAATTGATTAAAGGTAAAATAAAAGTATTAATTTTTACTTTTTTTTCTTTTTTTCAGTCTTCTTCTACAACTTTGGTTGGTAAGTTATTTATTCCTTTATTTGTATCGATTTCTGAAAGTAAAGCACATCTAGATTATAAAAAAAGACAAACCAAATATTGCCATGTGAGATGAAGTTTACAAGAGATATACTAAAATATACCCATTTTTTATCACCTTTGCATTCCTTATGCCTGTTCCAGCAGGTCAAGTTTATTCTCCTTGACCTATTATGTATTGATATTAAAAGTTTCAATTGAATAAGTTTGAATAAGAAGACCGTTATGGGTGTACTATGTGTGAAAGCCCAAATCGAAGACCTTTGTGGGTATACTTTGTTTGAAAGATCACATCAAAAGACATTTGTGGGTAGATTTGTGTGAAAGCCCAAATCAGAAGATCTTTGTGAATATACTTTGTTTGAAAGATCACATCAAAAGACATTTGTGGGTAGATTTGTGTGAACACCCAAATCAGAAGACCTTTGTGGGTATACTTTGAAAGATCACATCAAAAGACATTTGTGGGTAGATTTGTGTGTGACAGCTCAAATCAGAAGACCTTTGTGGGTATACTTTATTTGAAAGATCACATCAAAAGACATTTGTGGGTAGATTTTTGTGTGAAAGCCCAAATCAGAAGACCTTTTTGAGTAGACCAAAGTAAGAACAGTAGTGGTGACAGACAGTCATATCACCCCACTGAAGAAAATCAAGAATTGCCTTAGTGTTTGGCATTAGTTGGGGTCAAGAGAAAACTAAGGTCATTGCAGACTACATTTTACATCTTGCTATTTTCTCTCAACAACATCTTAAATGATATGTATGGAGAAAAGCTTTTGATACATTTTATAATGATGTAACAATTAACAATAAGGTAAATATACAGTTGAAGTAAAAAAAAATCTCATTTCTTGCAATCTAGTTTCTATGACAATCTCAGAATTTCTTAGAATTTCTGCTGGGTATTCACAGTGGTAATGTCAGCATTTCTCATTTTCTGTAGTATCATCATTTCTCATTTCCAACAATGTGATTTCATTGGTAATGTCAGCATTTCTCATTTCCAACAATGTGATTTCATTGGTAATGTATGCATATCAGTTTAGTTACTGTTGATATGTCTGCATTTCTAATTTCCTGTTGTCTGTTTACAGTGCAATGGAAATGTCAGAATTTTTAATATCATGTAGTCTAGGGACAGTTGTAATATCAAAATTTCTCATTTCCTGCTGTGTAGATTTGGTTGTAATGTCAGCATTTCTCATTTCCTGCTGTGTAGATTCTGTTGTAATGTCAGAGTTTTTCATTTCCTGCTGTGTAGATTCTGTTGTAATGTCAGCGTTTCTCTGTTCCTGCTGTGTAGATTCTGTTGTAATGTCAGCATTTCTCAATTCTTGCTGTGTAGATTCTGTTGATAAGTCAGCGTTTCTCATTTCCTGCTGTGTAGATTCTGTTGTAATGTCAGCGTTTCTCATTTCCTGCAGTGTAGATTCTTTTGTAATGTCAGCATTTCTTAGTTCCTGCTGTGTAGATTCTGTTGTAATGTCAGCATTTCTCAATTCTTGCTGTGTAGATTCTGTTGATAAGTCAGTGTTTCTCATTTCCTGCTGTGTAGATTCTGTTGTAATGCCAGCATTTCTCAGTTCCTGCTGTGTAGATTCTGTTGTAATGTCAGCATTTACCATTTCCTGCAGTGTAGATTCTGTTGTAATGTCAGCATTTCTCATTTCCTGCTGTGTAGATTCTGTTGTAATGTCTGCATTTCTCAGATCCTGCTGTGTAGATTCAGTTGTAATGTCAGCATTTACCATTTCCTGCTGTGTAGATTCTGTTGTAATGTCTGCATTTCTAAGTTCCTGCTGTGTAGATTCTGTTGTAATGTCAGCATTTACCATTTCCTGCTGTGTAGATTCTGTTGTAATGTCAGCATTTACCATTTTCTGCTGTGTAGATTCTGTTGATAAGTCAGTGTTTCTCATTTCCTGCTGTGTAGATTCTGTTGTAATGTCAGCATTTCTCAGTTCCTGCAGTGTAGATTCTGTTGATAAGTCAGCATTTCTCAGTTCCTGCTGTGTAGATTCTGTTGTAATTTCAGCATTTCTCATTTCCTGCTGTGTAGATTTTGTTGTAATGTCAGCATTTACCATTTCTTGCAATCTTGTTACTGTTGTATAGGTTGGCATACTCTTCAAAATAGAAATCAAAAATGTTTGTTTTTCTTATCATTGAAAGAGATAATAGTAACCTTCAGAGGGAATCCAGGTTCCTTTATTTTGATATCCACTGTTTAAGGAAACTCTTTTCATAATTTTATGATTGAATCATAGGCTATCTATTGTAATGGCTTAATAAGAGATGTTAGATAATGATATTTTCTATACTCTAGGCCAGACTATGGTGTTGCTTCTCTGAGTACTATACTTGATATGGTCAAGGTAATGCAGTTTGCTGTGTCCCAGGGAAAAGTGGCAGTGCATTGTCATGCTGGTAGAGGTATGTAGTAATTACAAAATTAGTCTTTATTCTTTACCCTGCTATATTTGTGTAAAGAACTTGTCTATTATTCAATTAGAATAAGCCTATTTACATGTATCTTTTAAGGAGGTTTTGATTGAAAACTTACTGAAAGCTGTTTTTGAATGGACAAAACAACAGCACAGTTAAAGTTGATTGAAGCCACTACAGACCTTCCAAGGTGAAGAGAATGATTCTAAGAGAAAATTGCAGGTTTTGTTATCAGTAATTTTTTTCGTAGGAAACAGTAAATTTTACTCAGGGTCTGTTTTGAATGTCTGAAGAATGCAGTTGATTAAGAAAGGTAATTACATAAGCTTATGGCATATTGCCAAAGAAATGGAGTCTTGGGAGATGTCATTTTGACATCTTGTCTATCTTTTAGTTAAAAAGAAAGTGTGACAGAATGGTAATTCAAGATCAAACCTGCAATGTGCAAAACCCTAAAAAATTATACAGTTACAATGAAGATAGAGGCTTGACAGAATATGTTCATTTATTTTTATGCTTCCAAAAAGGACAGGGGGACATATTATCTTTGGTTCTTCTTTCCATGTTCCTGTACATCAAACATTTCTTGTCCAGTCTATTTGTCAGTAACATATTGAAAGTGTTAGTGCAAGGAGATAAAACACATAATTATTGCAAGAATGGTCAACCTATTTTATAAAGAGTTAATGGACCTTTTATATTGTGTTCTCTTAAACTGATATTTAATATTGCCAATAGTTTTGTCATTCCATTGACAAAGGTCACTCTGTTGAAGGTCACATTTTAAGTTTTTAAGTATGTCTTATTGTCATAAGGTTCTTGTGATAATGATGTTAATGATAATTATCATCATTCACCTATTTCTTACTTTCTTACCCACTCTCCCAATCTACTAACTTACTTTAGAAAGTCTTCTTTTTCAGGAAGGACAGGTGTGATTATAGCATGTTATCTTGTGTTCACAAATAGAATCTCAGGCAGAGAGGCAATACATTATGTTAGAGAAAAAAGGTATGTAATTTTGTTGTCCCAAATATAATTTAGAAATAAATAGTACTAATGTAAAATAGTACTAAGTAAATGAAATATAGAGAAAACTCAATTGTTTTAGTTATTCATCTGAACAACTGACTTTCAGTACGTGTCTGCAGATTTGAGTATGTTTTTAGTATTTTTAAAATTTGTTGTAAAATTGCAAATTTGTTATTCTAAAGTTTTCAGAACTAACCATATTAGATCTTGGAAAAGACTGCAGATGTGTTTCTTTCACCATAAAAATGATGACAACCAAAAGTCACCATTTAAGTTTCATAATCCTCTTAAAAACACTTGAACTTGTCTCATACTTACAATAACCTTGACAGATGAGGAATTATGAAACTTGTAAGCATTATAACCATAAACAGTGCTGTATCTTAGTCTCAAGGAAATTTTTAAAAGATGCAGGAAGAATTTATCAGACTGAGTTTGATTCTATTAGTCCAATTATTTTGCCGTGTTTTTCTTGTCCATAAAGTTGAAGTAGGAAAATTGGTCTTTGGTTGTAGAAGTTACAGTCACATAGTTTATACAAGGAAAAAACTATTCTATGAATTTGAAGTAATTTTTGTTTTGCAGTTTTAGTTTATGAGTAATATGTGTTAAAGAAAAACAACTTAAAAAATGTTTACCAATGAAAGTTAATGCCATCTTTTTAAGTATTTAGAAAAAAAAAAAGAAAAAAAAAAGAGAGCTGAGAACAGCATATGACATCAGACAGGTGATTTAAAAGGCTGACCAAGGTCTGTCTTGGTTGCAGAGAAAAAAAACAATTGCTGCCAATATGGTAGATGTCAGTGCTTGACTTTGAATAAATGTATGTACTTTTCAGGCCTAGCTCTATCCAGACACGACAACAGATGCAGGTTATTCAAGAGTTTGAGCAATATCTGAAACCTTTTAGAACAGTATTTGCATCCAGGTAATATCCAGTGATGTGAAAGATTAAAATCACTACACTCTTCAACCTGAGTTGTAAACTGAGTCTCACTGTGAAAAAACTACCATTTTCACACCATAAAATTTATTCAAATTAGGCATCATGACTGTTGATTTCCTTATAAAGTCTGTCAGTTGGGCACAATTTCTGCTTTTTTATATGAAAAACATTAACGTGTTTACCCATACAAATTGCACAGAGATTTTTGTTAAACTATATCAGTTAAATAAAATTCACTCTTGCATATCAGACAGGATATTCTACTGTGCTAGGAAAACTCATCTTACACCCCCGTGTAAGGCAAGTCACGTACTTTAAAATGACATCATTTTGGCGCATTTTACTTTGCCATTATTAATGAAGTTGTAAATTCATACGCTGCTATAAGAAAACAGTGCCAAATAAAAATTAGATTTTCCTTATTTCTATTAGAAATATGATTGACATGTAATATGCAAGAAAAAGAATCAAACACTGGCTGTCATTACAGATGGGAATATCTGGCTCGACGGTAACTATTAAGCAGTAACTCGGCAGAGCCTTGTTGCCACTGTAAATGGTTACTCTCGAGCCAGATATTCCTGTCCATACAGGCAGCCAGCATAAGATTCTTATAATCATTAACTATGTTCATACCATTTTTCTTTGGCCATATGCATTATACAGTATATATAATAATTTGAGGATTATATCAGTTCAAAGGTTCTTTGCAAAACTGTTGAAACTACAAATAAATAAGAGATACGATAGGTTTGTACTGAGCTTTGGACTTCAAATACACATGTAAAGGATTTTTACAGCAGCTCTCCTTTTGTATGTTTTAAAAAAATAATAAATTTTATATACGTATGTAAGATGTTCTTCTGGTTAAAACACGCACATTTTCATGTGAGTACAGATTATAACCAGAAGAGGGGTAAGCCACTTTCTCTCTCTGACATTGTCACACGAGTTGCCTTGTGACAGTGGTAACTGTATGACAATGGAAGAGGATCAAAAGTTTTGTATCAGCCTAAGAAATCTCTAATGAAAACAGTTGTATTTTGTGCATTGAAAAGTTGACACACTCTCTCCCAACAAATTTCATAGAAAAAGGTTATGTTTTTCAAAGTGAGGCTCAGACTTAATTCATGTATGTTTAACAATGATTGACAGAATGTTTTGCATGGGAGTGATATTTGAGTGAGGCTTGAGTTAAGATGAATGTGTAAGGTGTTTCCTAAGGTAGATTTTTGCATGAAGGAAATAATATTCTGTATCAAATGTTTGCTGTACTAAATGGTGAATGTCATTCTAATCACCAGTCTTAGTCATTGAAAGTTGTTTGCAAGAAAAATGATGATTGTCTGGTGCTAGAATTATTTTTGAATATTTTCAAATTTTATTTGTAAGCATTTGGTGCATGGCTTGGTGATAGCTTGAAGACTTGCATGCAGCCTGCTGCCCTGTCAATCTGGTCAATATTTTTTTATTGGAGTATGTGTATTTGGCACCCAGTTTAAATAACTCTGTACATTATTTAAATTGCAAATTACTGCATCCTAATAGAAGTCTTATAATTTGGTTTGAATTAACTGGCTTTGTACTACTACATATAATACTGCATATCTCCACAATCTACCTTTACTTTTAGTTTTAAAAAACCTGCAGTGAACTTTTCTTGGTAAAAAAAAACAAATGCCTGAGAAAAAAATGAAAAAAGGTTTTGTAAAGTTTTAAAGTTTTGCAAGTCTTGTAACTGGTGTGTTTAAAAGGTATGACTAATGTATAAAAAAAAAGAAAAAGAAAAAAAAGCCAAAACAACTCAACTGAAATAAGAAGCTGGTATTTATTTTCATATTTATATCTAACCTCAGTAAAGTCAAGATAGAATTACTAAGAATGTAACTTCAGTTATTGAGCAGTCACTTTTATGGATTACAGGTATTTTGTCCCTGGAAATCTTGTAAACATAATAATAATTTGGTCTTGAGCTTGAAATATGAAAGGGCTTGGGAACTTATTCATATTTTTTGTATACTTTAATAAATTTCAGACATTTCAGGTTCAATATTCACTATAAATTAATCTTGTTCAGCTTTTGTGTGTATATTAACTTCCAGGCACACTATTGGACAGCAAAGGTATTTATGTTGTATTTGGATTCAGTATATTCAAAATAGTAGCAGCCTACAATTTAAAGCTCTTCAGAGCTCTAGGCTCTGGCTGAGCTTAATGTGACAGCCTTTGTTTGTCTTTGTCTGAAGTACATGACTTCTCCAACTTTTTTATGATCCCAGAATGTGAGCCTGTGGTAAAAGCATCACCGACCATAGTTGTGTGCCCATCTAATCTTCTGTAACTGTATAATTTCATTTCTGCTCTTAACTGAGCCATGAATGAAAGGGTTTTGTAATTAATTGCTGCAAATATTCAGCAGATGAAGACTACATGCTACAATAGGAGACAATGTTGCAAGGCAAAGGTCAAGGTCTTAATTTGTAAAATTTCCATAAACAAGAGGATTTTCAAATAGATTTGTAAAAAATGTCTAGAGGGAGGCAATATGTTACTGTTAACAGCCATTACCCTGCTGACAAGGTCAAGGTCACACAGCATTGGATACTAAACATATGTATGACTAAACATTACTTTAGAGAATTTTGAAATTAATTTGCAACGGTATTCATGTGTTTGTTTGCCTGTCTGACATCATACACCCATGCTTACAAACAGTTATAGAAATAGTAACGATATATGAAAGAACTGGTCTTAAAGTCAATGTAAATTTCAGTATATTTCAGTCTTTCTTCTTTAAACTGGCTTAATTTGGAAAATTATTCTGTTTTAACATTCTCAGACTATTTTTCTTTTCTTTTTTTACCAAATGAATGAGGCTGTCATCCTTATGATACAAAATTTGGAACTCTTAAAACAGCAGAAAAAAGCACAAAAAGCACTAAAGATTTTTTCAGCTGCTGTGTAAAAAGTAGTAGTTGATCTTAACAATTTTTTTTTCAGATTCTTTGTGAAAACTTGCATGTCTTTGATCTAAACTCATGTGGGCATTGTAGTTTCACTGTAGCACTGTATTTAAATTTTACAGTGCTGAATTACCGATGTTTAGAATATATAGAATGATGTTAAGTGTTATATATATTTTTCCTTGTATAGATAGATGTACATATATATGTAGATTTTATATATTGTGGATGTACTGCTATCTCAAAATCTTAGGAGAATGATGTTCCCCTTTTGTCTTGGTGTTGTCATTTAGTTCAGTGACTTTAAATGTATGTTGGAATATATTTTATAAAGCATTTATGATATGACTTCTTCATTTGTTTGTCTAGAGAGCCCCTGTCACATGGTGTAACACTTTGTTATTTCATGATATTTTGTTCGAGAAGGAAAATGTTTCCTCTTTTAAAAGGTTGCATTAATAGGTATTTTCTGTTCATGTCAATGTTACAGAAAAAATTCTTCTAATCATTTTCTAAATCTTTACAATGCTTTAGGACCAGCATTTTACAATTTTATGACTTATGAAGCTAAATGGAATGTTTTACATTATGGCGCAAAATGTCAGTTTGTTACCATATGTGCTCTTGTTTTTAAGGTATTAGTTTTAATTTGTGCTATTAGTGGAGAACATATTTCTTGCCTAACAAATATATATGTCTGACTGGAACATAAGTCTTCATGAACAAATGTCAGTGCTCATTTATGGGAGATCTTACCCCAAGAATGGTCCTTGTCATCCCCAGTTTCAAGAAGTATTGTTATATATCTCTATAATTGTGGTAAGCACTGAAATTCCTGAAGTCCCCATTTTTCACCCCTAGTTTAAAATATCAAAGCATTTAAAGCGCTGAAAGACTCTTGGCCAGATAGGAGGCAAAGGTTTATGCTGAGGCACACATTTTGCTTTTGTAATCATTCCTCAGACGGAATCAACAGACTCTTCAAATCAGCAGAATATCACTTTTTGATATATGTGTCAGCAGTAACATTCCATGGTGTAAAACTAATTCAGTCATTCATTCATTTGTCTTTTTGCTTGCTCAGCAATATATGTTTTACTGATACATAATAATCATTGTTATAAGGGCAACAGAAAACCATCATGGAAGAAAAAAGTAACAAACATACAAGTTAAACTTTTGTTTGTTGATTCCTGTCATTTACTTCTTGGCTGCTAAAGAAATCTACACAAGAGAGTTTAAGGTTGCAAGGACCTTCCTTAACTGTCGCATTGTATCATAGTGTTCTGGTCAATCCATTGCCTTAAGGAGTACAGTCTAATGATTTTAAAGTCTTTCATGATTTACTTTTGTCCAGTTGTAATCCCTGTCTAGCCATGTTTACATTGAGCATCTATGTGTGGAATAAGCTGAATTATTATGTTATGGAACAGCCTCTGCTAATTAGCTAAATACAGAGGGATTAGAGTGTCAAATTTCCAATTCAGAGGTTGCTGGCTCGAGTCCTACCAGGGGTGAGAGTCTGCATTGACTTTCTGCATTCCTTACTCTCGGCGCGAGTACTGGTTTGAACACCATGAAGCTGTGATCAAGAATGATTAAACTAACTTCCACAGTTGATGTAAAGTAGATAAGTTAAAACTAAGTTTAATTTGCTTGATATTAGAATTTTACAAATTTTCATGTTTTAGTCAATCACATTCCAGATTATTTATATGACCGCCCCACTTTTTGGGCTTTAAGCAGTGCATCTTTTTATTGTTTTTGTATACCGTAGAGGCATTGAAAAAGGAGGTGCCCATATAATATTTTATATAACAAAACCTCAGTTATAGTGTACACCTGACAAAAAGACAAAGTTTGAAGAAAGTCATCCTGATTTGGGAAAAAATACCATAATATATCTTTTTTTTGGATGGCATGTGTGACTGTTTACAAATTATGAGATCATCCCTGTATATAGTTGGAATATGTGGATGCATATGTGAAGCATTTCTGTATCAATGTTAAAGCTGCCTGACTTTGATTTGAGGTTATAAAGACCGTTAATTATAGCCAACAGTCTAAACAGTGGAAAAACTGATTATAGAGGAATGAATGTGAAAAAATGCTATCTTTTTCTTTATTTCGTAGAACTTAGGGATTTTGTGCATGTAGCTTACAAACCCTATGTTTCCTTTACAGTGAATAGTAGTTTTAACACCTAAAGATGACCCAAAATGTATCTTTATCTGTTTAGAGTATATACCAGTATCTTATCTAGCCTTGCTGAAGTACACAGTCATCCTCATAGCACAGCATATATATTATATATATATTAATACATATTGTTAAAACAATTAATCTTGTTCTAATGCAGTTAATCTTTTGTTAGCAGTCACCTGTATTGAGCAGTCAGTTTTGCTTTTACAGCTTGTCACTTTACAGGCTAAATAAAGATTTTCTTGTACAAAGATGCAGTAACCACATGCCTTTGATATTTTTTTTTGCAACATATATCTATTTATAGTATTATATAAGCATATACGTTCATTCCTTGATAGCTTGGATACTGCCAGACAATATTGTAAATAAACTCAGAACATCAAGAAGTTCAAGTCATGAAGCCAGTCTACTTAACTTGAAAATTTGATTATTGTTTTGGTGTGTTTTATATATAAATATAAAGAAATTGTATGTAAGATACATATTTCAGATTGATTGCATTTAAGAAGTAAAAGATGAAGTAATACTTGATTTAATAATTCCAAATAATTCTTAGTCTAATCATTCCTTTACTATTATATCTCAATACCTTAGATGAAGGTCTTCTGTGCATTAGGAATTTTTTGTTGGCTATGATTGTGTAATAAATAGCTGTTAACATTGTGTCAAAAAGGTTTTATATGTGTAATAAGTGGCTATGTATGTATGTACAATGTTGTGTTGATAATGGTTTCATATGATTGTGTGATATTCTATATTATAATATAGATTATTCTGCAAGAACTGTATGTGAAGTATATGATTCTTCTTTGTGTAATGAATGGTTTTGTTGTATTTTAGGCAGAAGGGTAGTCATGAGTTTTCACTGCAACAATTTCTGAATAGACAACGCCATATCCTGCATGGTTATGAGGCCCGCAGGCTGAAACATGTTCCAAAGGTAAGCTTCATGAGCATGGAACAAGCACAGCTAGTACTTTTTTGGGTGCCTTTCTACAAGAATTTCTTGCAATTAAACAAAAGCTCAGAATAGATGTCTGCTTGAAATAAAAAGTAGCAAAGAATCAAAATCTGAATGTAGTAGAGGATGGGGGTTAGTTAAACTTTCTGTAGAACCAAAATAATACCTGCTAATAATGATTGTGATTGTTGCAGAGCGTATGGTAAAGGTAAATAAGTGGTCAGCTGAACCTAAATATGAAAAAAAATCAGTTCACAATGATGTGTAGCAGTGAGTAAACTAAGATTAACAATCTTTTTGCTTATAACTATGCATTGATAGAGGTTTCACCCAATTAATGCATTGGGTGTAAAGATATTTGCACTGTAAAATGAGGCATAGGAATGTCATAGTCACTAAAACGTATTAGTTATGATTCTCATACATGTACTTAAGTCAGATGGAGATGCTGAAATCTTTTCATTTTCTACTGATAGCTTAATTATGTCATAGAATAGATCAGATTCTTGTTTAAAGATTCAATTTGAAAAGAATTTACTCTTTAATTTTTGAAAAATGTTAGAATTCAGGTATATAATCACTGTGCTTAATTAATACTTGATCATATGAAAATCAGTGTTGCTAATTAAATAAAATGTTAGGCTGTTTTACGTTTCAGATAATTTATACAGTATGTGAAAGGCTGCTAGAGCTAGCTAAGAAAGGAAGTTCCTTACAGAGACAAATCGAGAAAACACCGACCCCACAGCCAATGAACACCTTAGAGAAGACTTTTTCTAGTGTATCTCAGCCGTCTCGGGAAGGGTCTAGAACCCCTGTGAAACAGACTGTATCGAAAGAGTCATTAACAGGTCCTGGCAAGAGGCGCTACAAACGTTCATTAGCGGCTGTATGTATAAAGCAGAAAAGTATAAGTATGGAAGACTTGAGTGATGACAAGTTTATGTCAGTGTTAGATGATCCAGAAAAGCAGTCAGTTATGAGTTCTAATAGTGTGTTACAGTTCAGTGCATCAAGACTCTCTGAAGAGGAGGATGATGATGACTCCATAATTTTTGGCAACAGCACTGTGGATTTAAAATGTTCGGTAAACTCTTACAGTCAGAAACACAAAGGAGAGCATACAAACGAAAAATTAAATGGGCGATCAGACTCACCCATTAGTGAAAATACATCAGTAACAGGTACAACAGACTGGAGTATCGATCAGTCGATGACGGCAGAAATGTCAGAGGATCATGTACAGACTGTTGCATATGCTCTTTCATCCAGCAAAATTGAGCAGTATGTAAGAGACAGAGTGGATGCCTTGGAGGTATCAAATTTTACCTTTAATGTAACAAGCCCTATAATCTAAATATCATAAACAGTAGAGTGGAAACTTGTTACAGAGGCACGGTCTTTCTAAATGCATGGCAAAACCTTTTCATGCATATTTGTGCAAAAAGTATTTCATTATTTTCATGCATTTTAAAAATAATGTACTGCTTTGATAATGTAATTCTTCTTTAAATACAAGGAGCATAAAAGTAAGTACTGATTTCACTTGATTGGTGCTTACAATTTACAAAATGGGATTGTAGAAAATGCTTTTCTCAGTTCACTGTGTTTTTTTATATAAAAGCTGAAAATGAATTACATTTTGATGTAACTGAAGAGTTTGGTTTAATTTTATGAAGCTGTGTTAATTACATTTCTAGTCTTGCTCAGTATGATATAGAAAGCAAGATCAGTAATTTTTGCTACAGTAAGCATGTAACCGTCTCATTCCAGTTTTGTTTTGCTCATGAATTAATTTGACTGAGCCACAAGGCTCCCCCACTACACCTACACCCACCCCACCCTTTTCTCAAATGCATACCGGTAGGTAATAAACAAATGATCAACATATGTAGCTTTGAACATTGATATGTTTGTCCTGCATTTGGTTTCAGGAAGCACTAAATGAAACAGACACATCCTGGACACAGCTGGCTACTGAGGGAGACCCTCATGTATTGAGCTTACTTCTTTGGGACTGGCTTGACCAGCTCAAGGTTTGTACAGACCAAACTCAATCAAATGAGTCATGAAACATTATAAAAGAACGGGTCGAAATAACAAGTCAGTGATTATTTAACACTAAGAAGTTTTATTTGCAGTTAAACCCATTAAACACATCTTTATCATGTCCAAATGCTGTTGTTCCTTTTTCTGGTCTTAAGCCTAACATAAGAAGTAAGAATAATCATTCAGCAGATTTAGGAAAGCCATTGTTTTGTCAAACAACCTACATATTAAGATACAGAGATTTCTCTCACTTCATTTTGAAATGTTAAGTGTTCATCTTTTACCAGGAACCTGTTCTAAGAATGCAAGATCTTCAAATACTTCTTGACTGGGAAAAGGAATCCCTTGTTGGACTACAGAAACTAGAAAAGGTACTTTAGTCAAGACTTACTCTTGAAATAATATCTTACAACAAAGGTCAGGGTTATTCTTTGAGTTTTTAAGTCAAGTGTGGGAGATTTCAGTACTTATTTGCGACAAATGCTTAAATCTAAAAGATAACTTTGATAATTATGAAGACATTCTCAGAATATTTAAGTTGTTTAGATTATTATTGGTGTTTTTTTCTAGGGGACAAAATACACTATAGAATATCTAGTTAAAGTGATCTCCAAACTAAAGCCATTGAAACAGCAGACTATAGTGAACCTTTATGAAAAGTTACTTTCTCATCTAACCCATCACTGGGTGTCATATGATAGTGAAGACTCTGGTCACAGCTGGGTGGCAGCCATGCAGACAGACACTACAGCCAAAGAAAAGGACCATTGGAAAACAATGAAACCCGACCTGGCAGAAAATCTTTTTTATTTCTTTCACAAATTACAAGAGGAGCTAGAAATCAGACATCATTCTGGAAAAAGGAGAAACTAACATATAGGAAGCCTGAACCAGGTTCATTGTTTCATTGAGGTTTATGTAGCTGTTGTTATTGCTTGCTTTTGTTGACTCTACGACACGAAAATGTACAACTGGACAAATACTTGTAGCCTCTAAACAGAAGTGTGAAAGAAATAACTAAGAGGCAGGAAACAGATTCATGTAGTCAAATGAAAATAACTTTTTCACTTTAAGAGAGCAGTTTTAAAGGGGCATGTGTTTTGTTTCTCTAGGTTCATCTTCCATT
The DNA here is from genome assembly GCA_012932295.1 of Cyclina sinensis. Lineage (NCBI taxonomy): Eukaryota > Metazoa > Mollusca > Bivalvia > Venerida > Veneridae > Cyclina > Cyclina sinensis. The sequence continues at coordinate 32,296,768 of JAAONU010000013.1, forward strand.
TATTTCATATGCCTAATACAGGCAATTTGATGTTTCCGAAAGTGATGCTTGTTGTAAATGAATAGTTGCACATTCCTTTTCTGTCAACCATGTTATGTAGAATTCTATAGATTATGAAGTCTAACTAGATATGCAGTTTTAATACTCATTTTTTTCCTACAAATGTGCATTTCTGTACTTTTGATACTAAGAGTAGAAACTGTGCTGTTTGATAATCTAGCTAGTGGCTATTAATATTTCTAAATTCAGGGATGAAGCCAACAAAATATTAATGAAATCAAAGCAGCAGTTTGACACAAACCTGTAAATTCACATGTGATCTTGATTCAAGCTTGCTATATGATTTTTTTTCTAATTTTTTAAAATGCTTTTTTGTATGGTCTTTTAAATTTTCATCGTATTACTCATTGAAATCATTTACTCTTTAGATGCACTGGGACAGTAGCTACAACTGATTTTGTCTACTATGCAGTTTATTTTCATGGACCAATATTTTTACATATCATTGACAATGACGTGTTAAAGATAAGATATCTTTTTTAACTTGCAAGTTTGCAGACTGTAAAATATATGAATAACATTGTATATTCAACTGTCTGTATAGTGGTTATCATTTACTAACTTACATTTTTAGAAGTAGAATTATCATCCAGCATCTGGCAGAGCTTACGTTCCTTTCATTGTTGGTAGCAATATTTTCATCAGAATTTATGTTAGCATCTCTGGTAACATTACATATTTCACACTTTTGGTGCAAGTACCTTGTTTGAACCTAGGATGTGGTCATTGAGCAGCATTCATGTAAGTTACAAGAACATGTTTGCCAATTGATGTAAAATATATAGGTTTAAAAACATCTTTTTCAACCACAGATAAAAGTCTTCAAAATGTTCCTAATTTGTTCAAAGTACCTGGTAATGCAACGTTTTCAGCTGATTGTATTAAATCATGTTGTTGTTGTATGTTTCATATTGTGAGCCCACACTTGCCAATATGTTGATAAGATCAGGGCATTTATTTAAGTAACAATGTACATAGGCCTTATGGTGGAGTAACCCATCGTCAGATACCTACGGCCGATCCATTAATATTTATCAGCCGTGGGATCCCTTTTGGACGCTATCTAGTCGATAAGAGGTGTGTCAAAGACAGCTATTTCATTGTCTCCCTCATGATTTCATGAGGCAATTAAAACCAATCAAAACGCTCGTTCTATACGCTATTCGGTATTACAGACAATATGGCGGCAACCATAGACGACATGTTTAATTGTGTTTGTGAAAAGTTCAAAATAGAAAATGTGGGCGAAATGTTAATACTAGGTAAAATATCACTATAGGGGTCTTTGCTTGTCGAAGAATTGAGTTGGTGGTAGTTTTTGCCTTTTTATATTGGCAAGACACGCGAAACAGATTTTTGCCATGGGCGCAGCCATTTTGTTTCTGATAGTTTTCTACCCTCTCCGTTGAAGAGTATCAGTTTTGTTAAACGCGATTTGATTGGTCGATATTTTAGCCACTTGTTGCTATATATCGACGCAAATTGGTTCATTTTTTCCACGGTTTGATTAATGTATTAATCAACCATGGGTATCCGATGATGGGAGTAACCTAGCCTCTTGAACTTTTGTGAAGAGTTAAGATATACATGAAGAAAATAGCAAATGCTTGTATGGGAACATAAAAGCTCTAGAAGGGATATGTGAATAGTATATAAATCAGTTGCAGTCATAGACTAGTTTTTGTATAAGATTTGTATTTGGCTCATAGTAGACTTGTTGTAAAGTAGTTGACAGTCACTTGTCTTTTGTTGTTTTTTTTTTCTTTCTAACTGATTTGTTGTTTTGATTCATGAGATCTGTTATTTGGGATTTTTAAAGAATCATTTGGAAATTAGTGCTATGAAAGTCATGTATTTCTGTTGCACAGTTTTTAGAATCTTACTTGTAAAAAAAGGATGCACTGAGTAAATGAATTTAATATAATTATATAGGATCACTAGCTGAGCTCTACATATCTTTGCTTTGAAAACTCATTTTTTGTATGTTTAGAAAGGAAAATACTTTGTATATTTTCAGCTGTTTCAAACTTGTTCAGAAACCACAAAGTTCAGAGCACTGAAATTCAACATAAGGCATTATCTAGTTGACCTTTTAAAGATTGGTAAAATCATGCCTCTGGGGTTAGTTTTGACTCCTACTTATGGGTCCCTTGGTTCATATTGAGATATGCTGGAAAATCTTCAAAACTCATTTTGTCTAACACTGAAAAGCCCAAATTACATGTACTTGCATTATGGCCCTTCACTGGCCTGTCCTGTTAGTGACTTCTTTTTGAGATAAACAGAAAAAAGACAAGGATTAGAGCTTTAATATTTGACATGTAGCATAGCTCAGAGGACCTTTTCAAAGACTGTTTAAATCCTGCATGTGACATTAGTATTGGCTCTGCTCCTGGCTTCAGTTACTTTACTTAAACTGGAAAATTTGAGTAGTTGTTCTCAGATAAGCAATCCAGCACCATCATGGCCAACTAGTTATTCAAACCTTGTCAACTTGTCAAAGGTAACATTATTTTATTATGTGCAAGATATTCAAATACTCATAACCCTCATATTTTGCAGGAAAGTCTAACATGATGAGTTGACAAACACTTTGCTGGTTCGAATCCCATCGGGGGTGAGAGTCTACAGTGATATTCCACATTCGTCAATTTCGGCCCAAGTACTGGTTTGAACCCAGGAAGCAGTCATCGAGAGAGATTAATATAAGTTGCATGAACTTGCTTCCCAATTGATGTAAAGTAAATAAGTTTAAACTAACTAAATAGTTTATCCCACTGATGCCTGTTCTTATAGATTAATTTCTGGCCAATAACTCAAAAACATTTGAACACAGGATTCTCAAACTTTACAGAATGGTTAGGCAAAATGAATAGAAAAAAAACTTTTTGGCCCACTGAAGTTTACAATTAATCTAAGACTTACAAGAATAACTGAACCCAGGTACCTCAAACTTTGCAGGATGGTTCGTCATTATCAGTGAATGTCAGATTTTTGACTCAGTGGGCTAAAGGTCAAGACCACAGGGCCCAGCAAATAAGTCAGTAAGTCAAGAATAACTAAACAAAGCAATTAAATTTTACAGAATAGTTTGGAAATCGTGAGTTGGTCGAAAGTCAAGTTCACAGGGTCCCATGCAGAAGTAAAAGAGACAAGTGGGGCAGATATATTGTACAACTCTGGGCAACTCTATCATTAGTGATAATTTATATGATTTTTCTCTGTATTAAGTTAAGATTTTATCTACAAGATACACAGGTGTTTTCTTTTTCATAGTTATGTTTTCCTGCTTCCTAAGAGTATTATTTATTTTATTGTGAAGAGAAAATGAAGCAGCATTGTAACCAACTGAATATATTTTTTGTCTCATTTTTTCCTTAGTATATATAAAGTACACTTGATACCACTTGTATGTCAAAAATACACTTGAGACTTTAGTTTTTAATTTGATTAAAGATTATAAATATTTTATTTCTATGCATGTCATAAGTTTTCATACCCCTGAAACGAAGTTTGGGAGATATATAGGAGTCACCCGGTGGTTTGTCGGGCGGGCGATCGGTCCGTTGCAATTTCCTTGTCCGGAGCATAACTTGAAAAGTAATGTTTGGAATTTTAAGTAACTTCATACAAAGGTCAAGCACAATCAGAAAAAGTGCAGTGTACAAGAGCTATAACTCCATCTTCACTATTTGCAGAGTTATTGCCCTTTGTTGGATTTCCTTGTCCGGAGCATAACTTGAAAACTACTGGTTGGAATTCAATGCAACTTCATACAATGGTCAAACGAAATGAGTGGATGTACAGTGTATAAGAGCTATAACTCCATCTTTTTTATTTGCACAGTTATTGTCCTTTGTTGGTTTTCCTTGTCTGGAGCATACCTTGAAAACTACTAGTTGGAATTATGTGCAACTTCATACAATGGTCAAGCACAATGACAGGAAATGCAGTGTACTAGAACCACAACTATCTTTAATTGCCCACAACCATAACTCTATTTCAATTCTTTTACAAAGTATTCTGTTACTAATAACTTCCTCAGTTCCAAAGCAGTCTTGTGGGGGGTATTAATCACATTTAATGATGGCTCTACTATAGGTTTTGTTATATTGTGGCTTTGTCAAGTCGAGAGGGTTTTAACATTTTGTATATTAACCAGATTGTCTGATGGAACATCAGGTTATTGTAATTGACCTTGACCTAAAGGAAATGATTAATCTTTCATTTACTTAAGATAAAAGTGAAGGCCTGATTATTATTATGGAATCTTAAATTTTTCTTTTTATTAAATGAAAAATGTATTTTTACCAAACTGGCATTTCGATGGGTTGAGATGGAATCTATTGTAACTGTATATAGATAAATTCACATTCAGCCTTCAGTTTCAATAAAGAAAAATGTATCAGTTAGTATTAGATAGATTTGTTTTAGTATTAGATAGATTTGTTTTGCTCACAAAAAAGGAGCTGGGAAAATATGTTTTATGTTTGTATCTATTATTATTCCGTCCTTAAGTGATCTCTGTTAAGTCTGTGGGCTCACCTGCAAACACAGTGCTCATCCTGGGCAAGTGAGAATGCTGTCTGTCAACTTTCTGTACTTTAATTGTACAAATATGATATACAATATGTGAAAAGAAGACATTTCTCCAATCAGTGTAAAAACAGTGAGTTAAAACGAAAATAAGATATAGTTTTTCTCGAAACAGTTTGATTGGATATTGTCTACTGTAGTAATAGGTCTTGAAACTGAATTACAAAACACTTCAAGTGCCAGAACATAGTAACTTCTTTCAGCTTATACATATTTTTAGCTCACCTAAGCAGTATAAGGCCATTATGTCTCTCTTGTTTTTTTGAGCTTGAAATTATTATCACAGCATTATCAGGATATAAATCAGACTTGCCTGAATGTGTTACTGTGGGCTCAGGTGGGCGATGTTGACCTGTCCTTGTCCTCTTCTTAATATACTTTGAAACATATCAGTCAAAATTGTTTGATATTGCTGTAAGCAATCAAAAGTTTCCTATTTGTTTTTTATTTTAACTATTGTTATTTAGATTGTTGTCTTTTTTCTAATTAAATCTAATAAAACATGTAATTCTTGTTGTGCTTATGTATATAAAAGTAGTACATGTAGTTAATTATGACAGCTCTGAGGCCATTGGATATAAGTCTATACTCAAAATTCTTTTGACTTTGGTACTTAAGTATTGCTGATGCCTGTGCTAGCTAAATTTGCCCTTTTAACAAAACAGTTATGTGCCAAACTAAAGTATATCAGTGTCAGTCCGTCCGAAAATTTTGACACTGGCCATGACTTCCTTATTAGTAAGTGGATTTTCTTCATACTTGGACACAACATCCTTTTGGACAAGACCTTCTCACTGACTTATATTTATCTGACCTTGACCCATGAATGACCTTCACCTTGAAGATCTAATTGTCCAAAACTTTAACACTGAGCATAACTTTTTTTATTAGTAAGTGGATTTACTTCATACTTGGACACAATACCCCTTTGGACAAGACTTTCCCACTGACCTATATTTATTTGACCTTGACCCCTGGATGACCTTTACCTTGAAGATCCAATTGTCCAAAAACTTTAACATTGGCCATAACCTCCTTATTAGAAATTCGATTTACTTCATACTCGGACACAACACCCCTGTGGACAAGACCTTCCCACTGACCTATATTTATTTGACTTTGACCTTTGAATGACTGGTCCTCAGTCCAAAGTCAAAGCACCACTTCGGGGGCATTGTCATCTACAATGACAGTTCTTTTTCATACTAATTTTAGTCTGGGGCATAGCATAACATGTTCCCATATACAAATCACGACTTATTTTTATACAAATAAAAATTAGAAATTGTCAGCTGTTTTAAATACCTAGGTGTAAATGTATACTAAAAAGATAAGGTGGTATAGAACTCAATTTAAAAAGCATTTCCGAACATGCATCAACACAAAGCATCGACTGTTTACCGGTACTGTGTTTAACAGTTTTGAATTTAGTATGCAAAAAAATGTAATTTATATGATTCTTTGTTTTCATCCGTATTACATTCATTTCAGAAAATTAGGGTCATGACAAATAACCGGATATAGAACTATAACACTGCAAATTTCTTAGAAAATTATTGTGTAAGTAAATCAATAAATGTTATAGGTACTTATGGGGAACTTGAAAGGATTCCTTTATCTGAAATTCGAAAAGTTCTGATTAGATTCTGGATTAAACTTCTCAGATGAAATGAATAGTTTCTACAAAGTGCATAAATTTGATGTTTACACAAGACACAGGTAATAGAAACACTAACAACGGGACAAAACTGGGCTTTTCAAATAAAATTCCAACTAGATAACCTATGGTTAAGCGTGCACGAGATGAATAATACTTTAGAATCAGTTAAGCAGCAAATACTTGATATTCACATACAAACATGGAGCACTCGTTTAAATTTTAGTACACAGTTAAATTGATTTAGTCGTTATAAAAGTGAATTTACATTAGAAACATATTTAGATTTTTCAAATAAAATGCATTCCCGAGATTTAGATTAATTACAGAAATTGACAAAATTGACAGAGATGTACACAGTCTACACACATACAGAAAGTGGAATAGAAAATGCAAACTTTGTATTTCAAATGCAGTAAAAATGAATACCACTTTTATCACAAGAGAAATGCTGCTTGATTGGCTGGTGAGACGTATAATCTGAACAGGTAAGAATTTCACACTTGGCACCGAATTGGATCGCATAAATGAGATAATCAGCATGTTTTTGAATAAAAAAATAATTTCGACACATTACGTAATGCTTTGATTATTCAGTTATTTGTCTTTTGAGTAGATTGAACATCAATTGATTAAAAAATGGCAATTCAGAAAAACTGTCGATAGATTAGGAAAATCACCGAATCAGGTGAGTAAAACAGCAATTACTGACCCGTCTAATCCGGAAACCTTTCTAATCCGAGCAGAAGATCTAGTGCAGACGATCTAAATTCAAATATTCTCAGGAGAGTGGCAATCTGTTTGTAAACAAAACCATGTCACTTACTCTATACTAGCATGCAGTGCAGAATGAAAGAAATTCTTTTACCTTGATGAAACCATTTTCCAAATACATGTTTGAAGACCTTGAGGGTTAATCCATCAAAGTATGTAAATATAGACTGTATGATTATTTCATATAAATGTCGCTGCATGCACATTTTAAGTCGTACATCTGCAGTTCATTTGACATCATGTTACAAAATTCTTGAATAAATTTTGTCTGTGATACAAGTTCTACAAAACAAGAAGACTCAAATTCAAATTCTTTCTAAGATGAAAAATGAAAAGAATTCACCATAGTTGTATGCAGTTCACCTTCCTCATACATATTTTTTACTTTAATATTCTGTTACTCCCATCAATGAAACAACGCTTTTTTCTTCAGTTGATTAAAAATTTATGTTTTCTACAATAATTGCAGGCATCAAAACATTAATTAACCTAAGCTACAAATGTTTCCCAGTTTCAAAACTTTCTTTCTCTTTTTGAACCACAAAAAAGAAAAACAACAACAACAACAGTAAAAAAAAAACGAACACAACCTCCCTACACAGTCAAAAGGTAGAGGAAAAGATAGCATAAATTTATTTAACAAATTAATTTGGTGACCTTATCTTGATTACTACTGACAATGTACCAACTAGCAATCAGAAATCAGCCATCTACTAGAAGCATTGTTTGAGTCAGAAAAAGGCAATAACAACAACAACAACAACACAATATTTACTAAAACAGATTTTCCTATATCTTAATGTCAATGAACCTATGTGTTTAGTGCTGTTTAAAAGAATAGGAGTATATATTCAAATCCCTGTTATTTTTTATCATCTGCTTGAATACAACTGACTCATTTGATCTGTAGTTAATAGGAAGTTTCATGTTGTACACATGTACCTTTTTTTACAGTTTTTGTTCTATGACTCTCTCATGTTATAGTTGAAGGCCATATAGTGTTGCCTGAGTTCCAGTGTGTATATTTTTTTCTAAAACATTTCTTCTGGAGCATATTTTTCAAAAATTTATTCACTGGAATTACTTAAAGCGTGCATAATGCAAACAAATAGCTTTTGCACGCACATCTTTGAACTATGAAGCTGAACAGTAAATTTTTTAATGAGGACATTTTTACAATGAAATGCTTTATGGTATGTGTTTTCACGTATTCATACAACAGAAACCTAGGTACATTAGTGCACTAGTGTAAACCACTATAGTGGATGTTTCGGAAAGGAAGTAAAGTTTCTTTGAGTGATTACTAATGCAGACTACAGGAAACATCAAAGGAATTCATTAAGTATACAAATGCTGCAGTTTTCAATAAAGTGTATAGAAGACGTATGGTACAGCTATCTATTTAAATATTAAGTATTCGGAGATATTAACCCAATCAAAAATCACTGATTAACTCGTACAAGTTGACAATGTCTTGCAAACGATGTTCAGTCAAATAGTACTTGTATTACCACGAAAAACTCTAGTATGCATGGACTGCATGATGGAGCAAAATTAGAATATTTTTACAGCATTAAACACTTCACTTAAGAAAAGATCTTTATGCTACTTCCTATCAAACTGTTGTACGAATGACAATATAAAATGGGGGAAAATCAGTTTGAAAAATGTACATAGCTGATTATATTTCTAACCCGTATTGCAAGATGTTGTCACTCCTTTTGCAAAAGACGTTTCGAGAAATCACTTTTATAAACGGGTTGCTTCTACAACTCATCACCTGACTGCCTTTATAGCTAACCTGGAAGAGCATTGTCACACACACAATATCAACGTTTTAGATCCCTTTGCACCTTAACTCAGTTATCTTAACACAGGAATTCTAATGTGTAAATGTCTTTTAATATATTTCAGATTTTTACAACAATGTCTTCATATCACAGTCTAGCTTTCTGTGTTTGTTGGTTTCTGTCAGTTAACTGCTTGGCAAGGAGGACTGTGTCATGGCCTTCTGATTTCCAAGGAGACAAAGATTTTCAGAAGATGCTTCTGATTAATGAAGGAAGACAGCTGGTTATATCTGGATTAAATGGTGTCTATAACCTCAACACAACTAATTTTCGTCTTTTGAATAGAGATATCACAGGACCATATAACAGTACAACAAATGATGTTATAAGAATTATGATATATAATGACACTGATACATCTGGAGATATCTCAGTTACAACGTGTAGTAGTACACGAGACTATTGCGATATAAGAGAAACAAGTGATATATCAATTAGTGCGCATTATTTGATACCTCCTATAAAAATTGACGGCGCAGTAGCAATCATGACGACATTCTTAAAAAACACTGGAAATAGCCGGGTAGAAAACTTTCTGTTTGTTGGCTGCCCTCATTTCAAAGATCAAGAGGTATTTGAAGGAAGATGTTCAAAACCTGGTATAGCATGGTACTTAGATAGTGGAAGTGTTAAAAGTGAGCCGTGGTACGGCTTCAAATCGTATGAAGACACCCCAGTTTGGACTGAAAGATATATTGATGCTTTCAATGTAAGCGATTTTAGATTATTTTTCAGTGTGCAAAGAGTAAACGATTCCAACGAAATGTTGAGTCGTGTAGCGCAAGTGTGTCAATTCTTCAAACATTACCATTACACTACACCCTACACATATGTCGATATGCCTGTGAGATGTGGGCAACTGACAGTTATAAAGGCAGTGAAGCAAATTGTGTATGAAGACAAAATATTATTCATTACTGTGTTCTCTAACGTTGAAAAATCAGCAGTCTGTGTGTTTTCAATGGAGGATATTAAAAAAATGTAAGGGTTCAGTTACAAATAAACCAGGTTGTAATAGAAATAATTCAACAAACACAGATTTTGGATAGTTTTTATTCAGAAAAAAAATCTGCCTTTGAAGAAAAGTTAATGATGAAAGTTTTTCAAAACATTTGATCACAACAATTATTTACTGAGCATGAAAGGACCCCCAAAAATCTGAGACATATTTTCACTTCAAAATGAAAAAGAAATTTCCTTCTGAAAAAATGATATTTGGATATTTGTAGTAATTTTACACTTAATGATACTGGCCCTTCAGCATACGGCGTATAGAGTGAACATTTAATACATTTAAGTACTACATCTCAACTTCTCATCCATTAGAATATTGATAATTATCAAAGGTTTCAAGTTTCTCGGTAGTTACCTTTTCTGCAACTAGTTTTTTCTTCTTTTTTCTTGTATTTATAAATGAAATGTTATATAACCAAAACAACAAAGTTCTTCTTGTAGCAGTCTTCAACTATTTTTTTTTCTTCAAAATATTTCATGCTAATTGACCAACTCATCTTAATAATCATCTTATTTTGTTAAGATCGTGTCAAGCTTTACTCACCTTTTTGCGACTTTTAATGGTACACTAAAGAACAATGTATGGGTTTAGTGGAAGAATTAAAAAAGCGAGGTCTATTGCAGTTACCATTTTGTTGTCTCTGTATCACCTCTTTGTGAAACCTTGGCTTTGAATCACTATAAAATGCATAACTCATTTGATACTAATGACATTTATTTAAAACTTTTCAAGGCAATCTTAAATTCGCATGGGAAGCATTCCTTTGAATATAATTTGAATGACAGTTCCTCTGGTCTTCACATATAAGACATTATGCTGCACTTATCTCGGTAGGCCTTTTAAGGTTTTTACATTTAACTCTGACAAGCAACCAAGTGTATCTAATAGCTAGCTTGGGGAATGCTTAATTCAATCAATGCAATTCTTTGCCCTTTTGGAACTGAAAAACCTGGCGAAACCGTTGCTGACAGGGGTTTTTTCAAGTTATATTTCAATAGTTTATGAACTTTGTAATAATTCATAGTCAACAATTTCTACACTTGTACCTCAATGTTAAGACGGGTACTATTTGTTGTCCTTCGTTGAAATTAGCTTAACTAAGAACACTTTAGATGCTATATTTTTATCCATGAAACTATGTCGGAATGTTTGCATTGGCGATTTATCAAGCATGATTGACACTGATTAACGTGGGCTCAGAAATTAGGCCTCCAAATTAGTTTGAAAGAAATTATGAACAATCTTAGCCACACTTGACCGTAATGTTTTTTATGATATCATGGCTGAGGGTGAAATCGGATCATTTGGAGTAAAAGCTATATTACTCCAAACTCTAGCGGTTACATATTATGCCCAGACATCATAAAGCAAGTCGGAATGATGCCAAAATGATATCTCAAGATTGAAAATAAATTGCATAGAATACTAGAATCGAAAAAAGTAATCTGACTAATTGAATGTCATCTATGTCTGACAGATTTAATTTTACCATTTTATTTTTGATAAGAACAGTGGTACTCAAGTTCGTGATGAATAGTCGTTTGACAGCCTTGTTCTACAAATTAAAAATACAATGTTTTAGATGACCATTTCAGTGTGAATTTTAAGGCATACTTCTATTGCATTACAGGTTTGCAGAGAATATCAAGGACTGCTATCAAGGGATCCGCGTCAGTGAATCAGAAAACTACATAAACTTTCGGACAGAAATCAGAAATTGTCAATCGAGAATTGTAGGTTAATCTTATTTTTGTTTTATATTACTAGTAGACAGTATGTCTCATATATGTTTAAACAATTGTCTTAAAAAATCGCACATGAGCTCTCTACACAGTGAATGTGGAACAATTTTGATTGACCAGATTTGAACCAAATACTTTTTAACTTAATAAAACATTGACTTGCATTATTCAAACCAGATTGTTCAAATTATGATACTGGAGTCATTGATCCTTTGCCCTGGAAGTGTGGAGGGTTACAAGTTTTGCCTAACTTTATTTAAAAGAAACCGTATAGTCTAAGAACACAAGGCCGAGAGCTTTGTACCTTGTAGCTTTGTCTTGCAGATCTTAAGAAAGATTATAGCAGTTATGCCGCGAATATCGTTTATATGTAAGAGTCTTATACAAAAGTGCTTAGAACAATCACCATCTGTTTACACAGAAATAAATAGGAAACAATGTGAATAAAATAATAATTTCAGAGGATGAATTCAATGCAAGTAGTTTTGAAACGTGAGCTCGAGCAGTTAATAGTTGACTTAAGAGACCATGACCTTATCCTGATGACTTCACATTTTGCTTAACAGGCTACAGGCTTGGAGAAAGTTTGACTGAATGCTCATGTTTTGAAGCAGATTTCAGTATAGTCTCAATCTTTATTTTCTTTTGACCAGCTAACCTCCAAAACTGCTTTTGTTTCAATTAAGACATATATGTAACTTTACAGACACTTTGTTTCCATAATGATAACTTGCTACTTGTATTTTGAAATCGCATTTACTGTGTTTCAAGCAGGATTACTCTAGTGATACAGAGCCATAATAACACTCTTATGGTTTTAATTTTAGACCGACAACGAAACATTAAATCAACCGGATGAGTTTTTTCTTTGTAATAAGGCCAGTCTATCAGCATATCAACAAGTTATTGGAACTAGGGTGTTACAGTCACAGCCTGCTGTGCAGTATAACATTACACTTACAGCAGTAACAGTGGTAGTAAAAGACCACAGAATTATTGCTTTCCTTGGCACAAATAATGGAGAAATTTTGAAGGTGAATATAAATTTGATAAATCTTACAAAGGCCTGTTATAAACTTTCGCTATGTTTTAATATTTCAAGAAATAGGATACGAGATAATATTGGAACAACAATGTTTGTCACTGCTACAAAGTTATATCCATTTTAAAAATTGTAGAGCATAGGATTACACCTATTAATGATTGCAAGTAGTAGGAAAAAGATGAACACCATCGAATGCCAAGTTAACAAACTGCTAAAGATATAATGTTTGCACAGCACACACTTCCTGACATTAACGTCAAATAAAACAAATTTTCAGGATTGTAAAAAAAATGATTTAAAGCATTTCTTCTCTTACACATTCATTTATTATTCAAAGTGAAGTGGAACAAAAGCCAAATATAGTAAGAATCGTATTAACTGAAACGTATTTTGTGGTATTTAAGTGTTTAAGTTTTTACAGGCAGTAGTGTATCCTTTGGCTTTAGCAGTCCATGTGATTCAGCCTAGACCTCACGGTGAGAATGAAAAATATGGACTCATAGACGATAGGGATATCAAAAAGAACATGTACACGTCCCATGACAAGAAGCACATATTTGCACTCACTGAAGGACAGGTAGTATTCTTGAATAGAATGTGATTAAACTAAACATGTGTCCAACTCAGGTTTGGTTTTCTGCTAATCGTTTTGGTAACACATGCAAAGGCCCATATTTCATAATATTGGTAGAAAATGCCCATCAAATTTTCCTCCCTTTACGAGCAATGATCTAAATATAATAATTTTTGTTTTATTTTCTAGGTTATAAAGGAACCAGTGGAGTCATGTTCTGAATTCTTAGCATGTGAAGATTGCTTAGGGAGCAATGATCCATACTGTGGTTGGTGTTTTTTGAACAACAGGTACATTTTGGTTGTCTAGCTAGTTTCAGCATAAGATGAAAAGATATAAAATGCACACTTGTACTTGTTTCTCGAGAGTTTATGTGCTAAATGTCATAAGTTGGTAACGCTTTAAGTTAAGATTATATTTGTTTAGAAGTTTGTTATTCTGTTGAAAGATTTATTATACAGACCAATACTATGAGCTAAATATAGAGATTTATATAGAGGACAACACCGAAATGTTTTGTTCACGGCAATACATTAGTGAAAACTTTGTTTCATTTTCTTCTCTAGGTGTGGCACTAATGATAACTGTACACAAATTGAATGGATACCAGCATTTGGGGATGGAAAATGTCCCCATGTGGTAGGGATCTCCCCAGACGTGATGTCAGATATAGAAGTTGTCTCTGTAAGTTTTATGGAGTACAAGGTAACATCATGTCAAGGAAATTGTTGTTTGTACGTACTTTGTAGTATCAGATAAATAAGACACTTTAAGTCTTATGAATTAAATGGTAAGTAATTTTAAGTAAACTGAACGCTGTAAGCTATTTGAAATGGATGTTAAGTTATAATGAATGTTTATTTTTTCACTGCGAAAACACAACATAAAAACAAAACAAATTGTAGGTTGTATCAAATAAAGACACCAGGTAAAACAAAACTTGATTGAACTGCATGAATGATATAGTAATACGTTCTTCTTTGATCAGAAACGTCCGTTGCCTGTCATGTGTTGTCTGTTAGGATTCTGTTGTAAATCAAGTTTGCTAAAGAGAAGATAATGAAATTTGACAGGATGTACGAAAATGTAATTTTCACATGAAACAGATAAAAAGTTAATAACGTTTTGAAATGTACCCTTCCAGGCACAAAATGGAGCATAAAAAAGATGCCAGCTACACAAGATGCCTGCGTCAGAATTTAAGATTTTTTTTGCAGCAAACGTTTATGGATGGATGTAATTGCATATTACATTAGCAAATGTGAATTATTTAGTGTAATCTAACATTTTTGGAAACAGCTCTAATCAGTCAATCTAGCCCTGGTATAAAAAATTCTATTACTCATACCAGTAGCCATGTTAAGATTTTCTGCCGTTTGAAAAAGTTGGCACATATACGTATCAGTTTCTAAAAGCTCTAGAACTGTTTGAGGACCAAGTGCTTTCTGACCAGAAACTAAAGAATGTATTATCTTTGACCACTTTAAGAAATGCAGAAAATAATGGTAGTTGGACATAATGTTAGAACGACTCTCAATAAATTTAGGTCGGTATGTCAAAGGTCAAATAAATAGCTCAAGAACAACTAAATTTAGGACCCTTACTTCTGATCATGGGCTACTACTTTACAAAATGACCTTTACTTCTAAAATGGTATCTGTATAGAAACTCCAATACTGGTGAGCCTTAAATTTTTTGCAGGATTGGAAATGATAAAAAAGAAAACAAACCTTAACGTCGTAGTGACCTTTAAGCTTGGTGCACTGACCGTACAATGAATAAACCAGATCTTGTGCATGAATTATTGATTTGAAGCCGTTAAAGAAATGTAACTATGACCTTGACCTACTTTTATTGCTAGAATCGAACATCCCAGTCTACAAAGTATGTCTGAATTAGACAAAAGGTTAAGGCAAATCTGTCAATATATGGTTGTAAGTTGAAAAAGATATGCCAGTTTTGAAAGAATCTATCTTTTCAATACCATTTATTCAGCAGTCATTGGCATAATGTATCAAAGTAAAATAAAAACATTTTATAGGGATTCTCCCCTTAAATACTTCTCAGAAGAACCAGTTTAAAAGTTATTCATATGTAAGTACTTTAATGGGGCATTTATTGATGAACTTTTGAAATATGCATTAACTTTGTATCGGAGAAAAAAATCATAAATTATATTAAAGAACCAGTGTTTTCTGCATTTAACTTTACGTTACATATATTCGTTGATGTACTTTTACTTTTTATTCGAAGTCTGAAAACTAATGGTGCCATGGTGGAAACTGATTTCACCAAAGCGCAACAGGCACTTTAATTATCTTTGCTTGCAACATTTTTCTCTCAATTCATAACAGAATATCATATTGGGAAACTACGGCTGCTACTTATTAGCCTTGAAAATTTGGCAATCAAACTTCAAATTTTGATACTTCTCATAAGTATTAGTCGTAGCGTTTAGCAATGAATCGCAATTTAAACATACAAGTTTGCCCATATCGCAATATGTTTTGTAACTAGACCATTGAATACACGAACAAAAACGTTAGTCATCTACAACAGACGATGAAATCCAGTTTATCTTTATGAGGAACAATATTTCGTGCTGTGTATAGGACGAAAGTTGCTAGCACGCTGAATACCATCATGAAATTTATTATAGAGAGAATATATGGCATAATACTTTTTCAGCTGGACATAGAAGTTTCCCATGGACTGCTGGACGTTGATGTAACTTGCAGATTTCAGAGAACAGAGGGTGTAAAAGCAACTGTTTCTGATGATGGAAGACACGTCATTTGTAGACCTAGGGAAACTCAAGACATCGTAGACAATACGAAAGGTGAATTTTTTTTTAAACAAAAGTGAAAAAAAACATATCCGGAAAAACCAGGTTAAAAACACAGCCTCCATACACAGTCAAAAAGAAGAGGCAAGAATAACATAAATTTATTTTTAGATCAGTTTTAAAGAAGGACACCACAAACAATAAACGAAAATGAGAACCCGAGACGTTACGGCCTTTAAACGTCAGTGGCAAAACTTTTGCCAGTGGGGGTTTATACAAGGTTCTATGCTGCATCAACCTCACACTTGCCCCAACAGGTTCTCATAAGATAACCCAAGTACACGTTGTCTTCGTTATTCAACGGCTGCAGATATTTGATGATTTTGAACGGAAGACGCAGAATTATTGATTAAGTACTTGAACAGTACCGAAAGTATAAATAAATTAAAAAAAAAAATGTTCTCTTATACATCTGCAAAATGATCTTGCCGTATTAGTAACGCTATGAAAATGACATTCAAATAAAAATATTGTAAACGTCTAAGAAACTATTAAAATATCACAGTACATTCAATCAAGTATTTCATGTTTACATCTTTTGGAAAAACTGCAATAAAGTTGTTTTCTACTAATTTTCAATCGTGCTGTCAAACTGTTCTGATGAACGTAAGTTTTTCGGTGAAATGAAATGTAAATGCAATTTTAGAGCCAAAGAAAAATGGTTACTACAAAGAACTGTAAATCTGAAAGTTAAAATGTTGCGAACGTTTTGTTTGTTACAAGCTTAAACAAGTTAAGTTTACATTGGAAGTCGAAGTCTTGAATAAGAAAGATGCTTTAGAAATAAAATGGAATGATTTGATAAAATATTTGTTTATGGATAAAAAAGAAATGTTAGGAATAACAATAGAAAAATAAAAACAAATACCTTTTACAGGAGATTTTTTTGGTTAATTTTCGAAACCACTTTTGATATGTCATAAAGCATGAAGAAACATTATTATAGGCTAGATTGGCTTCAAAACTTAATTATTATACTTACATAAATACTTGAAGACAAAAAAAGCTATGAGGTAGGCTAAAAAATCCAGCTGTGTTTATGAAGTTAAGTTTTAAATCTTATTTCAGGTTATACGGTTATCCAGGTGTCCATACTAACGAACATTTCTGAAGCTCCTATAATGAGCAGTAATTTTACTATATACAGTTGTAAAAATTTTGACAGGTACTACAATTTTATTATATTTATAAACGAATGTACATGAAACTATAAGTGTTACTTTTTTAATGATTAAAAAACAAAAATGAATATAAAAAATAAGCCAGGATGTAATTTAACAATGATTGTTTCTCTTGATATATATTTTTTTCTTTTCTATATTCTAAAATTGAAGAATTATATGACTTTAAGCTCAGAATTAATTAAACTGATGCCATTTGACATCTGTACAACCTTATTTCCTTCTGACGCTTTCATTCATTTCACTGGAGCTTACGATTTTAAGTGACTGAAACTATTATGTAATGTGCCTGTTTGTTACCTTCCAGCTGCAAGAGTTGCACATCAAGAAACTGGACATGTAAATGGTGCTTATACAGTAATAAGTGTATTAATAACAACGCACTTTGTAATACCAGTGTAAGTAAATTAATGATTTTGCGCATGCGCGTTTGTCTGTATGCACTGGGTGTTGTATGTCTATGCGTGTGTACTAGAGTTGAAAATTGAACCGATATGCATTATGAAAAAACTAAACATTTAAATCAATTTTCAAGTTTAAGATAAATTCTCACAACATTTGAGTTTTTCTAATTTCCTGCTCTGTCATGATTTTATTTAGCCCTTCCTTATAAGTTAAGAACTTTCTAAATATTTATAAATGCTTTGTATGTTTTAGGATGAGGCTGTTGGATATGGCAGATGTCCACAAGTTACTCAGTATACTATGGGGTTTGATGATGCCAGTCTGAGGGATGCTGATGGTACTGTTTACCTGTCTAAAGACAAGACCTATGCAATCAATATTACAGGCGTTAACCTGCCTACTGTAAGTTTCATTTATACAATGAAAATCAAAATTCCTTAAAGAAATTTGATCGGTATAAGAATGTTATAATTTCACCACTGCTTGTATTTTAATAGGAAAACTACATGACACCCCATAATCAATAATTCGTTTTATGGAAAGCCATGGGTGTTTTGTACTGCAGTTTTGTAATTAGTTCAACAATTTGTGTAATATATCAGTTCATTTTGAATATATATGAATTGAAAACATATTTATATTGAACCGACAAAACAATATGGTAATTCACATTGACAATAACAATAATTTGAACAGAAGCGTCGCTGTATGGAACTAATGTACTTTTATATAGATTAAGTCTTTATGTGGAGACGATGTAGCAACATAATTATAACTTCGTTTGTACAATATAAATGACAAAAACTTCATCGTATATAAAACCAATTTAACAATATATTATAGCAGTTTGACAATATATGAAACGAATTCATCAATAAAATGAACCAAAATAAACAATACAAATTCACAAGTAAATACACACCATACTCACAGCTATCTTCGTTGTCTTTGCCGTAGGTGCAGAGATAAAATACACTTGCTGTAAATAGTCTCGTCAATATAATGATGAATCGGTTCCACATAAGATCGATACGCATTTATATAAACATTCACTATATCTATACATTGACTTTTAGTTTAGTGCAATTACGTTTTCAAATAACATGATGATAAATCTTACAAAACATATTTATTATGGTTCAATATATTGATTTACTCAATTTAAATATTATTGAAATCAACTTATATAATTTGTTTTGGTTCAATATTAAGATAGTTGCTACTTCTCTTCCATATTAGGACGAATTCGTTTCATATAGTTTGAAACTGCTCTAATATTTTGTTAAATCGGTTTCATATAAGGACAGCTGGTCCCATAAATCGTTTGCTTGGCTCAATACAGTGAGTCTACGTCATATATATTGCAAATATGAAATCATATATTGCTACTTTGGTTCCATATAAAGAGAAACGAATTCACACATGTCTTCATATAATGGATGCATTCGTACACGATATTGTAAAAATGATCTGATATATTGCAACGTCGGCCCAATATGAGGAACGATGGTTATATGCATGGCTATTTTGATTCAGTATATAGATGACATAGTTTAATAAAATGTCAAAATAAACCCGTATATTGCTACTTCGGTTCCATATTGCTACGGTCCAGCTATGGTACCAGGTCCCTTTAATCTTCCTTAAATGTGGTAACGTGCGTGAGACTTGGAAATCAAAATGGGCTGGACTGTAAGGACGAAATTGTCATTACAAACAACGAAATGATCACACTAATAGCAATATTCTATTTCCCATAGAAATTGTTAGGGTTAGAAGGACTCCGATAATAGCTACTTGTTTCAAACAGCTGTTAAAGCCCATATATCTATTTAGCTGCCATTCAACTATTTCAATATCTGTTAATCGAAGACTACCCTGTAACCCTGCAATATGACAGTGTCACTGTACTTCACTGTAACTTGTAATTAATTATTCCTTACTTCTGAAGGTACGCCAGTTTAAGATAAAACTTTAGTCACAAACAAGAAAGACTGTTCACAGTTTACTTAATAAATACTAGAAACTGTTATTAAAGTCCAGTGTTCATAAAATAACAAGTTTGCACATGACAGAAACAAATAAGCAAGATAATTCAGTCATAAATATTCTACGAGCATCACATAATAAACTGCGACTACCGATTGAAAGTCACCCTTAATTTTCTTCTTCAGTTGTATTAAAAATGCAAACGTGAGTTCAAAGTGTGGTCGAGTCAGTGACCGTAATAAAATGAAATAAGATACAAAGTCCATATCAAATATTCTTGGATAATATTTGATTAAATATAAAATAATACTTAAAAGTCTATGTTTAAGTTTTGCCTTAGAAATAAATAAAATAAAAGCCTAAAAGAAAACATTAATAAATGTGTTCTAACCGAAAGTAAAATGAAACCTGACTTAGGTTGGTCGTTTTCTGGCCTATTTATACGAAATCTGAGAAAACCAACAAGAATAGGTTCGAAACATGTTCGAATGTACGTTTTGGTCGATGGACAATGTTCGACGTTCGAAAACTGATCAATAGACGATCAAAAACGATAATTTCCGTACACAAAGAACGGTGTCAACCAACCGAACGTCCGGAAACTTACAATTCTTAGCATTAGTTCTACGAAAGTTTACACAAAAATAAGACAAATTAATACAAATAACGGGAATGAAAATGGCTAGTATTATGGAATGGCTATAAGAATTACACTTTTGATGAAATATAATGTTAAACCAGTTTGTTTATAAAGTCTCCGGTGCATTTTCTATTGACAACAGAAGTTGTACAACCCATAATGCATCAGCGAACAACAAAACACCTGTCAAAGTTTATCAAGTATATTGATATTTAATATCATATATTTAACATTACTCCATATATTGATATTTGGTTTTATGTTAGCGCTATTTCAATTTATACATTTCAAAAAACGAAATCATATAGTAGTATGTGGGATCAATACAAAGACAGTTGGTTTGATGTACTGAAATGCCGAACTACATATGACAAAACTAAATTTTTCAATGATGTTTCCATTAGAAACATACTAAGATTTAATCTATATAAGTGAAATTTGTTCCATACAACGACGATTTTGATCAATATATTGTAACTGTAAATTACTTTAATGTTATTTAGTTCAATATTTAAATGTTTTAAATAAATATATTGTCGAAATGAACTGATTTATTACACAAACGGTTGAATTAATTACAAAACAACGGTATACAACAGCCTTGGCTTCCTACATTATTTTATGATTTACAATGGGCAGATGATGTTAACATATTATCAGCAACTTCAAAAAGAATATGACGAGAAGGAGAAATTCAAAACTTGATGTTTTGAGCGTGAAGACCTGTTTGTTGTCATAATATATTTTTTGTTTCCTTCGAATTGTTTCATATTTTTAACATTTTAGCCCATCTGTGAGCAAGACGTCCAATATGTGTTTTCCGTCTTGGTTGTGAGTTGATACTTGATGCTCAGTTTTATGCTCAGCTGCCTTAAGTCTGAGATTTCTCAGCATTGTTTAAAAGAGTTTTATTAAATTGCTAAAGCTAACTCCTTGTTGCCATTACTGGCCTTGCCGGAGTTGTCAGATGGTAGAATCATGCAGGAGAACTCACGATGTGATTTGAAATTAACGTAATTCTCTTCTCAAAACTTTATTTTTTAGTTTAAACAGTATTTTAGTCAAGAAAGTATATAACAGTACATATACATAAAAAAACTGAATAAGGATCGAGTAGAAAAATTAAAGCTTATTTGAAACTCTCACCTTTACTTATATTGTTTATACAACTGGTTTCGGTAACAAACAAATATATATTGTAACATTTTGCTTGCATTTGAAATACTAAACCATAGATTTTGCTTCATATTGTATCTAAAAGTAATTTGTTTTGTATACACCAATGATAACATTATAAAAAGTCAAAAAGTCACGAAAATTAATATAAGCGATCATAAGAAAATAAAAATGTAGTGATAGAACATGAAAATAGATAGTAAAGTCGTTACTAGACTGAGATAAGAAGATTAATAGAAGAATAAACAAGAATAGATAGAAAAGAGAAAGATCAGTACGTGGTTATGGCGAGAGCTGGAATGTTGTAGGTCTACACAGAAGTAAGTAGGATGAATAATTCTGATGTACATCTGATCTGTTGATTCTTCTGATAGCGATTATAAACATGCTACCTGATAATAAATAATATTTTTTTCTTGAAAACGACACGATCATTTCTCTTCAGTCTGCTTTTGTACCAAACGATTCCACTTCCAATCAACTTGTATCAATTTATAACACTTTTTCTCAAGCATTAGAGGAAGGTAAAGAAGTCCGAAAAGTTTATTTGTGATATAAGGCGTTTGATGGCGTATGGCACCGATGTTTAATACACAAATTGATCGCCTGTGGTATAAGCGGTGGGCTATTAGACTGGTTTAGAAACTATTTAACTGTTTAACTGACAGGGAGCAAAAAGCCGTTCTATCTGGAGTCTTCTCTAATACTGTATCTATATCCGCAGGAGTCCCCCAAGGATCTGTTCTTGGACCTCTTCTTTTTATTGCCTTTATCAATGATATTGTTCTTGATATCGGTTCATCTATACGTCTCTTTGCTGATGAAACAAGTCTTTACATAATTATTAATGACCCAGTGGATGCAGCGACAATGCTGAACAATGACCTGCAAAAATATCAATATGGACTACACAATGGTTAGTTGTCTGCAATCCTGCTAAAACTGAATCAGTACTGATATCACGAAAAAATAAAAAAGCCTTCCATCCTCCGCTTTTTATGAACAATGTACAAATATCAAAAGTTACAATACATAAACACTTAGGTGTGTCTCTGGCCAATGATAAAACTTGGCACGAGCATGTCGAATCTATCAAATCAAAAGCCTGGTCACGTATAAACATTATGAAGCGTCTCAAATTCATTCTTGACAAAGAGTCTCTTGAAACAATATATCTTACCTTCATCCGAGCTATCGTAGAATACTCAGATGTAGTCTGAGACAACCTAACATTACACGATGAATTTGAATTAGAGAAAATACAATTAAAAGCCTGCAGTATTATATCTGGTGCGACCAAACTTGTTTCCTTTGAAAATCTTTATAAGGAAACCGGCATTGAACCCCTTAAAATAAGAAGAAAGAAGCATAAACTACCACTATTTTACAAAATGAAGTATAATCTTGCACCAGCATATATCTCTTCTCTTGTACCAGACAAAGTAGGCCACACGTCCAATAACAATCTTAGAAATGCCCAAGATATTAGAGTAATTAGCCGTCATACTCACAATTTTGCAAACTCTTTCTTACTATCTACAATTAACGATTGGAATGAATTCAATCAAGAAATAAGAAACTCGCGTTCATTTAATACATTCAAAAGCAGACGTAACGACGGTAAAAGTGAAATACCGATTTTGTATCATGTGGGAGAAAGTAAAAGTCAAAAATACCATACAAGACTTAGAACACATTGCAGCTCTCTTAATGAAGACTTATATGCTAAAAACAAAATCGATAACCCGAGATGCATATGCGGAGAAATTGAAAATACAAACCACCATTTCTTCAATTGTCCAATGTACCAAACTGGTTAATAGGATTACAGCTATAACTCCCGTTAAACTCTCAATAATACTCTTTGGACACAACGACCTTACAAACGCAATGAACACTTTAATCTTCCTACAAGTCCAAAAATATATACTCAAAACAAAAAGGTAGAATACTTTATTTTTCAATGACATTACATGAAAAAAAACTTGCATAAGTAGTTTGACACACATCTTATGATATTTTGACAAAGGTTTTATTTTCTTTAACTCAGCTCATCTCAACCAAGTTGTTAGCAATCACTATTTAGGGACTTGAAGCACGCCATTTTTTCATATATTTCAAATGCACTGAAAGTGCTGTTGAATAGTCAAACTTAATTTTGGCGCGAAAGCACCTGCTATTAGCATCAGATCTTGATGTCATTTTCTGTAATTTTGAAGACTTTATAATGAACACTTACCCCACCCCCACACCCCGGCAGTGTTTTTCGCCATGACTTCACAAAATCGCTTGACGTCAACGGACGATATTTAGTTACGCTCTTTTATAAAATTTTGAATTGGATTCAGACTGTCGCCGGCGGAAAGTCTTAAACATTGGGTACATTATCTCCGTGTAGAAGGACATTTGTGTGCAAATGACATGATCCATTTAAGGACGGTAGAACTGCACTGTTTGCTGTCTAAAGACTATTTCGTACTATATTTACAGTGACTGTTGGAAACGCAGAATTAGTAAAGGGACTGATAGACATGGATTGGAGGCTTACGGTGCGAAACATTGCAGAGGAGCTTCTCTAACTCCTACAATTGAATATAGCATCTAAACTAGTGAGAAAGCGTGTGGCCACAAGTGATTACGTCGAAAAAGGAACCACACTCTTCAGTTTGACGTTTAGATGACATTACGTTAACATTGGCATGCTTAAAGTACTGCGCAGTACTCTTGTTTAATGTTCCATGTAAAATTAACTATTCCATGAATCACTGTATATTTTGGGTTGTCAATCAGAAGCAAACGTATCTCAAGATGTTTTTTTTTGATAATACAACAAAGTTGAATGAAGAGGAATTCTGTAAATTCATGAAACCGTCCTCGTATGTGTAAATTAACCGTTAAATTAGGCCTCATGATAATATCTAGCCCGCACTAGAAAAAAGCATAATAGATATCGAGGAAAATCTAGAAAAAAATGCTTTTACGTTCAAAAGATATAGAGGTTTAAATAATTACCAAAGTGTTTGATTTCTCTTGCAATTTATTTTATACAGAAGTGCAATTGTATAGGTTAGAACAATTAAAGGCAACCTCAGCGAAATAATAATTGGAAACAAAATTAATAAAAAAAATTATGACCACATGTTCATGGCTTATTGTTTACAATACATTCTATAAGTTACTAAAAACCTAGTCAATTTTACATTCTACCCATTTTTGACACAATATACCAACCCATTTTCATCATCGCCATCGTTATCATCATAACTTTAATTGTTATGATAATTATTATCACAAGCATTGATTTTTTTCTTTTCATACAAGCCACGAGAAGGAATAATCTCATATAAATGCAAGATAGACGGGCCCGGAACAGCTGCTTTGCTGTTTGACTGTCCAGACTTTGATGCTAGAGGCAGCTTTACATGTTTGATAAAAAAGGTACTTATGTAATGAATATAGGAATTTAGAAATTATAAACAGAAGAATACAGAATTGCGTGTACTATTATTTATGATTTTCGTGTGTGCTGTCAAATTATGCCGTCTGTTATTAATGGACAATAATCTTTATCTCTCTTTTTGGGGTTATTCCCCTTAGGGCTTCACCCAGTATACTGGCGAGTTTTCAAAATGCGACAGAGCGTCTATTGAAAAAGAATATGGAGCAGAGCGTCTAGATCCCGATTTTCTGACATCCTTATTCTGCAGCCCTGCGATCCTATTTGCTGTCCTATTTGCGACCCTAGTTTTAACAATGTGCAATCATATGATTAAGGAAGCTGCATTCAATATATTGAATCTGATTGTATCAATGTGAATGGGAAATATATGTTTGTGTTTATAGGTGAATGATGTGTTTTAATTCAACAGAGAAATGGATTGTAATTCACATATAATTTTGTATAATTTTTTAAAAACAACTGAAATAAAATTGATATCTATTTACTGCACAAAGAAAACAGATTCAGACTTTAGAATTTTCACAAAAGTTTTGCTATAGGAACATGTTTCACACTAAAATCATTTGAAATAAACATTAGATTTGATATTTTTAAATGAAGCCTCATTTAAATAAATGTTTAGAACTTCAAAAATTTGAACAATTTCGCAAAATTCAGAAAATGCATATAATGTCAGCAGATGGTGTGAGCGTTGCTAAATTATCTGTATATTCCTTTATCTATTCGAGTTTAATTCTTGTCGGTATGTGTTGACCATTTGATCGACCTCCCAGAGAGAGGTTAGCTTTTTTAGGATGTTGGGTATAGTGCAAGACAAGAACGCATCTCATTTCAATGACGCCTCTGGTTCTTTTGCATGCTTAGTGTATAGCACTTATATATAGGACCCCTGGAATATCAGTTAAGTGCGTTACTACTGCTCCTGCAGGATACCGGCTTGTTAAAATGTGACAACAAAAATGCAAAATACATTGGTTTCATTTCAAATGTGTAATTAAATATATAATGTACGCTGGAAATCTTAGTTTTGTAAAATATAAAATTGTTTCCTTTTTAATTTTCCCTTTTTAGCTCTATTTACGATACTTAAGTTATTTCTAAAATAGATGATCGGAGTTGTCTTGAGTTCTCAAAGATTTTATTTTTATATTTTTATAGTCTATTCATTATATCCTAAGCTCGTAAACACTAATAATACTATATATTCTAAAAAATACTTGCTTTGTTCACACTCTGACAAATTTACTAACATAGACTGAAATATTAAAGGAAGAGGACAACTATCAATATCGCAAGGAATGTTGCATAAAGATTTGATCATATGTAAAATTCAATTATTTGGCATAACCCATTGGATGCTTTTTTAAGCAGCCAACTTGTTTGTTTTCAGTGTTTTACTTTCTTGAATTCATTACAACAGCAATTTGTTTTTAGAAATACGTGCTTCTTTCCTCCACGGTGAAGCTTTTTTTAAGATAAGGAGGAAATAAAAAGGTACTTCGTAATTATATATCTGGTTATTTCAGGACAGATTTAAGTGTGATGATTGTTATCCTGCAATTGACAGATTGCGTTTATCTCACAGTTTCAATATCACCAAAGCTGTTTTCCCATATTATTTTTATAATGTATTATGATTTTTTTTTATATCTTAGGAGAAAATTTCAAAGTTAATTGGATCCAACAGAGAACTATCACTACAGGTGATATGGGGAAGCTCGCATGTGGATGGCGACCCTTTGCCAGGTATTTGAATATTTTTATTCCAACACCTTTCAAATGTAATCACTCTTTCAGCATGATTGCAGTTTTTTTAAAGATTTTTGGAGGACCTTCTACAGATACTAACACATTAGTATTAACGACAAGTTTCGATTTCACTCTCCAAAACAGAGACATTTTGTTGAATCGATACATTGCCTGGTGGCAACTTTTTCTGTTTACTTAACACTGATACGAGTTGCAGAATATTGAAAAATTAACATATTAATGTTCTGACTTTTGAAACAAAGATGGCGTCATGCTCCCGTCTTTGTTTTTAATTTGTTTGCAGTATAGTATTTTGCTGGATGGCGTTCAGTCATACGTTTCATCTCAGCCACAACGTGTTTAATAACATTGACGACTTGTCTTATAAGGTCAATCTCAGGTTTCAGTCTCCATTTATATGTGATTATTCAAGATGTGTTACTGAACTAATCTGAAGCTTAACACGTTTTCAGTTAAAGAAACTTTATCGTGGATGTTCTTTTTTGTTTTAAAAAAATAATTTACATTGTTCTTACATTTTGTTCATTTATTTCAGTTATTATTTATAACTGTGAAAAACTTGTTCAGCCATCTTGGAACTGTGGACGATGCAAGAGCTTTTCTATATATCAGCAGTATTTCCACTGTAAATGGTGTGAAGACCGTTGTATCTACACGGGAAACACGTGCAGGAGCACCTCACTGGACTGCGGAAACCCGACAATTACTACGGTAACAAATAAAATTAAATGAATGAAATAGTAGTTTATGTTTTTATCATTTGTACTTTTATCAATTACAATATTTACAATATGATTTGTTCTTTTAAAGATTAGTAATTATTGTGCTAAACATTTGAGTTATATTCAGTTTAATTTCGGTAAAATATTTAGGTATGCTTCACTGAATAGATACCGATAATAATATTTTTATTACGCGACAGCATTGAAAAACACACTATTCAAACTATTGTACAGGTATATGGATCTTCAAGTGTTCATCAAGAATGGTAATCGAGTAGCACCAGATTATAATTTATATAGCGATGTTCTCTGGCACAAAACATTTACTTATGTTTGTGATATTGACTTTAAGACTACTGACCTTCATTCCATTCTTTGAGTGCATGTCATATCTTCTTTATCTATAGGTATATCCTATGAGTGCACACATAAAAGCTACAACTCTGATTGCGATTGAAGGATATAATCTTGGCTCAGTGTTTAATGACACTATAAATGCTGTGACCATAGCTGGTATACAATGTACATCAGTTGAAAATGGATATGATCCAGGCATAAAGTGAGGACATGTGCCTTTATTTGGTTTTTGAATTAAATATCTATGTTTTCCCAGTCTGAAATACATATTTGATGCAGTAACAATCAGTGTATAGTGTTTTACAATTAAAAATCTGATTACCATTGTATCAATTAAGTGTAGTTGTATTTTCTGATTTTGGTTTTAAGACAATTTTTACTGCAAGGGTTGAACACAGATGAAATGTAGATAAGATTCTGAATATGGAAAATTGCATTTTTTAAAGAATCTTTCGACGTCATGATTAGGTACCTTTTGCTAGCATCTTTTTTACCATTTGTTAATTGGTAAAGTATTCAGACCTAGGTTATCATGTGGATGTAAAAATGTGTTTTCTTTTTTTCTCTCTTTTTTCAGAATAGAATGTGAGCTTTCACCGAGTTATGAAGTGATGGATGGCAGCGTAAATGTCACACTTGCCAGCAATGCATCAGGGCAATACTCTGAACTTTTTCATTTTCGGGTAAACTTTTTCACCATCGATTTGCTAGGAATGACACTTTTTACTACAGTATTTAACGAAGTTGTTAACTTTTGCAGAGATGTTCTTGGCATAATGATGGGCCAAAATTGCTCTTCGAATTGTATTCTGTGAAGAATTTTAGTTGCTATAGTTACCAGATGAAAATACCAAGAAGATCTATTTCCAACCATATGACAAACATTTCTTATAATTTTTATACGCCCGTCGAAGACGGGACGTATTATGGGATCACCCATGGCGGGCGGTCAGTCGGACGGGCGGCGTCCTCATGTTTGTCTGGAGCATAACTCTAACACTATCAAAGCTATTGACTTGAAACTCCTTAGGTAGAAAGATCTCATTGAGACGGGATGCATTGCATAAGAACCATCACTCTGCACGTCTTGATTTTGGAGTTATTCCCATCTATTTCATTTTCTTGTATGGAGCATAAATCCAACACTATCAAAGCTATTGACTTGAAACTTTATAGTTGGATCACATTGAGACGGAGTGCAGTGCACAAGAACCATCACTCTGCACTTTATGTTTTTAAGTTATTCCCCTTTGTTTAATTTTCCTTTCCGGAGCATAACTCCTACATTATCAACGCTATTGACTTGAAACTTGATACATAGATAGGTCTTATTGAGACAAAGTGAAGCTTACGGGAACTGTAACACTGTAATTCATTATTTTGGAGTTATGCCCATTTGTGTATTTTTTACTGTAGCGTAACTCCTACATTATCAAAGCTATTGACTTTAAACTTAATACATAGATAGGTTTTATTAAGACAAAATGCAATGCATAGGAACCCTTACTCTGTATGTTATTATTTTGGAGTTATGCCCTTTTGTGTAATTTTCTTGTCCGGAACGTAACGCCTACGTTATCGAAGCTATTGACCTGAAACTTCACAAGTGGACAGATCTCATTGAGACGGAGTGCAGAGCACAAGAACCGTCACTGTACACTTCATGATTTTGGAGCTATTCCGCTTTGTTCAATTTTATATATTTGATGTTTGTCTGGACCATACTCCTACATTATCAAAGCAATTGACTTGAAACTTCAAAGGTGGATAGATTGGCAAATTGCTAAAATGACGTGTGTATTTTGCTACGCCTTGCGTACGCCTACGCCTTCGTGTATAGGATTTCCTAGTAGATCTCTACAATTTTTCCTCAAATTGTGAAGACTAGACGTATCCAAGTAATCATACCTGTACCTTCTATACAGTGTGTCCATTTGTTAGCTAACCTGAGCAGAAAGTGCGTGAAAATCTTTTAAAATACTACATGTTTGTATCTACAAGATTCAAACTCCTAACCTTCTACACAAACCTTCATCTAGTAGACCTCTACCAAGATTGTTCTATAAGTACGTCTAGGATCATTGTTGGCTGCACCACCATAAACACTTCACTTTATACTTAAACCTGGACTCTGTATGGCAATACTTCATTATCTTACCCCTTTTCCCATTAGTAGCACCACAATGTTTTTGTTAAAGGCAGTCCCAAGGGTAAAGCCTGGTCAATTGTAAAAGACCATGGCAAAACATTATAGGCTCCCTTATGAAAAATATTTTAATGCGGTTAAGAGAAGAGATAGGAAAGGGTTGTTTTTAAAATGTTTAAAAGTTGCATCATGTTATTCCCTTGTGAATCGATTGAAGCAGTTTTTTAAAGTCTTATCTTAAAGGGTTGTACGCACTTTGATGTACTTTCGTGTTTAGCAGAGCACGGCATATAATTATACATTGTTAATTTGGGTATTTGTTGAAACAAGACTATAGATATTCTATTGAGTGAAAGCTTACCCTCTTTCGTCTCTATCCTCTTTAGACAAAATATTTCTTCTTTAAAGAAAGATTAAAAACACTATTTTATTATATTTTTGCGCTGAACACCAGTTTGCATGTCATTTGGTTAGAGTAAAAACAAAGCTATAACCAAAGTCCGGAACACACTTTAAAACAGTTTTTTTAACAATTTTAATGACACTAACAATTCTGCTTATCTTGTTACAGTTCACGAGACTTATGTTAAGCCCATTTTTATGTCATTTAGGAGTTTACACATGGCGATGTTTAGTTGCATCCCTAATTTAAAAGAAATGTTGAGATTTATGAATAATTGTAATAAAATAGTTTTTTTGAAATTAACCCAGCAATTTTACATATCACTTAGAACCCCATGGTGACGTCAATAAAGCCTAATTTTGGACCTCTGTCTGGTGGAACCAGTGTTGCTATATATGGAAACTTTCTCGACACTGGAAGGAGAAAGATTGTTAAAATTGGAGGAAAATCATGTAGCCTTCTCGATCAAGATATATCAAAAATCAACAATGAACTAGAAGACAGGTATCAATTTAAGCTTGCTTTTTATCATTTTATGTGATAAGAGCAATTCTCATAGCAAAGCAAAAATCAAGACAGAATGTTTTGTTTGGTTTAGGCTTAATCAAAATAAACATTCGGGTTAGTTTGGGATAAATCTTTCAAACAAGAGCGATGTATAAGAACTTCAGCCTAGATACAATTCCATTGCATGTACCATACATCTGGGTAAACATTCTGCGACATGTCCGTCTGTCTTTCCGTCCGTCATTTAGCATTTCTTATTCGGACCAATACTTAGTTGTCCAGAGTGATATATATTTTAAAATTAAGTAACACAAAAATCAGGACCAGATAGTGTATTGTCTGATAGAATTTTGTCAGTTATTGAAAAAAATAGGTCAGAGGACTCCATTGAAATTTATGCATTTTTGCTTTAAAGTTGTAGTTATTGTGAGAAAGAAATGTCGTGTAAAAAGTGTATTTATACATTGGCCTTGTGCTTGATCAGGCATTGCATAATATACTCCTAATGTAACCCCACTTAAAGATCAGTTGCAATGACTGTATTAAAATTTGTATTGTTCCTGACTTTGCTTTATGATTGATTGTATTAAATGTTAAAAACAAACAAATAACTATTTTCCCAATTAGATCCATGAATGCTAAAGTTAATACAATTTCAGAAAATTGCCACATCTGCTTGTTTGCAAAACCTCGGCTTTTGATGCAGCTGTACCATCTGAAAAAGTTGAAGTAAACTTTGATGGTGCAAGTGTTGTTGTTGAGGAGAACGTTACATACAAGTTTGTCGAAGATCCAAAAATTACATCTATAAATCCTAAGAAGAGCTTTGTAAGGTAAAGTTCATGTGATGAATTTTATTTAGTTTTCCTATTTTCTTATAAGTAGACAAATCAGTGAGGGACAAATGTTTCTTCTTCAGAACAATTAAATCTTTTTAAGTGCTAACACATTACGATAATTTGACAGAAATATATGAGTTGTATTTCTGGAGTTTACTTCTCCGCCATATTAAACACCCCGTTTATGATCTTAGTTTAACTTTATACAGCTAAAATAGTCCATGTAATTACTAACATCTATATACATTGTGTCAATGAATGCTTAATTTGTAAATTAATGATTGATACTACTACATTTGATCAAAATGTTCTCCATATATTCGTTCTTCAGAAGATTGCGACCCGTTTTCATCTGTGTCCTTGTCCTGTCCTATTGCTACACTTAAACCGCATTAAAATATTAGTCACAAGGCAGCTAAATAGTCTGGTTATCTGTAAACGACCATGTCAGATTACAGAAATTAAAATTTCTGGTCTTGCCTTGTTACAGAATGATTTTGATCTTGGATTATTAATGTGAACTGACATGTATGCTGCATGTATTAGATACTTCAAAATCGCTGTAAGAGGTTAAATTCGATTTGAGAGAAATGGGAGTAATTAAAATTGTCATGCTTTCATACCCCTTTTATCAGACGTCAAACAAAACAAACACAGGATTATTTATTAGTTTTTACGTTATTTACAACCATCTACATGTATACATTTATTAAACAGTTGAAGCAATTTAGCATGTAAATATAATACAGATATTCATGTTTGCTTCAGTGGAGGGCGAAAGTTAACAGTGGTAGGAGAAAACTTCTTTGCTATACAACAGCCTTTGATATACGCTGTAATTGGTAACCGGAGGACAAAGTCTGAGGTGACATTGTATTAACTAATAGAGATATGAAACTCTGAGGTGGCATTGCATTAAGTGATATAGATATTGAAATCTGAGATGACATTGCATTAAGTGATATAGATATTGAACTTTGAAGTGACACTGCATTAACTGATATTGATACTAAATTCTGACGTGGCATTGCATTAAGAGATATAGATATTGAACTTTGAGGTGACATTCCATTAAGTAATACAGGTAGTGAACTTTGAGGTGACATTGCAATAACTTATATAGACATTTTACTCTGAGGTGGCATTGCGTTAAGTGATATAGATATAGAACTTTGAGGTGACACTGCATTAACTGATATAGATATTAAATTCTGAGGTGGCATTGCATATAGTGAAATAGAGATTGAACTCTAAGGTGACATTCCATTAAGTAATACAGGTAGTGAACTTTGAGGTGACATTGCAATAACTAATATAGATATTGAACTCTGAACTGACATTGTATTTACTGATACAAAATTGAACTCTGTGGTGACATTGCATTAACCGATACAAATATTGAACTCTGAGGTTACACTGCATTTACTGATATAGGAATTGAACTCTGTGGTGACATTGTATAAACTAATACAGATATTGAACTTTGAGTTCTCATTGCATAAACTAATATTGATATTGACCTCTGAAGTGACATTGTATTAACTGATAAAAAAATGATATAGTAATTTAACTCTGAGGTGACACTGCTTTAACTGATATAGAAATTGAACTCTGAGGTGACACTGCATTAACTAATATAGTAATTTAACTCTGAGGTGACACTGCTTTAACTAATATAGTTATTGAACTCTGAGGTGACACTGCTTTTACTAATATAGTAATTGAACTCTGAGGTGACACTGCATTAATTTGTACAAATATTGAACTCTGAGGTGACACTGCATTAACTTATATAGATATTGAACTCTTAGGTGACACCGCATAAACTGATATAGAAATTGATGTCTGAGGCGACATTGTATTAAGTGATGCAGAAATTAAACTCTGAGGTAACACTGCATTAATTGATATTGATATTGAACTCTGAGGTGACACTGAATAACTGACATAAGATTTAAAATCTGAGTTGACATCGCATTTATTGATATAGAAATTGAACTCTTAGGTGACACTGCATTAACATTATATAGAAATTGAACTCTGAGGTGACCTTACATTTCTGATATAGGAATTGAACTCTGAGGTGAAATTGCATTTACTGACATAGAAATTAAAATCTGAGGTTATACTGCATTTAATGAGATAGTAAATGAACTCTGAGGTGTCACTGCATTAATCCAAAAAATATGTTGCTGTTCAAAAGCCATTTATAGTGTATGTTCAAGCACTTGCTAGCAGACAAATTTTATACTTCTTTTTTGTCTTTATTTTTTGTAGTTTTTCGACGATGAATGTTTTGCATGTTTTCTTAAAACTAATAAAAAAACGCGTTAAGAATAAAAAGATTATTAATTCCTGTTAGTGATATTTTTTATAGAGGACTTATAATATGATGAGTTCGACTTAAAATGTTGCATATCAGAAAAAGATAAAAGAGTTAAACATTATTATGTATTTAAGGTTAAGTTGTACGAACATCAAGAATAATGATGATTATTATAATAATAACAATGATAAGATCCTATTTATCTGGATATCTAATGTAACATATATATCTTAGTTTCTATACTAGCATCGACTTTCTTGTTATTTGTTTATCTTAATTAGATCTCATCGAGTTTTCTGTTTCGTGTATATGAAATATTTATAATTCTTGATTTTTATTTGTGTGATGCAGGCCTGCAGTAAAAGTAAAGATAATGTGATATACTGTCCTAGTCCGTCATACAGAACAGCAACAACAACAAGGAGAAAGAGAAGTCTTTCACGACCAAAGTTTGTATACAAAATTTTATGATATGTAGAAATTATTGAAACATAACCAATCCATTTTGAGCTCATTTTCATCTGTGTCGTTATAATGTTTCAAAGATGTTCTCCTTTTTTCACTTGAGATAAAGAACTGTAAGTGTTGCAGATTTTTTTTAATAGATACCATAGATACACCTTTACCAGGTTTTATTTTATCTTAACCATTGCATTTACCCACTTTTAAAAACGTAACAGAGCGATTCAGTGATTTTGTTTCTGGTTAAAAAGTTAGAATGAATTTACACATGTCTTAAAACAAATATCAGGCAAAAGGCTGAAATAGCTTTGCGCATTGGCAAGCCGTATTTTCATTCTTCCATATACATCACGGGGTCAAAGACGAGGAAGTTTGTAACGTATATTCCTTGCCTAACTCACTTGCTAACAAATTTAGTTTAAGGACAGCTGACAAATTAGAAGTTGTTTTAAGAAAAATAAAAGACATCATTAAAGATAAAGTTTTGTGTGGCACTCTTTGAAATAAAACTAAAAGATTTTACTGTACACGATTTTGATAAAGAAGTTCTGATTCTCTATCCCTGCTGTTAACGTCTCGAATTGATACATGTATACTTCCTACTTCATAGTAATATTGATAAGTAATCGGAACATGGTTGTTAAGGTTATCTTATTTCTTTTAAGGTTTGCCTGTTTATATAATGGATATAAAAAAGACTTTAAGATAATGCATGTAATGAAAATTAAGAAGTAGATTCTGCGATGTATAAACCTCCTATTTGTTGTGGTAGTTATGTTAGAATGACGGAACAGATACGTACTAGATGTAACAGTAAGGACGACAGTGAACCAAATTAGTGATAGTGCCTTGGCTTTTATTTGTTAAAGTATTTGTTGTACATATGAATGCAGACTGGGGTTTGAGATGGATAGCGTGTCGTCAGTTTCGTCTGATAGCCTGTCAGACGAAATAGCTGCTGTAATGTATTTTCCTGACCCTAACATTGAGAACTTCACTGAAGTCCAAATCTACAGAGAAGTCCTTGTCATAAAGGTTTATATAAATGTCTTTTCTTGTAATTTGTTTAATACTCTATATTTTAATATTTTAAAATGACATTGAAAAAAAAAATCAATGTTTCTTTCGTAAGCTTACCAATAATCAATGAAGCAAAATGATTCGTTCGATATTGTTGCATTTATAATATAAATAAGGTTTTCATGATCCGAGAAGTTTAAGATTCCCCTGTATCGTTTTTCATTTCGCACTTCGAAACAAGTACTGGTTCAATTCCAGGAATTTAACCAGCGTGATAGACAACTAAGTAGCTATGTACGTTTTTGAGCTCAATGAACCTAAACATCATCAAGAAATTTCGTTAACTTTTATACATCCAGGGGCAACGTCTAAAGGTTGCTGCAAACGAGAACGATGTTTTAATAACAATTGGATGTAAACCTTGCAATGTAACATCAATGACCAATGAAACCATTTTTTGTGAGCCGCCTATGACTAAACCTGAATGTAATACAACGGCAGACCAGCCTTTGATTGTACAGGTACGAAACAAAAAAGAGGTAGAAAGTAAATATTTAAAAATAATTTTTATTCATTCTTATATTTTTTTGTATTGTTTCTAACATTTCAACAAAAATGTTTGTTTTTTCTTCAGTGTGTATTTAACATAAACGATATTCCCGCTCTCGCACAGGTGCTTTGAGTGAGCCTTTGTGACCGACCATTTTCCGTTGTCTGCAGAAAATCGTGTGGTGTGAGTGATCTGTCGTAAATATTTTAGGTTGTGTACAGTTTAAACAGGAATTTGGACTGTATTTCTTGATAATTTCTGAAACATTTTTTTTATTTTCCCACATTGGGTCAAAAGCTTTATCACTCTATCAGATCGATGGAATGCTGTATGTCTTATATACTACTCAAAATTTGATGGGGATCACTTATAAGAATGTGTATATTTACTACATTAGGTTGAAAGGTTACATTTTTTGTTGTGATTCTGAAAATATGTTCATATGACAACAGTTTGGTACCAAACAATGAGTAAGTCTGTAAACCGTTGAAGCGTGACAGAGGCTGAATTTGGGATAACCCAGACAGGAGATGAAATGGAACTTTTTGGAAAAATCAAGTCTATGGCCCGAATTTTGCTTTAATATCGCGTGTTTTGTCCGTTTGCTTAGATAACTGCTCTGCACCGCCTTCCCATGCTGCTAATGAGTCTCCGGATGCTTTGTTGTGGGAGTCGAGCCCACCCGTCCAGAAGGGCCTGCTGTAGCGGAGGGACCGTGGTTGTCTGGACTGGGCGAGCAGATATTGCAGTCTGCAGCATGTCCCAGGCGTGCTCTATTGGATTGAGGTCTGAAGACCTTGCTGGCAAGTCCATTCTCTCTATGGCTGCTGCCTCCAGGTACTCTTCGGTGACCTTTGCCCTGTGAGGCCGGGCGTTGTCGTCCATTAAAATGAACTCAGGGCCTATAGCACCAGCGTACGGACG
Organism: Cyclina sinensis; assembly: GCA_012932295.1. Lineage (NCBI taxonomy): Eukaryota > Metazoa > Mollusca > Bivalvia > Venerida > Veneridae > Cyclina > Cyclina sinensis. The sequence continues at coordinate 32,333,803 of JAAONU010000013.1, forward strand.
AACGTACACATCTAAGATCTCATTGACGTATCGTACAGCCGTCAATGTTTGTTTTGAACAATGTGCAGGTCCGTTCTTCCCTGCATGATAATGCCCACCCACACCATGACCGAGCCCCCGCCATGACGGTCATGGGTAGCAACACATACGGGTGCCAAACGCTCATTGGTGGATCTCCATACCCGCACTCGCCTATCAGTGAAGTCCACACAAAATCTAGACTCGTCAGTGAACAGCACTGTTGTCCAGTCATGCAGCGTCCTGGCGTGATCGCGGGCCCATTGAAGACATGCCTAGATGTGGTTTTGCGTCAATGGGATTCGGATTGTTGGCCTTTTAGACCTCATGCCAGCTGTATGAAGACTGTTCCTGATGGTTTGAGTGGAAAGTTTTACACCAGTGGCATTCTGGAAGTCATTTTAGAGGGCAGTAGCGGTAACAAAGCGCTGAAGTCGCGCTTGAACGACAATAAACCGGTCCCCACGCTGAGTTGTGGACCTCTGACGCTCTCCGCCATGCCTATGCGTCACATGCCCGTAAGTTTGAAAGCATCACCACATCCTGGCAACGGTGCCCTGGGACACTCCAAGGACACCTGTCACGTGCCGTTGGGAACGCCCAGCCTCAAGCATCCCTACCATCTATTCATCTCCTCATCGTCCATACGCCGTCTTTGCCGTAGATTTGCCATGACCAGTGGTAGGTTCGATATAAAGGTTACCATTCACAAGCGAAGTCTGAATAAAACGGATGTGTACATGAAGGTACATGCCCGCGGTGTACCACTTTTCCAGGGGTATTGCTTTTCCCGTGCATCTCGAGCCATGGACAGGTAAACAATCAAAATCTTCTGACAGGTCGGCTTTGCCATATGAATAAACTACATGTATGAGAAAAAATCAGTTATCTTGAGGTTATCATTAAAAAGATATCTAAGAAATAAAAAGTGATCCCTATCAAATTTTGAGTATAATATAATTGGCCAGATCGTATCGGAAATTTGCTGATAACTTTCGACTTGATAATCTCTTTGAAATTCCGTCATATTAGTGAAACAATTATTTTCACAAGCAGCGATCATCACAAAATCTTGCTGATATTTTGAAACTCAACGTCGTCATGAAACTTGATCAGAATGTTTGTTTTGATGACTTTATGAACATTTTGGAGGTCATATGTTTGGCCAAAACCTCTCGATTCTTGGTGAATTTTTTTGTTTTGATGATATCCAGGAAACATTTGAAATTACGTTGGGCGAAAAGTGGGTAACCATCTTTTATGAGTAAATAAACATATATTCATTGTAAATGCCAAAACTTGGTTCAAACCTTTTTCAAGTCGGAAATTTTGTCTTGTTAATTTGAAGAATTTCAAACTGGACAATTTTTTGCCAAACAAATTACCAACTAAAAATATAGGAAAACCGTTTGAACACCTAAACGGTCATTGAATAACCATTTGAACACCTTAGAGGTTAAATTGTTATTTTCACTAGACTTAGTCAGAATGTTTTTCTAAATGATAGCTGATTTGAGACTGACACTGGGTCACAGGTTATAAAAAATCTAGGTCACCAGCTCAAAGAGAAAGCCTGTGAATGCTCAGAATAAATGTCTTGATGATCTTTGTCTGAAGATTGAAACTTAGTTAAATGAAATCAGAAAATGGATTGAATGACTAAGAAACCTTATCTCTATATAATATTATAAGTTATACAAATAGATGAGCGAAATAGACAGAAATAATGGAGAAATAGCAGGTTCTAAATCTCTGATACTGATAAAACAAAAATGATTTTAAGTGAAGTAAGTTGCCATAACATAACATTTCTACAATGTTAAATCATGTTTAAATTCCAATTTGCTTTTCAAGGTACATATTGGTTATCTGCAAAGGAACATTGGAAAGCTTGAATATGATGCGTCTAAACACGACGCTCATGACGGAGTAACTAAAGATGAGTACATAATTGCAGGAAGTGTAGTAGGAGCACTTGTTTTATTGCTGGTGGCAGCATCCATCGTGGCGGCAGTAATGTGTAAAAAACATCAACACATCAAGAAAGAGAAAGCAGACCTAGAGTATAAGATGGATAAATTGGAAGCAAAATTTAGGAATCAGTGTAGAGAAGGTTCTCGTTTTAATTTGCCGTAATTTTGTCAGAATTGTTCTTATTAAAATGAAGGATAAAAAGACTACATGAAAATTAAATTATCTCCAAAAACTTAGTATCATACGATGGTATTCTGTAAGAAAATAATAAACATCTGCATGTCTACATAATGTGTTGAACTTTTTATATTATACCTATCACGAGTTACGACCATTGACGCGTAAGTGCATTGCTCACCAAAATCCAAGAACAAAATTATTTCAGCGAAAATGTTTAAACATTAGAAAGCTTTTAGAATGATGTTATCACCACCAGGTTTGCAACATTACTTTAATTTAAATGGCACACTCCAAACAATTTCAGTATTTTCTGATGTTACAAAAACAGAACAGATGTCAAGTTTTTGGCAAATCTTTAAATTCATTGTGAAGTACATATTTATCAGATATGATTTAGAAAAAGAATGGTCAAATGTGTACACAAGGAATCTTTTTAAATATTTTATTACTTTTTACTTTATTCATGTATACTGTCAACTTGGTAGAGGTCCACTAGACAATGCTACACATCAATTTGAGAAGTTTTAGACAAGAAGATTTTTGAAGTTTTTGTTCTTGTTGCCATACTAAACAGATTTCTTCATGGAATGGAATTTTTTGAATAACTTTAGTAAATCTTCATGCAAGACTCCTGCAAAGTTTTATCATCTTTCACAAAATGGTTTAGAAGGAGATGTTGTTTAAAGTAAACATTTGATGACACAACACAAAATGAACACAGTGCAACACAAAAGCTCACCTTGAGCACATAGCAAAAATATCAAGTATATGACAAGAGCACCCGTAAGCAGTGCAATATACACCCACAATAGCTGGCCATAAGAACTTCTTTAAATTTTTCTTCAAGACTTATGTTTTTAATGACACCTTGGTATATTTTATTAAAAGAAATAGAAGAGAAAGAAATAGTATTTAGCATTATTTTCAAGACACATTTCAAGAAACTTCACTGTTTTTGTGCCCCCACTACTTTGCAGGAGAGAGTGGTGGGGGCATATAGAGTTTTTGGCTGATTTGAAAGTTTCTTGAAACCTCTCCAAGTTCTTCTTAAAGGTCAACATTTTTTTCAGGATGCTCTACATTCAATCAAAGTTGAGATCAATGTTCCTTCCGAAGGAAGAACCCCTCTATAGGTTTTCAATACTGCAGGGACATGCTAGAGGGTAACTCTGACTATTCCAATAGTATCCTCAACCACTATGTTCTTCACGGTGACTTCTTCGACTCCAGCTTGTACTGACCTGAATTCTTCTTCCTGGAAAACTTTAAATCTACAAATCAGTAATGTGTTTATGTCAGTACACAGGCAGTACTAATATGAAAGTACCTAAATATAAATGACTTGAAAACATTTTATTGTATGTCAAAGTGCGGTACAAGCCTTGTGACATCTCACTGTTCCAGTCAAAGGATTTTGAAACAAAAGGGCTATGATGGCCCTATATCGCTCACCTGAGTATGACTGCTTCTTACAAAATTGTTACAGACCTAGTTAATTGACCCCAGATGGCCTATATCAGAAATTGACCTTAAATTATTTAAACAACCTTTCTGACATAATTCCAGGATATATGAGCTGAAAATGTTACAGCTAGCGTGTTAACCTTTTTTTTTTTCCATATTTGGGCCTTGTGACCTAGTTATTATCTAAATGACCCATATTCGAACTGGGGCTAGAAATCACCGAAACAACCTTTCTGACAAATTTTCAGGACATTGGACTGAAAAAGTAGCCTCTTGAGTATTAACAGGATTTTTCTATTTTTGGGCCATGTGACCTAGTTTTTCAATCCAGATGACCATATTCATACCTGTCTGAGTAATTACCGGGACAAACATCCTGACCAAGTTTCATGACAATTGAGGCAAAAATGTGACCACTAGAGTGTTAAAAATCTATGTGTGGACAGAAAACTGATGACAGACGACATACATTGATCCATCCTAATAGCTCACCATGAGCCTATGGCTCAGATGAGCTAAAAAGTAGCACATTCCAGGAAAATAATGACCTGAACAATTTTGCAGCACTTTTATATCAGTATGTCACAGAATACTATTTAAGAGAAAACAAAAATAAGATAATGTTATACCTGAACAAGCCGGCCGCGAAAGAAGATCTTATGTTTTTTCGGAGATCCCAGTGCTTCAACAATAGAAAACATTGGTGCTTGAGGAGATTAAATAATTCTTTGATTTTTAATTTTATGACTGTTAGAAACTTCAGAAGTTAAAGGCACGGCGTAGGGAACTTTTGACAATGTCGTCTCCACATGTAATTGCCTATCCTTCTTTTTTAAGTTCTACAGCTATGATAGTCTTGTCAACCTGCAGTAAAGGTACGAAACAATTATTTAAATATTTCATCATGTAGAATTATGATACAATTAAAGCAGCTGATTATTTACAAATAATGCTGAAAAAAGTTTTAATAAGGAATTCGACAAAATTGGAGGAAGGGGGAAGTGGAAAGTGGGGAGGACGGTATATTGTAGCTAGCTGTATCTTAATTCTTTCATGTCAGTCAAACGTAGTTCTACCTGGGTATCTAAAAACCCAGTACTTCTAAATGTTATTCATTATGGATATTGTGTGCTTGGCTATCGAAGATGCAAGGGTTGTCAAAAGCAGTAGGAAGTTTCTCAATGCCAGTTAGTACATGTACCTGTACAATGGTATAAATTATTTATTTAAATAGGCTATTTTCTTTACTTGGATAAAGAGCTGGCAAATGAGTGATAATTGTGCCCAAGTGTAACACTCCTCAGCTTCAAATGCATTAAGCATGATCACTATTTAACTTCTTTAGAATGATCATAATCTTTTTTGGCAATAGTCTTAAGCTTACACATTTTCCATACATGTGAAGTATTTTCTACATAACACTTATTAAAGCATACTTATTTCAATATGTCCCGACAATCACAATGCATGATGCATGGTTAAGAAGACTTATTTATTTAACGGTCATGTGACATAAATTTTTTACCTCGAAAATTTTCATATGAGCGAAAAATATATATCTAACTATGACAGTTTTCAAAATTCCGCAGGTAGTGTTCATCTTAAAGATGTTTTTATATATTTGTTTCATTTTAAATGCATATCTTTTTTGTCTTATCCATTCTACATTTTTTTAAAACAAAAATCATTAATGATCAAAGAACAAATAAAATGAAGAAGCCCTAAAAACTATGTCAAAATCATAACACAATTTTTTTATCATAAATAGATCCATTACATTTAATTATCTAATTAAAGTATGTATCTGCATGGAAGCTTCTTAACTAAAAATTATTAAGACATGTTAATTGGAACAAGTTATTACTTAATGTTTTCACAAGTGTGACTGATCAAAAGTAATTATATCAATTTGTAAGATCACTGGCCATAAAATTTTGCTATAGGAACGTTGAATGTTATTGTTTTTAAAAATCTATTAATAGTAACAAGTAACTGATAAGAGATACAGGTAACTTTATGAAGGCTGGCAAAAACATGGCGGTTGATAAAAATGCAAAACATAGTAATTTTGTTATTACAGTTACAAAGTCATTTTTCATCAAATAATTCAATATTTTATATCATTTAAAAGGTCTGTAAACTCATATTTTACATATTTAAAAAATAATTGTCAAAACTGTTTACTTTTTTGTTTGTAAATGGTGAAACATAGTGCATCTGTGCTGCTAGAAAAATGCTGGAAAGACAGGTATAAATTAGCTTAGTTTTCTTCTTTAAAAGCAAAAATTCAAAATCTGCTTATATTTTCAAAATATAAATTTTAAGAGCTTTCAAATGATATAAGAATCTTACAATTCGGCTGACAAAGAAAAAAGTTATCTAAAGTTAAAAATTCTGCTGCTATCAAATGTATATAGATATTTGCTCTCTTTGCCAACCAGTAGTTCAGCTATATTTTGGTAACAGGTGCTTGTGATGTCATCAGTCAATGTGCCTATTTGTCTCAACTTTATCATTGATTGGGTCATAAAAAAGTTAATTGCTTTGTTTTGACAGCTATGCAGAATATACAAGGGTCCCATTTGGGCAGGTTTATTTGCATAAATCCCACAGTATAAGGCGTGAATTATGGATCTTTGACATTTCATTGGATATTAATTTATAAGCAGACACAAATTTCTACTTGATGGATATGCCATATTATTATTTTTAAAACAATATCCAAAGGTGAAAATCAACTGTAGAGTGAATTTCCATTCCAGTGAAACAAATGTTAACACATTAGATTACCCAAATTCCCTTCAATTTTGCTCCAAATTTGTTAATGACGTAAACATCAAGTGAGGAAGTGTTACGCAGCATGATAAAACGTGGAGGAGATAGTTTTATTTAGGACCACAACATGGAAGAAATTTGAATATTTATTAATCACATTCTCTGCTAAGGTAAAATTACAACCCGTTCTCCAGGCACAAAGTTTGAATTAACTTATAAAATCCGAGGAGTAATCACATTATTTAATTAAATTTACAATTAATAGCATGTTATTTTTGTAAGTGTGCTTTTATCGTGTTTTTTGTACTTTGTTTTAGTGTAATTTTTTTTATTAAAAAACGGATGTGTTATGAGCAGTGTAATTCTGCACTACTGCCTGGTACAGTAGGGATAAATCTACGTCACAGTCAAAAATTGCGGCGGAAACTACCGATGTCGAAACGGAAACAGCCGATCATCAAAAACACGTTTTTTCTTATAAAAAGCAACATTTTGATAATTTCGCAGTTAAACCATTTTAATCAGTACATTATGATTATTTTGAATAGACAAAGTTGCTATAGTCGTGTCACATGACCTTTAAATAACAAATTTAGTCAATAAGTAGATAGCATTTGTCCATACATAACACAGATTTTTAAGTATGGAACAGATTATATTAAGACAAAACTATATTTAGATATTAATCCGTCCTGGAAAGATGTTCTGTATAGTTATTATACTCTTTCGTTAAATGTCACACCAGAAAATAACAAAGAGTGTTATTCTGTTCATCTATGTAATAACACTGGAATAAAGTTGGAAACTCAAGTGTTTGTATAAACAGATGGATCGCAGGTGGAATACTATTTTTAGGGGATCTTTTAAATCAAGATGGAGAATTTTAAACGTACAATGAATTTTTGGTCACTTTTAACATTAAAAGTAACATTTTAGAATACAAGGGAATGTTAATGGCACTAAATGAATTTCTTAATGTAAATAATATTCAACATCTGCCAAAAAAAATTAACTATTGTATACATATTCCACAAAGTCTGGTATTAATGAATAAGGACAAGAAAGGTTGTAGATTAATTTATACAGCAATGCAGACTGAAGGACACTATCCAAATTTTTTACAAAAATGGAAAAATGAATAAGCATATATCACAGAAATAGATTTTTTTTCCAAAAGAACTCAATATATGACATAGTTTATAAATTTACAAAAGATCCAAAAATATTATGGTTCCAATTTAGGATTAATCATAGAATTCTGGCAACAGATAACTTGCTAAAAAATGAAAATTATTAGTGATGCTTCTTGTACCTTTTGTCAAAGTGAACCAGAAACAATAACCCATTTGTTTTATGATTGTGAAGTAATTAAACAATTCTGGCTACAGTTTCAATCATACATAAAAATAAGTGTATTCTGAATTTTGAAGATTGGACCATTTCAGATATTATATTTGGAAATACAGAAAAAGGATAATATATTAAATACACTGATACTAAATTCAAAACATTTTATATATTATAACAGGTTAAAAAAATTAAGGCCTGATCTAGAAAAATTTAAGACACAAATTTTGGTTAATTATAAGATTGAAAAAATTGTTGCTATACAAACACATAAATATGACAAGTTAAAAAATGAAAAATCATTTAAAATCATTTAAAAATTTAGTTCTTTTGTAACTGTTCTAGTAGGGAATAATGTACACATTTATGATAACATTGATGTACTTCTCCTTAATATCATATTTTTACTTGGGGCCTTCACCAGCTTTCTCTTGCCTTTTTTCCTTTTTTTCGCCATTTTAAAGAAAGAAATACACCCAGTAGTTTACACCAAACCTTTTATAACTGTTTTTCTCTTTTTTTCCTTTATTTTTTTTCTGTAGACAGATTTCGAAAAAATCCAACTTGTCTTGGTTGTACTAGATATATCTGTTTTTAAAGTTGCATTATTGCTTGCCAATTAATATATTGGCCATGCTTATTTTTGAAGGTATTTTACTAGTAAATTCTGTCTAACTTTAATTACTTATTTTTCTTAAAACTGTCAATTTTGAAAATAAATAACTGCTTTTTGAGTGATAATGTACTTTTAAAACGTAATAGAATCAACATCATAATGAAGGGAACTGTTTTTTCCTCTTACATGTATCTTATGTTAGAAATGGTTTACTGTAAAAGACAATGCACACTCACCAAACCCAAAATATAGATACATGTATGTGCAATGTAGATAAAAGAATCCTTAATTTTACATGGCATTTATGCAGATTAAAAACATATTGTTTTATCTAAATTCTTTGAATTTGGTTTAACGGATATTTGTCGTTAAATATTATCATTATGTTTTCGTAATATTTTACAACTTTATGCCTGAGATACAAGTACAAAAAGTTGATCGTTAACCTTGACATTTTGGTTTGGCTAACAATTATCAAAAGCTGTTAAAGAATATTTATATATATGTATATACAAATTATGTATATAATTATATATATAATAAAAAAGAAAACCCCATCTGAAATTTTATTTCCATTTACAACCTTTAGTAAATTCTTTTAATTCATGTTTAGCTATCATGTATTAATGGGCTACAAAAAATATCATTCGTACTTCCGTTCGTATAGGAAGCTTCTGTAAATGTTCTGTGCCTATAGTGTGTCAGTTTGTTGTCAGACACCAACGTTTCGCTTAAAACAACATCTCTGTTTCAACTCCATAATCTATGAGACATGACAGGGAAGCTTCTTGAATGAAGCTCTACCAACTTTTCTATGAATTCCATTCCATGAAGAACTCTAGTTGCCATAGTAATAAAAATAAACAAGAAACAACTTTAAAACATTCCTCTCTAAAACTCCCAGGCCAATAGCTCTGAAATTCAATGAGAGGCATTGTTTAGTTGACCTCTACCAAGTTTGTTAAAGCTTTGTCTTTGTGTTGGCTCCGCACGAAGAAAAGCATAAGAACAATTTTCCAAAAATCATTCTTTAATGAAACCAAAAAGCCATGAATTCTAGTATTTTAAAAGAAACATTGTCTACTTTACCACTATCAAGATTGTTCAAACTTGGCATCTGATGTCACTGTTGGCTCCTCCCAAGAGGTCAGATGTTTGACATAGACTTATACTGACAAACTCTTCAAAAATAATCTTGTCAGAAACCATAAGGCTGAGACTTTTATAATTTGGAATGCAGCATTGTCTTGTCAACCTCTATTGAGTTTATTTAAATTATGTCCCTGGTATTGCTTTTGGCCCTGACTATTGGTTAAATAAGACCCAGAGTTCTAAAATCTTGCACAAAGCTTTGTCTGCAATATTGTTTGAACTTTGTCCCTATGTCCTTTTTGGGTCTGCCCCGGGTGCCAGATGTTTTACATAGATCTAGACAATATCTTTAAAAATCTTCTTGTAAGAAACTGTAAAGCTGAGACATTGAATTTTGGTGTGAAGAATTTGATTGTGGTATTCTACCAAGATAATCCAATGTATGTACCTGTTATCACTGTATCACTTTTACTGGAAGACATGTTTTCGTAGAAATATTCTTCTTTTCTGATATTATAAGGCCAAGCGTTCTGAAATTTTGCATGAAGTATTTCAAAATTGACCTCTTCTAAGATAAGATAACTTTTGCCCATTGGTTTTTTCTTGCCCTGTCCTTGATGTTTTACATTAAGTTTAATTGACAAACTCTTTAAAAATCTTCTTGTCAAAACCTATGATCCTGAGAGTTCTCTGATTCATTTGCATCTGGTGGACTTTAACCGTTATTGTTCAAATTGTGCCCCGAGGTCATTTTAGAGCCATTAGGCTCCTTGCTATCAGTTGCTTCAATCTGACTGAGAACTTGTATTTCTTTCTTTACTCAACAGTTTTGACGGAAAACCTACAACAATATTACTACACTAAAAAATTCAAGTCTTGAATCTGTTCGTTCACAGAACATTTAATCTGTACAAAATCTTTTAAATACGTATTCTGAAGAATGAATTATCAGTAAGAACTACATTTGTATTTTTTCAGTACAAATCTTTGTAATGTGTCGATAAGCTTTCGCTTCTAATCAATTTTATGAAGTCGTTGCTCTCAGCATATGAGCGTTGGCACCGTGTGCGATGCTCTTATTAGAGTCTCAAATGACCATAGTGTCTCCCGTCACATCCGTACGTCACAACTCTTTTATATATTACTCCGCAAAATCTAAAGCTTGACAAATAGTAGCTACAGACACATACACTAGATCTAGCAGATTATACTATTGCAACATAAATGTAAAATGATATATAGTTAAATACAATTTTGAAGAACAACATATATCATATTTTTGTTTAATTTTAGCACAGATAATCAACATAGATGCGCTTTTAAAACATTTGCTTCCACTCATTAATTACAGCAAAACAGCAATAATAACAGCAGAAACGTTACATAGCGTATTGAATGGTTAACGGTACTACGCTGATTTTGACAATAACAACTTGATTGGAACTTTTAGGTTAAGTGATAAGTTAATGTAAATATTCTATTATCTATACTTTCGAAATTATAAGTGCGACACCAGTTATAGGGTGTATCCCTTTAAATGTATAGATTTACAACGTTGCGGTACCGTTTAACTTTTTTTCACCAAGTGTGAATGAGCTGCTTTACAACGTGACAAGTTTCTAGGAATGTATCTAACGTTGTAGTAAACGTTAGGGCATAAACTAAATTATTATTAATTACAAAAGATATCTGCATACACATTAAAATTATCGTAAATTGATGACCTGGGAGTCAATACATAATTTACTGTGATGTTATACATATATAATGCACATACACATAAACCATAGACGAATGAATTACTTCCCCCTCCCAATTTATTAATGCATCGCCTTACTCCTATCATCGTCGGAAACCCACGCTTGTTGATCTTCATACAACAGATCAACAATCGTGGGTATCCGACGATGTACTCCTATGTCCATTTTCATAAAAAATGTCTATTTTGATATATTTAAGCTGTTGATTCGAAGTTGAGACAATATGTTAATGGAGTTTGTGGGTGTGAATCAACTTTATGTTTTTTTTATGATTTAAAAGCATTTGGCTTGAAAAGTGCGGTATTTACGTGACATAAGACACTCTGAAATAGCAGTTTCTATCCAAGATTTGGTTTTCTCAGTCTTTTATAAATTTGAAATGTACCATTTTTGTGAAGTTGACATCTTTCTGCAGCGCACTGCAAGACTTCTTTTAATTCAAACAACATAAAAATATTTTTTTTTAAAGTCGACCTTCCTTAAAACATAGGTTTGAGATACTTTGAGAAAAAGGCAACGAATTGCAAACACAAAGTAAAAAATTTGGGAAAATGTACTTTAGAGACGGGAAAAGTAATTTAGAAAGCAGTATAATATTTATATCAATTATATAAAGCAGAGGGAGATGACCCAGGAAGTTTGGTGTATTGATTGTCGTTTTCTGTGCGTACCAGACCTTTGAACCCGGCATTAAGCTCTTGAGATGTCTCATCTGGCTGCGCTCTGTACCTGCAGTCCTTTGAAAATTATTGTTAATTTAGCAGTCATACTCAGTTGAATGTATAAGGGTCATCATAGCCCTCTAGTTCAGTCTAAATTCGGATTAAAGAAAAAGTGTAAGGGAGCTAAGAATATTCATCAAAGGTATATAGACTTTTTATAGTTATGTCACATGTTAGCTGATGGTAATTTTTTCTATATTTTGTTGGAAAACAAAGATTGATTCACTGAAGGTTGAAAACAGTTGTTAATTGGGCTCACTTAAACAACTTAGTACACAACTAGCTACATGGCTTAGAGTTACTTCCTTGTGCATTTCATTTCTAAAAATAAATGTTAAATAATGCATGTGATGTTCGTGGGAAAGTCAACTCGGTACACTTTTTGCTGTGAAGACTATGGAAGCTGTTCATTGCCAAAAATCCAGCCTTGCAAGTTTGTTAAATCATACCTCAGTTTCACAAAGTTCATACGTTAAAACCCTAAATACATATCCGAGAAGTACATCCGGTACTAGTAATTAGTATATTAAATCTGGCAGTTTTACTCATATCATCTTTACTTCTAATAACTAATCTGATAACATGCAGCAAAAGTAAATTGTAGATTGTATTTTGAACTCAGAACATGTATATATGTAGACGGTATAAAGTACACCGTACTACATGGAGTTTTGCAATGAAACTGCATTAGTTAACGCTTTCATATTGACAACAGAACTCTTGACTTTCACTTTTATACACGTTTAACATTTGTAGACAACTTTCCATCTTAAAACCACCTGCTTATTGTTTACTTGCTTTGTATAGCACGATAGTATTACTGCACGAGTTATTTGATGTAAGTCTTTTTAACTAACTGATGTTCAAACAAGAGCTGTCACAATAAGGTCACAATGGTGTCCTGCCCAGCCCACTTACAAACCATTCCATTCAAAACACTAGCATACAGTGATGACAAATAAAAGACAGACATACCTAAAGTTTCGAAGGCATGTTAAAGAAAAAAATCATCATTAAATTAAATGAACGTTTATTTTAAAAGCTCTTTTCACTCTCTTTGATAGTTTACAAGTTACGCTCAAGACGAAAACTTCATTATAATTATTAACAAGGGGACAATTATTTGGTTTTACACCTGCCTATTTATTGTTATGAAAAATAATTTACAAACTAGTTAAGTATTTGCTAACCTTCTTTTCTTAAACATTACCATTTTTATGCCCCAGAAGGTGAGAATATTAAAATCACATCATACGGGCTGTAATAAGGCTCCAGTGTTCAGCACATCAAAACGATGTCTTGCGTGCAACATCCACGCCAGATGTCAAGGTCACACTTTAAGTTTAAAGATCAGCAAATTCTGTATATATGTACACGTTCGTGCCCGGACTGTTGTTTCATTTATGCATTGAAGGGTTTTGAAATAACTTGAGGCAAAAGTTCATCAACCCACCTTCTTGGTCAAAAAATGCCCTTCATTCATGGTATGGCCATCACTGGTTAACTACCGCCAACAACAAGGCACTTCCTGGGGCATATATATGTTTTACAAACATCCCTTTTAAAAACAAAGTTTCATGAGAGGTACGAATTTACGCAAAATGAACTGGCGTTGAGTTTTTCGAGCCACATCTTTTAATTAGCCTGTCTGATATCGTTTTTTTGACATATCTTAACTTGACTTGAACACTTACTATAATATAATATAGTTTGTCTGCTTGTGTAGATAAAAGATCTGCATAAGACTTGCACTCAATTAACTGTGTAAGTATAATCTTAAATGAATAATTTGGATCATATTATTCTTTTATCTAAAATCGAAAACACTCAAATATGTTATACCTGCCAAATATGTGTTTGTGTGTTTAATTATGTGCTTCGTCATATGTTTTTGGGCCTTAAGCACAGTCAAAATTGACCCCATGGGGATGAAGTTCAACTCAGGAAAGCAAAAAGTTCCGACTGACCTGTACTGGGTGTTCAAATCAGGAACCGAATAAAAACCTGGCTCAAATTTGCCTGTCATAGCTAGAAAGGGCGATTTTGACGCTAAGCCCGTACTCTTGGTGTATCTATTTAACTTATAACTTAAACCATAAAGTAAGAGACGCACTGATTAACATTTTCCAATAGGTGACAACCACTCAATGATACGTAAAATCACAAAAGGACAATCAGAAATTGTAGCACTTTAGTTTCTGATTATTAACAATCAATACTTGGAAACCCAGGGTACTGGTCGGAATATGGTCGCCTGTTTACCCGAACTATAATAAATTGTTCACAAAAAGTAGGGGATATTGTAGGTAATATTGATATTGCAAATGATTAAAAAAACCTTTACCTTTTCATGTTTATCTAATCAATTCAACAAATTCATTCACGCATTTTAATCAAAAATTAAATTTATTTTCTTCATGACATCTTTCGGTACTTTAAACAGCGTCCAAAGTCATTATGTTAATGTCAGCATTTTCACACGCCCTTAGTAACGTATTGGACCACCACTGTTAGCGCAACGACTTCTCATATTCCCAGTAAGGTGACTGAGTTTGCTGAGGTATTCTGTCCCACTCCTCCCGCAGCAAAGCACCGAGCTCACGTAAAGTTCTTTGTGGATGATCACGTCTTCGGACACATTTCCATGAATTTCCCACATATGTTCAACAGATAATAAGTCCGGGCTCAATCCTGACCATTGTAAAGTACGGATTTATTGCTCTTCCAGAAACTCAGTTACAGGTCTTGCCATATGGGTCCTAGCATTTTCATCCTGGAAGATGAATTCTTGGCCATGACATTGAGCAAACGGGACAACATGCAGAACCAACATTTTGTCGAGGTAGTACTGGTCAGTCACACTGTCATGGCACACATAGCAGTGCTCAGGCAGTCATAGTGATGTAATTCCATATCATAACGGACCCACCCCCATAATTTTGGTCGTGGGCAACCATAGCAGCGTCTGTAAAACTTTCACCTGGGCGACGCCAAACTTTTCTTCGACCATCAGGAAAGTCTAAGTTGACTCTGAATTCGTCTTGGACATCACATATGACCACAGGTTAATATCCCACCGACGCCGCTCTCTACAACACGCCAAACGTTCATGACGATGCCTTGCTGATAACCTTGCTGAATGTCTGTCTTGAGAAATTGACCCCTCTGACATGCCGAAGGCGTTGTTGAAGGTCTGTGGCCGTCAGAGCTCTATTACTGAGAGCTTGATTAACAACATATCATTCGTGTCGGGCGTCAGTTCATCTTGGACGCCCACTTCTTTAGATATCAGTCATGTCACCAGCTGTTTGATAGCCTGACCTCAATCGACAGACAACGGACTGTCTATCATTCAAGTCAGCTGCAGCCTGGGCCTTTGTACCTCCGGTATGGCCCATACAAATTGCCCGCCAACCTTGACGCTCTGTTGGACGTTTCATATTTTAAATTGCAAATCTGATTGTGAATTTGTGTTCGACATTTACACAACACAACAGTCTGAAATTTTGCCAAACTAAAGTCAAAATTACCATGATTTCAGTCAATGTTAAAATCCGCGTGTTACCCCTCATGTCTTAAAGTGCATGTGCAGCACAAATTTAAACGAGATTTCTATACTTTATTGACCACATTATCTACACATGTACAATTATTGTAAAAAGGTGCATGATGATTGCCTATAAATAAGTTTCCCGTATCATAACAAAAACATAGGTACCCCTTAATGTTTGTGAACAGTATATGTCGACAAATGATAAATGTATCAACATACTAAAATAATAATTTTAAGCATGAAAAGTTACTTTCACAGCCACGAAATACACAAAGTACGCGCCCTATATCGAAGCAAGATTGTTCTGTATCGAAAGGAGAGCTAAGATCGGACGTATCTCGCAATAAAATGAAGAAAGCGACTATATATAGACAAACGATAACACTTTTGAATAAGGTTTTAGAAGCTCAAAATTTTATAAAATTTAGAAATAAAGTAATTATCTTATATATAATGCGTCAAGTTTTTATTTTTAGAAAATTTCTTGGTTAAATCAATTATGTTAGTAAAACGATAAAGGTCTGTATCATAACAATGGAGGTAATAAAAAGAATGATATTGTTAGAGAGTAACTTTATAGCTGAAATGAGAACACAAAGTCTTTTTTGTCTAAGGAATGCCAAAATAATAGTAAGTACGAAAGAGACATGAAGTTTCAAATTATTTATTAGTAGCAATACCCCTAGGGCCTTCCCAAAGGAGGGTGGGGGAGGGTAATTGACCCAACAGGACGGAAAATCTGGAAACGACCCGAAACGTTAATCGTACAATAGATGAGCCAGCACCAATTGTTTGCCATTGCGGTAGAAGTTGCAAGAACCTTCCAGAGTTGAGGATTCAGTCGAAGAACGGGTGCCGGTCAGTTGAATCACAGAAGCAACGCTCAGGTTTACGTGATGAGACGGGGGAGATAACCAGTCATGAATCAAACCATAGTACTGGAGGTCTCTCAGCTCCTGTATTTTCGCTGTCAGGAAGTTTGTCTGTGACGATGGAAATCTGCCTTTTGATAGATTGAGAGAAAAGGCTGCTACTAGCACCAACCCACTACCATACCAAGAAGACTCTCCGGCTACACACAAACGTGATTCACCTATCTTCAGCATAGATGACTTGGTGGCACAATCAGACAACACTTCAGAACCTCAAAGCAGAGAAGCTGTTACAAGCGACTCCCCAATCGTTCATTAATACTCAAGAGTGGAAACAAACTCGAGTTACGAGACAGTGCAGCACCAGACAGAAGCCAAGGAGACTGACGATGTTGTTCTCCAAGATACACCAGATGGAACTTTTCCGGAATCTTGGGTAGTTGATCCCTCTATTGAAAAAAACAGAAAGCAATGCTACAATTGGTGAGAATCGCAAGAGACCACCTACACAGGAAAAGCGAGGAAAGATTGTATGGCCAAGCATAATAGATCCAGGCTGGAATACGTTTGACAAGGACTTTGATAACATACTGCATCTTCGCAATCCTCGCCAAGCGACTAACCGCTTATCTACTTACGAACAACTATGTTGACACATCAATACAGAAAGGTTTCTCAGGATGCGTAGAGCTACCAGTGCGAAAATAGACCAGAAAGACTTGACAGTAGTTTGGATCAACCTAGCCAATCTGTATGTCTCCATACCTCATCAGCTCATTGAGACAGCATTGAGGCATTACCATATCCCCGACCAGGCCAACAAACTTCTCATAAGTTACTTTAGCGACATCCATTTAATGTTCTCATGGGGAAACAGCACAACATCATGGAATGCCACTTGAGAAGGAGATAGTCACAGGCAGCACCATTTCTTTTGTCCTGTTTTTATGGGAATGAACATGATAATAACAGCAGCAAAGAGGGAGACACGAGGCCCTAAGACAGCTTCAGGCATCCGTCTTCCATCAAATCGTGGTTCATGGATGACATAACCGTCACCACAGAAACAAACATACAAGCTAGATGGATACTCAAAGCGCTAGATGACACTGCAAGTTGGGCAAGGATGGCCTTCAAGCCCAAAAGTCAAGATGTGTGGTCATCAGGAAGGGAAAGGTTACTGACAAGATACATTCCCTCGAGAACAACCTTATCAAGTGCCTGGGCAAATAGTGCGATTCTACTCTTAAAGACAAAGCCAGTCAAGACAGGCTACAGCAACAATTCCAAGAGTGTCTCAGTAGAATCGACAAATCAGGACTACCAGGAAAGTTTAAAGTTTGGATCAACCAAGGACTTCTACCAAGATTGGTGTGGTCACCGATGGTATACGACATACCCATTAGCTGCGAGGAAAGGCTAGAACAGTCTATCAGCAAGAAAATGAAGAGATGGTTAGGACTTCCTCCATCGTTCACCACCATTGGACTGTAAGGGAAAACTACCGATCTACAGTTGCCAATGACATCTCTGGTGGTAGAGGAGTACAAGGTGTCCAAGGCAAGACTTCTTCTCACACTGAGAGATTCCACGGATGAAAATGGTCGGTTGACCAAGCAGTAGACCAGGCTGAAAGCAGTTCCTGCCTACGAGGCATTGTGGGAAACGGCTGACAGAAGATAGAGGGGCGCCGTGGTTCAGAATGAGATAAGAAGAGCAGAGGAGGATGTGAGGTAAGGTAGAGCGGTACAGTTAGCAAAACAGGGAAGGTGGACACGGTGGAACTTGAAAGAACGCAAACTAATATGGCAGGAAATGTGGAAATAACACCCACTGCGTCTTAGTTTTCTGCTTCGCTCAGTTTACGATCTTCTTCCAACTCGGGCAAACCTTCAAAGGTGGAAACTGTCAGAGGATTCAAACAGTCCGATGTGTGGATGCAGGGGCCCTCTTCAGCATATATTGTCATCCTGCAAAACAGCCCTGACACAAGTACAATACCGCTGGCGTCATGACCAGTTGCTGCGAGAATTGGCAGATTTGCTTGAGAGGGAAAGGAAGAAAGCCACCAAAAAATCAGGACCGCAGTTCATTTCCTTTGTAAAAGAAGGCCAGAGTGGCCCAGCATCAGCCAACTCCATATGTCTTTTGGATGAAGTCAAGCAATGGGAGATGCGCACCGATCTAAGCAAGAAACTGGTATTCCCAGATGTGGCCACACAAACGTCAGTCCAGAAATAGTGATGTGGTCTCAATCATCATAGAAAATGATACTGGTGGAATTGACAGTAACCTGGGAGGAGAGGACAGAAGAGGCCTATGAACGAAAAAAGGCCATGTACCAAGATCTGGCAGACGCCTGCACAGAACAGGGATGGAAACATGGCTGTTGGCTGTAGAGACAGAATTTAGGGGGTTTCCTGCCCAGTCTGTCTGGGGATTACTAGAAATTTTGGGCATCAAAGGAAAGGCAAGAAAGGCCACAGCCTAGACCCTAGGCAAAACAGCAGAAAGAGCGTCCAGTTGGCTTTGGTTACGACGTAGTGAAATCACATGTACGCAATCACAGACAAGCAGTGTGCCTGATCACTTCTACTGTCCCGCCGTCCCGAGAGTGTACCAAGATAAGGGCAAAACACTCAGTGACGGATGGACATTCGACTGATGATGTATGTGAGAAGCAGTTCTTAAGACTGTATTACAACATCTTAGGTTGCAATGCCTAAAATGAAAATATAACCGCTGCATACTGTTTATATAACATATCGAAGACAGCGCTGTCAGTAAGTACCAAAACGGAGCGGAAAATTACAATAGTGAAGTGGGGGGGGGGGGGAGATTAAACGAGCTTTCCAGAAAAGTGTTTGATTGATAGTTACCGAGTCGATGACAATGTTATGTTGCACGTAATGTAAGAAAGCGTTTGAAAATACCTTCCGGTCTGTTGTATTGTGCATGTCTCAAAATTAGGATGAACACTTGCTATTGTAACTCCAAAAACAAATCCATGTTTTGTAGTTTAACAATATGTTGGGTGTTGCAATCAAACAGAACAATAATTCATCTGAAACCTCAGTCCATGAATGCTTCACATTTACATAGAAAGAAATGCAATTGCATTATGTCAGAAAACCAACTGTACAACTTAAATCAACACGGCCGGAGTTTTGGCAACGACTAGCCTCCATGCAAGACTGCTTATATTTTAATGTTATATGGACATATAATGTAAAATCAAAACAACTGGCATGTTTTTAAGGTCTAGTTTCCTCTAACATCGCCCTTGAGTTCACTAATAGTATTCAGTATTGAAATAAATTTCTTCATTTAATATACAGATTTGTATGCTAAAATTTAGAAAGAGCGTTCTAAGAGCCTAAACATGAACAAGCATTCTTTGGGTATATGAAAAAAGTATTAGAGCTAGTCATCAACTTATGCACCTATCAATGTTTTGTCCTGCAAGAAAACTTCAGATGTCAGGAGATTCCTAAATTTTGATAGGCTTGATGAGACTGTCACACAAGGAATACAATTGGCCAGATTTTATTTCCCATGGTGAATTTTTGATTCATGGAGAAACTTTGAACCCTAGGATTTATAAAGAGAACTTTCTTCCTGAGATGGGAAGTAAATAATTAGGTTTTACCTGTGGCAAAATAATCATAGATAGTATTTCACAGAATGCATGGTACATTCTCAACCCCTTTCGGTGCATTCTCTGCCTACATAAACATAACATAACAGCCTTTATTTTTCCTCAATCTAAGTTCACTTCTACTCCTTGACCCCCCTTTCTGATGTCAAGATACTTGAACCAGAGGAGAAAAATGAATGACTGCGGTACTTGAAATAAGTACATGTTGACTGATCATCCTCATTCTTTTTGAAGAATGTATGGCTAAGAGAATTTGAATCGAACTTTTACAAAAATAAAAAAGCTGTTTAACTTAACCGAAAACTCTACTGCATTGAGTTCATAAAAGAAGAAAAATGCACTATTACGATCTGACTACTTTTTTTAAAGATGTTCATCGATACTCTCAAGTATCAACTAAATAGTAAATCTTTTAACTGCAGGTAGGCATGCTGATTGTGGAACACAAAAACTTTAAGCTCAGGAGGCCCTCTGTACAATCCCTTGGATTTCATGAATTTCACAATTCCCGAAAGAAAATTGTTTAAAATCTGCGTTAGGGGTCATTTACAGTCTGCTTCTGCGGGAAAAAATTTTAGACAGACTGGAAGGAAAGAGTATTGTTAAAGTTTTATCCGGAGGGTCAAAAATAGCAAGTGAAAGAGAAGAGAGGTCTCATTACACAGTCAAGAAAAAGTTTTCATAGGACAGGAGATTCAGAGCTGCTTGTAAAATTTCACTTTACCAACAATATTACTGTAAGAAATTCATGCAGGGCTTTTAAAATAAATGCCTGTTCCTTTTTTATACAGATTTGTTTTCAACAATTTCACAATAATATTTTTTTGTTAACTACATTTTGAAAATGTCAATAGCTTGTTTTAAAGTTTGAGATGAAAACCCAACCAAAACCAAAGACCAATCCCCTACTTGTCTGTTGAGAAAAATAAACGAAAATTAAAGACACCTCCTCCACTTGACATAGTAAAGTAATATCATATAGATGCTATTTTTATGGTGCTTATACCTCTTAAGATCTCCTAAGACATAAGAGCTACAGTGATGAAACTTATAGGATGTTAAAAACCATTTGAAGTTGTGCACCTGGGGTTTTGTGTTTTTCCTGTCCATCTAGCTGTCTGTAATAAATCTAGTTAACCTAAAAAATAGTATGTTGATCTAGGGTCAATGTCTTTATAAACAGTTGTGTGTTACAGTTGTGTGTTTTACTGTTCTTACTTGATGCTTTTTCATTTATCATATTTTATCATTTGAGCAGCAGATGTTGAATATTCCAGTGTACAACGCAGTGACTTAGGTTATCATTTTAGACTTACTGCCTGTGTCACATAAGATTCAACTCCATTGCGCTATAAAAGTGAGTGCACAAATAATGATTACCCTTACTAACCCAGATTTCATCACAGTTGTAAACTGTCTATTTGAATTATATCGTAAATATCTACCCGATTGGCATCAAACTCAATGGTTTATGCTCATGTTTTGGGTTACAATTAACATATTGTATCATTTGTTTGTAAACTGTACATTTTTACCATTTCGAAGAAATATATTAGCAGTACTTAAAAATTAAGCAGTTCTTCCATTACCTCTGTCTTTTATTTTTTAGCTCACCTGAGCGAAGGTCAGGTGTATCTTTAAGAATGCTATTTTGTCGTCCGTTTGTCTGTCTATCGTCTGTCCGTCCGTCGTCCACAATTGAATACAAACAGCATATCCTTCTATACTTCTGGGCTAACTGCAGTTAAACTTTTCAGAAATGATCCTTGTATGGTCCTCAAAAGTACATAAAAAATGGA
The DNA here is from genome assembly GCA_012932295.1 of Cyclina sinensis. Lineage (NCBI taxonomy): Eukaryota > Metazoa > Mollusca > Bivalvia > Venerida > Veneridae > Cyclina > Cyclina sinensis. The sequence goes on from JAAONU010000013.1 coordinate 32,355,633, forward strand.
ATTACATGCAGAATCCCGGTTGCCATTGCAAACGAAAGAAAAAACTTCTTCTCTGAAACCACAAGGCCTAGAGCTTAGAGATTTTGTTTGTAGCATTATCTAAATTAAACCAACTGAATGACTTTGATGTAATTTTAAAGCAATTTTATATATGATTCATTCTAATTCTAGTCGTGTATATCAACAGCAAGATCTTTTTACAGAGATTCTTCCCTTTTGAAGCACTGCTTACATTCAACTGTCGAAACAAAATGTTTATTGTTTGTCAGTTGAGCGAGTTGTGAGATTTATCTTTATTCAGCAATTGTTTTGTTAATTTTGTAAAATTTCAAACTGTAGTTAATGTTTCACATTGTTCATGATAAGAAAAAAATAATGGCTATATATACAAGGTCTTACACAGTGTGTAAGGTTAAAACAGTGTTTCAAGAACACTGTCATGCTGAAGATTTTTATGAGATGTACAGCTGATTAAAAGTGTGTGGACTCCAACATTTGATCCACCCTCCCCAAACCCTAAAGCCTGGTAATAACAGTAAAAAATATTCCTTTCACATAACATTTTACTGAGATAAAACTGTCACCAAACAGTTGTTGATCAGGAGATCCATCAGTGTGAAGGGGAAGGCAGTGTCTATGGATACGGATCCGTATCCCCAGACAATACTTATAGGACTGTCTAGAGATACGGACCATCTTTTACGATAGAATTAAGCATTTATTTACTTTAGAATGAACACAGTTTTTGAGGTATTGGCAGTTGTTTTACATGTATCCGACTTAAATTACCTAAGTGTGAGGACTACATTCAGGTTGTATTTGGTTACTCTTTCCGACGGAATCATTGGAGTAATCCAAAATCAAACTTTCGGCTTTCGAATTGAGAAACATACCGTTGTCATCTCGCATAGAGTTTTTAAATAGAGTGTTTAGTTATAGCTGAACCTAAATCTGCATGACAAATGACCAACTTTACACTTTTGTACCTTCTACATACTTTTATTATCTTTCTGACGACCGAATGCAGAAAGAACTGGAACACTAATCTTCAGTTACATCCAGGCCACACGACGAAACATTTTTCGTGGTCCTTTTTTTGAGTTGAAAGTACCGAATGAGTTGTAAAAATGTTATAAAATATATACGAAGTTGTGGGTGGTATACTGGAATCAGCTTGTCCGTCCGTCCGTCTGGCCGGCCGTCCGTCGGTTTTTCCTTGTCCGCCCAATAACTTAAGAATCCTTTGACTCACAGTTTTCATATTTAGTACGGAGGTTGGTCATGACCAGTAGATGATCCCTATTTATTTTGAGGTCACGTGGTCAAAGGCCACAGGAGTCTTGACTAAAAAAAGCTTGTCCACCCAGTAACTTAAGAATACTTTGATTCACAGTCTTTATATTTGGTGTGGAGGTTGGTCATGACCAGAAGATGACCCCTTTTTATTTTGAGGTCACTGGGTCAAAGGACATGGTGACAAGCCTTATTCGCCCAATAACTTAAGAATCCCTAGACCCACAGTCATCTTACTTGGTTTGCGGATTGGGCATGGCCAGTAGATGACTCATATTGATTTTGAGGTCACTTGGTCAAAGGTCAAGGTCACAGGGGCCTTGACTACAAAAAACCTGTCCGCCCATTTACTTAAGAATCCTTTGATCCACAGTCTTCATATTTAGTGTGAAGGTTGGTCATGACCAGTAGATGACCCCTATTGATCTTGAGGTCACGCGGTCAAAGGTCACCGGAGCCTTGACTAAAAAAAGCTTGTCCGCTCAATAACTTAAGAATCCTTTGATCCACAGTCTTCATATTTAGTGTGGAGGTTGGTCATGACCAGTAGATGACCCCTATTGATCTTGAGGTCACGCGGTCAAAGGTCACCGGAGCCTTGACTAAAAAAAGCTTGTCCGCTCAATAACTTAAGAATCCTTTGATCCACAGTCTTCATATTTAGTGTGGAGGTTGGTCATGACCAGTAGATGACCCCTATTGATTTTGAGGTCACGTGGTCAAGGTCACAGGAGCCTTGACTTAAAAAAAACTTGTCCGCCCGATAATTTAAGAATCCTTTGACCCTCAGTCTTAGGTCACTGGGTCAAAGGTCAAGGTCGCAGGGGCCTTGACTACAAAAAGCTGGCTTATTACCCTCAGATTTGACAGGGAGGTTGTCCATGACCTTTTAATGTCCCCTGTTGATTCTGACAAAGCACTATGCGCCATGACAGTGGCAGTTCTAATTTTAACCACTTTATGACACAGTCAGGTAGATAATGATAATCTACTAGACTTGATGACACTGCTGCTTTAAAATAAGTACATGTATGTCCTGTCTGAACAACACAAAAAAGAGCAGTATCACGACATTGTTTAAACTGTAAATGAGAATTTCTTTTAGAATAACACTCTTGAGGGTTCATGAAGCGTCTATCAAATAATTGTTCATTGTCACTACTAGTAGGTGTTTAAAGTTTTAATTGGATTTACAAATGTTGAACTAAATTTTCATATGTCACACAAGCAGTTCATAATTGTTGGTCTTAATTTCTCACGCCTTATTAGAAATTTACTTGTGTTAAAGAGCTTTCAGTTGTTTCTCTGTGAATTTAAGTTGTACCTCACAGACTGTTTATCTTTAAATTTCTCACGGATGTCGTAACATTTCATAGGTATTAGGTTTGTTTCTTTGCTGTATTTACTATTAAGAATTAGAGATGATGCTTTTTTATGCTCCCATGAAGATGAGCGGGCATATAGTTTTGCAAATGGCGGCCGTTCGGTAGACACTTTGGTTTCAGATCAATATCTAGAGAACCCTTGGACCTACCTTCCTCAGACTTGGTATGTAGGTTAGTCATGACCAGTAAATGATTCTGTAGTTTTTCAAGTCACCAGGTCAAAGGTCAAGGTCACAATGACTTTGAATAGCAAAACGGTTTCCAATCAATAACTGTAAAAGACTTGGTCCCAGGTTCTTCAAACTAAGTTTTAGGTTGGTCATGAGAAGTAGATTACCTCTATATTTTGTCAAGTCAAATGTAAAGGTCAGAGTGACCTTAAGGAACAAAACAGTTTCCAATCAATAACTATAGAACCCTTGAATCTAGGTTCTTCAAACTTAGTATGTAGTTTAGTCATGACTGGTAAATGATACTTATAGGTTTTTAGATCACCGGGTAAAAGTCCGAGGCCACAGTGACCTTAAAAAGCAAAATGATTTCAAATTAATAACTATAGAATGCTTGGGCCAAGGTTCCTCGAACTTGGTATATAGATTGGTCATGACCAGTAAATGACCCCTATAACTTTTCAGGTCAAAGGGCAATGAAACAGTGACCTTGTATAACAAAATAGTGTCCGATCAATTACTATAGAACGCTTGGACCAAGCTACTTAAACTTCATAGTTTGGTTGGTCAATTAGAAGATCCCTGTAGTTTTTAGGGTTATTAGATTAAAGGTCAAGATAACCTTGGAAAGCAAATCAGTTACTGCTTAATATCTAGGGAATCATTAGGCCCAGGTTCATTAGACTAAGCATGCAGATTTGTCATGATCAGTAGATGACAACTGTCGTTTTTCATGTCATTGGGTCAAAGGTCAAGGTTCACAGTAACCTTGAAAGGCAAAATGGTTTCCGATGAATAGGTGTAGAATGCTTGTGCCCATGTTCCTCAAACTTTGTATATAAGTTGTTCATAACTTGTAAATGAACCTTATAGCTTTTCAGGTCACCATGTCAAAGGCAGTGTTCACAGTGTCCTTGTCCAAGCTCCTCAAAACTTCATGGCTGTCTCTAGGGATAAGCTGCTAGGGGACATATATGTTTTACAAACATCTCTTGTTTCTTTTTTTCTGGATTTCCCTTTTTTGTAAATGTTCACTTTTTCAGTATAAGATGTTATTTGAATCATTTGTGATGATGGATTTTGCTGTACATGGAGCCTAACAACCTGAGGTAAAGTTTTAAGTGAAACCTGACGTCTTAAGTGTACGCTTTACATTAGTTTTTAGCTCACCTGAGCAAATATTCAGGGTAAGCTATTGTGATAATCCTGTGTCCGTCGTCCGTTGTCGTCGTCAAAATTTTACTTCAAATGACATTTCATCCAAATCCACAAGGCTATTTTAAAAAACTAGATAAAAGTGTTCCTTATATTCTCCTTTTCTAAAATTTCTCAAACCATTTGGCTCAATTGCACTTTAGTGCTGCAACAGTAGAAATAGAAAACTTTTCAGTTAGAAAATATAATAAAATTGTTTCTGACGTTTATGTAAGAGCAGACCAACAGCGAAAGTACTCAGATGATCGATACAGGGCTATCACGGCTTTACTGATTTTTGTTCATTTAGTCACTGCTTAAAAAGTGTGTCTACTTACTTGTTGTGCATGGAACTGTGTGTAACAATAGATCACAATATATAGAACCTCTGGGCAGTCCATATTGTGGAGTCTTACATGCCAAATTATTTTAAACAGAAATTCTCTTGTGTTACAGTGTTTTTAGTTGTTTTTGTGAGAGTTGTTTTGAATTCCAGCTGTTCCTGACAGTCTATTTATTTTTGAATAGGTCTTTTAGAAGCAGCAGTGATATAGTCTTAAATTTCTCATGGGACAGGGGTGTCTTAACATTTTCTAAGGTATGAGATTTGCTTCAGTGGGTGTAGTTTATTTACCACTTCACACTGATAGCCCTTTATATTTTCAAAACTGAACATGTGTTGTTAAGCAAAGCATTTATAGCATTTTAGCAGTAAAATGTTTAGCTGTTAAACTGGGCAAACTTGACAGTCAGAATTGAGAAAATGGTGTTCCCATTTTTTTGAGATTGCTCCATGTTTTATGCACGTGTATAACTACCTTATAAACCTCAACATATGAAATATAGAAATATTAAATTACCCCGTAAACGAAGACATTTCCTTCGTTCACGATAAATGACAGCTATCTTTCAATAAGTCCCTTTCCACTGCCATTTCCGTATAAACTGACACTTTGATGGTAAAAGGACGCGATCAGAAACAAGTGATTTTTACTGTTTTACAGATTTTTCACAGTTTCTTCTATGTTACGCACAGTTTGATTTACACACAATCATAATTATGGCTTTTCATAAAACACTTTACGCAAAACGTAAAATCGGTTTCGCAGAAATTTATAAAACGGGTCCCAGATTGTTCGATAATGCAGAAAATAAAGTTTTGTATATTTTGAAAATCATGTTGTTAGTGTAGAAGGCATTACACCTTTAATCACAGAATTGTAGAAGACATCTTCCTCAGTGTCTGGGCAACACTATCATTTGTTTATAGTTTAAGTGACTTTTCTCTGTCAAGTTGATATTTTTCCTTTTACAAGCTAACCGACGTTTTTTAACCGCCAGTAAAGCGTCACAGGAGTCCTAATAATTGTACTGTAAAGGAAAAATGAAACAGCATTGTACACAACTGATTATAAGTAAGTATAAGGTGCACTTGATAACACTTAAGATTGTCCCCCTATATTTAATTGACGTTGACCTTGACCTAAATAAAATGATCAATTTTTAATTTAATAAAAAAAATGAAAACCTGAATATTATAATGGCAGTGTAATTTTTATTTTATTTTATTAAATGAAGAAAAGTTTTTTTTACCAAACTAACATTTTCAGGTTTGGAGATTGACACTGCATATAAATAGACACAATAGAGTATTTTCCCTCAACCCTTTATTTAATGAAAGAAAAAACATTTAGTACTTTGAAGATTTGTTTTGCTCACAAAAACGGAGCTTGTAAAATATGTGGGTACCTGTACTTATTATTATTTCGTTTTAAGTAATCTCTGTTAGGTCTTTCTGCTTAGCTGGAAAAAACAGTGTTCATCCTTGGCAAGTTAGAATGCTTTTGATGACAGTCAATTTTGTGTACTTTAATTGTATAATAGGAGAGTCAAGTATAATTTCCATGTATATAATATTACAATGCTTACTTTAGGGATGCCCTTGGTATGTTATATCACATTGAAGCATGTTTATACTAAGGCATTTTAAGTTAATTTGATGTTTTTTACATTTCATATATTAGGTGAATCGGACAAAAACCAGTCAAAAAAGAACAATGATTTTTCATGAAACAGTTTGGTTGGATATTGACGACTGATGTTAAAATACAAAAAGACAAGTAGCATAAGTCCAGGACTAAACTTATTCATAAATCAAAACGGTATTTAGTGAACGTATGTGCAAGTAAAATGCAATAGAAACATTGATGAAAATGAATATAAGTAAATTTTATAAGTACAGCATGACTATTTAAGATCACAACCTTCTAGATAAATTATGATCAACTTTTAATTACCACTTACATAGAAAAAGAAATGAAAAATAAAAGGTTTTGTCTATAACACTTACGTCCATGTCAATAATACAATAAAACATTTCAAAACAAATGAAAACCTGAAAACAATATGAGATCCAGATCCCGTCAGAATAATATATACATGTATAACATATTTACAAACAAATTTTGTTTAGAAGTTAACTTCTACTCTTTATTGATCCTAGTGTCAAGACCTTAACTTGTCTGTCATATCTAATTAATATGCCTCATCAAATCTGATCCTTCTATCCACCAAATCTCATAAATCTCAATAATGTCCTAATCATATGCCGGACTGCCCTTTGACCTGGGCTCACGATTACGTCTCACCGTAAATTTTCTACCAAATCCAAACTTGTCTCTGTAACACAGTTTCGCTTTTCCAATATAAAACAAATGTAACAGCGTGGCATTTTAAAGACATTAAGGTAGTGTCTTATCAAGGTGTTTATAAAGCAGACATGGTGAGCTATTGTGATCCCCCTCCGTCCTTCGTCGTGCGTGGTGAGTCGTCAACATTTCATTCAAACGACATATCCTCTGTAACCACTGGGCCAAATGCAATGAAACTTGCCAGGGATGTTCCTTGCATGAAGCTCTACCAAAGTTGTTCAAAGAATTTAATTCCATGTAGAACTCTGGTTGCCATGGCAAGCAAAAGGAAAAACTTTAAAAATCTTCTTCTCAAAATCCCCAAGGCCTGGAGCTGAGATATTTGGTATGTAGCATCATCTAGTGGACCTCTACCAAGATTGTTCAAAACATTAGCCTGGGGTCAGAACTGACACCGCCCCAGGGCTTACTTGAATTACATAGAGTTATATAGGGAAAACTTCAAAAATCTTCTTGTCAGAAACCGCAAGGCATGGAGCTTAGATATTTGGTGTTGAGCATTGTCTAGTAGATCTCTACCAAGATTGTTCAAATCATGGCCCATGGGTCAAAATTGGCTCCGCCCAAGGGGTCACATGTTGTACATAGAGTTATATAGCAAATTCTTTAAAAAATTTCTTGTCAGAAACTGCAAGGCCTGGAGCTTAGATGTTTGGTATAATGCATCATCTAGTGGACGTCTACAAAGATTTTTTGAAATGATGACCATGGGGTCAGAACTGACCCCGCCCAGGGCTTACTTGATTTACATATGGTTATATAGGGGAAACTTTAAAAATCTTCTTGTAAGAAACTACAAGGTTGGAGCTTAGATATTTGGTGTTGAGCATTGTCTAGTAGACCTCTACCAAAATTTTTCAAATTATGCCCCCTGGGTCAAAAGTGGACCCGCCCAAGGGGTCACATGTTTAACATAGAGTTACATAGCAATACACTTTAAAAATCTTCTTGTTACAAACTGCAAGGCCTGGAGCTAAGATACTTGGTAGTATGCACTGTGACCACAGTTGGGTCATACCCCCTCCCCTGTGGGTCACCCCACCGCCCAAAAATTTGTTTTCTCATTTTTTAAGTTTTTCTCTATGGCAATAAAATTTGGACAATTTGTACAGTTTTTTCAAGATGATTAAAAAAACATTCCTTGACCTATATTTTTGACCTACTGACTTAATGTTTTGTTTTTAGCTACAGCAATGAAATTCGGACCATGTGCACAGTTTTTCGTTTCGAATTCAAAAATGTCATCGCATGACCTATATTTTTTACCTACTGGCCTACTTTTTAATTTTGGAGCTATGGCAATGAAATTTGGACCATACGTAAAGTTTTTTGTTCCGATTTCAAAAACGTCATAGCATGACCTATATTTTTGACCTACTGACCTACTTTTTTGTTTTAAAGCTACGGCAATGAAATTTGGACTGTGTGTACAGCTTTTCGTTCCGATTTCAAAAGGGTCGTCTCATGACCTATATTTTGACCTACTGACACTCTTTTTGTTTTTGGAGCTATGGCAATGAAATCGCATTGGTCCATTTCTGTGATATGCATCATTACATTCATAAAAATTTCTTTTATCTTTGAACCCAGGTGAGCGCTTTAGGACCATTTGCCCTCTTGTTTTTGATTGTTATCAGATTTGCAATACAGTAGGCCTACAAAATTGTTTAATTACCTCGTTCGTAAAGCTTGTAGGTTAAAAAACGTCTGAGTTTTATCTATTTAAATACTTTTTTATTTAGCTTTGTAAATTTATCAACTCTAAATAATGTCCTTGTACCTCTTTGTTTAAGAGGCATTTGACATGGTGGGGCGTGGGGGCATGCAACACATGGCTCTTCTGTTTGGTGATCTCAAGGTCTTCATTAGAATTACAGTTATCTTAGGTCCAAAGAAATGCGTCATCATGATACCTAACCAGAGTTTTTGTCTTGAATATCTCGTTCTGAAGGTTGACCAAAATAACACAAGGACAGGGTCACTTGACTAAAATAACAAAAACTCTGTATCACAAATTATATTTTACCAAGGAAAGTGGTTCTCAGGTAAAGGACAACCATGTCCCTCTTTGTTATTGAAACAGATATAGGTAACAATCAATCTGCTCTAAAATTCCCTTTAAAGGAATATTAATGGATTTTTTTCGTGACAATGGACTTGCCAAAACGTAACTGTATACATAACTTGAAGGACTTCCACTACAAATAAAGTACTTTTTTTTATAGTTCTTTTAAGATATTCATGCTAGGGCCGTATTCATATCACAGGAAATCATAAACACGGTGTGATCCACTTTTATTCTTTAAGAAAGGAAGTTATTTTTATCTAGTGTTTTTGAAATGCACAATACCGGAAATAATTGACACTTTCAGTGGAAGTCATGAATTTTTAGTTTTCAATAAATATATGGAAAGAGTATGGTTAAGAACCTTTTAAAGTCAGTTATATACAATTGTTAAATCATATTTGGTGTACAGCATTGTCTATTGGACCTCTACCAAGTTTGTTTAAATCATAGCCCCCGGGTCAAAAAAGGCCCCGCCACAGGGGTCACAATTTACATAGAGTTATATAGGAAAAACTTTAAAAATCAAGGTCTAGAGTTTAGATATTTGGTGTGTAGCATTGTCTAGTGGACATCTACTAAGTTTGTTCAAATCATAGCCACTGGGTCAAAATAAGCCCTGCCCCGGGGGCCACTTGTTTACATATATAGGAAAAAGTGTAAAAAATCTTCACATCAGAAACCAAAAGGCATAGAGCTTAGGTATTTTGTATATAGCATTGTGTAGAGGACCTCTACCAAGTTTGTCAAATCATGGCCCCTGGGTCAAAAACGGCCCAGCCCCAGTGGTCACATGTTTAACATAGAGTAACATAGCAAAAACTTTTAAAATCTTCTTTTCAGATACCACAAGGCCTAAAGTTAAGATATTTGGTGTACAGCATTGTCTACTGGACCTCTACCAAGTTTGTTCAAACCAAGCCCCTGGATAAAAAAGGCCCTTCCCCAGGGGTCACATGTTTTACACAGAGTTTTAAAGGAAAAACTTTAAAAAATCTTCTTGTCAGAAACCATAAGTTTATATATTAGCTGTGCGGCATTGTCTAGTAGATCTTTTTCAGGTTTGTTCAAATCATGACCCTGGGGTCAAAACTGGCCCCACCTTCTTTTTTTGGTGGGGGGGGGGGGGGTGGGGGTCATTTGATTTTACACAATGACTTATATAGGCAAAAAATGTTCGTTGATATGAAACTTCACACGGTTATTGCCCTTATTAAATAAAAAAAAACTCTTTTGTTTTTTGGGTCAGTAGGTCAAAGGTCAAGGTCAGAGGAACCTTTAGAGTGAAAACTGTTTCCACTCAATAACAGGAGTACCATTTCAGCCAAACCCTTCAAACTTCATAGAAGAACCGTGTTGTTTTTGGGGCTAGTATGTCAAAGGTCAGGGTCCCAGGACCTGTAAAGTGAAAAGTATTTCTGCAGAGTAACTGTAGTACCATTACACCCAGAGCCTTCAATCTTTATAGGATAATTGTATTAGAAGAACTCTATAGTTTTTAGGTCAAAGGTTAAGTTCACAGGAACCTCTAGAGTGAAAACTGTTTTTGTTCAGTAACCTGGGTACCATTTTACCCAGAGCCTTCAAACTTCATAACTGTTTCTGCTCAGTAAAAGAACCCTATCATTTTTTGGGTCAGTAGATCAAAAGTCAAGGTCACAGGGACCTGAAGAGTGAAAATTATTTCTGCTCAGTAACTGGAGTACCATTACACCCAGAACCTTTAAACTTCATAGAGTAATTATATTAGAAGAACACTGTTGTTTTTGGGGTCTGTAGGTCAAAGGACAAGTTCACTGGGACCTGTAGAGTAAAACTATGTCTGCTCAAAAATTTGAGTATTATCACACCTAGAGTCTTCAAACTTATTGCAAACTTTTTCAAACTAGCAAACAACGATCACCCATAACAACCAATAACGATACTTGTAACATGAACAATGAGACTCAGGTGAGCGATGTAGGGCCATCATGGCCCTCTTGTTTAACTGTTTATAGCACTGTTTTCCGTCCATAGCCTTATCTTAAATTTATAGTTAATTACACTTAGCAGCTTTACTTTTAATTGAAGTAGATATCTACATTCTTCCAAAATTAAGACAAATCAAGTAGTACAATTATACTTCAGATATTTTTTCATGCCTTTATAATTCATAGTTTATAAAAGAAATCTTATGACAAATTACCCTGTGGTATACCTAACAAGGAACTGATAATTGTCACCAACATTTGAGATAAGAGGTTAAAGTGTCTGAAGATGACATTATTTGAAGGTGACGGGAAAGTTTACAGGAAGTTTCTTGTTGTACGCTTGTAGCTTTTTATACTGTTACACGGTTTTAGCTTAATTGTATGACTCCGTCATGTAATAGTGGAAGACCATATAGTGTTGCCTTTGTCCGAGTGTGTATCCATTTTATAAACATTACTTCTACAGCATACATTGGAATTACTTAAAAGAGAAAGTAATTACAGATGTTAGTGCTAAGCCCAAAAGGCATAGCTTTTGTTTAACACATTTTAAAACTGTGACTTCATACTGTTAATTAAATGGAGTACCTTCATTACAATGAACTTCCTTACATAAACCTTTGTGCAGTAGGGACTAGAGTAAACTAATGTAGTGATTGTTTCGAAAAGGAAGCTACGTTGCTATTGAGTGATTACTAATGCACAATAAAGGAATTGTCACATTCGATGGAAATTATTAAGTAAATTCAAATGATACAGTTTTTATCAAAGTGTGTGGAAAACGTATACTAAAGTTATTTTTTACACATTTAATTTTACAGCATTAAAAACTTCACTGAAGAAAAGATTCTTAGCTATTTCCAGTCAAAATGCTGAATATGCAAATAAAGATAACATGGGGAAAAATCACTTTGAATAATGTAATAGTTGATTACTTTCAAATACATATTACATCACACTTTCATTCTCACTTTCTTTTTGCAAAAGACGGTTTGAGAAAAAACAATTTTTTAAACTACAACTCTTTACTTGACTGCCCCAATAGCTAACATGAAAGAGCATTATCACACAATCAAGTTTTGTTTTCTTGCTTTTTGACTTAGTTATCTTTACACAGGAAATCTGTGGTGTATATTATTTTTACTATTTTTTCAGATTTTAAAGCAATGCCTTCATTTCACAGTCTGGTCCTCGGTGCATGTTTTTTTCTGTCAGCTAGATGGTTGGAAGGGAGGACTGTGTCCTGGTCCTCAGATTTATCAGGAGACAAAGATTTTCAGAAGATGATTTTGATAAATGATGGAAAACAGCTGATCATATCTGGATTAAATTGTGTCTATAATCTCAACACAAGTAATTTTCGTCTTTTGAATAGAGGTATCACAGGACCATATAACAGTACAAAAAATGATGTTATAAGAATTATGATATATAATGACACTGATACATCTGGTGATATCTTAGTTACAACGTGTAGTAGTACACGAGCCTTTTGCGATATAAGAAAATCAAGTGATATATCAATTAGTGCGCATCATTTGATACCTCCTATAAAAATTGACGGCGCAGTAGCAATCATGACGACTTTTTTAAAAAACACTGGAAATAGCCGGGTAGAAAACTTTCTGTTTGTTGGCTGCCCTCATTTCAAAGATCAAGAACTACTTGAAGGAAGATGTTCAAGACCTGGAATAGCTTGGTACTTAGAAAGTGGAAGTGTTAAAAGTGACCCGTGGTACGGCTTCAAATCGTATGAAGACACACCAGTTTGGACTGAAAAATATATTGATGTTTTTAATGTGAGCGATTTTAGATTATTTTTCAGTGTGCAAAGAGTAAAAGATTCAAACGAATTGTTGAGTCGAGTAGCGCAAGTTTGTCAAGTCGTCAAAAACATCAAATACACTACACCCTTCCCATATGCTGATATGCCTTTGAGATGTGGGGAACTGACAGTTATAAAGGCAGTGAAGCAAATTGTGTATAAAGACAAAATATTATTCATTACTGTGTTCTCTGACGTTGAAAACTCAGCAGTCTGTGTGTTTTCAATGGAGGATATTAAAAAAATGTAAGGGTTCAGTTACAAATAAACCTGGTTGTAATAGAAATAATCCAACACACGCAGATTTTGGATAGTTCTTATTCAGAAAAAAATCTGTATTTGAGGAAAATTTAATGATGAAAGTTTTTCAAAACATTTGATCACAACAATTATTACTGAGCATGAAAGAACTCCCAAAAAATCTGAAACATATTTTCACTTCAAAATGAATAAAGAAATTTCCTTCTGATTGAGAAAATGATATTTGGATATTTGTAATAACTTTACACTTAATGATACTGATACCCTTCAGCATACGGCGTAGAGAGTGAACGTTTAATACATTTAAGTATTATTTCACAACTTCTCATCCATTAGAACATTGATAATTATTAATATTTTTAAAAGGTTTCAATTGTTTCGACAGAGTAGTGACTTTTTCTGCAACTATTTTTTTTCCTGTAGTATTTATAAATGAAATGTTATATAACCGAAACAACAAAGTTCTCTCTGTAGCAGTCTTCAACTATTTTTTTCTTCAAATATTCAATGCTTATTGACCAAATGATCTTAATAATCATCTTAATGTTTTAAGATCGTGTCAAGTTTTACTCACCTTTTTGCAACTTTTTCATAGAACTCTAAAGAAAAATGTATTGGTTTAGTAGAATATTTAAAAAAGCGAGGTCTATTGCAGTTACCATTTTGTTGTCCTCAGTATCACCTCTTTGTAAAACCTTGGCTTCGAATCACTGTAAAATGCATAACTCATTTGATACTTATGACATTTATTTAAAACTTTTCAAGACAATCTTAAATTCGCATAGAAAGCATTCCTTTGAATATAATTTAAATGACAGTTCCTCTGGTCTTCACTTATTAGACATTATGCTGCACTTATTTCGGTAGGCCTTTTAAGGTTTTTACATTTAACTCTGGCACGTAACCAAATGTATCTAATAGCCAGCTTGGGAATGCTTAATTCAATCAATACATTTTTTTTGCCCTTTTCGAACTGAAAAATCTGGCGAAACCGTTGCTGACAGGGAATTTTTTAAATTATATTTAAATAGTTTATGAACTTTGTATTAATTCATAGTCAACAATTTCTACACTTGTACCTTGGTGTTAAGACGGGTACTAGTTGTTGTCCGTCGTTGAAATTAGCTTAACTAAGAACACTTTAGAGGCTATATTTTTATCCATGAAACTATGTCAGAATGTTTGCATTGGCGATTTATCAAGCATGATTGACACTGTTTAACGTGGGCTCAGAAATAAGGCCTCCAAATAAGTTCGAAAGAAATTGTTATGAACACTCTTAACTAAACTTGACCGTAATGTTTTCATGTTCTCATGGTTGAAGGTGAAATCGGATCTTTTGGAATAAAAACTATATAACTCCAAACTCTAGAGGTTACATGTTATGCCCATTCATCATAAAGCAAGTCAGAATGATGCCTAAATGGTATCCAGACGTTTCAAGATTGTAAATAAATTGCATAAAATAGTAGAATCGAAAAAGGTAATCTGACTAAGTGAATGTCACCTCTGTCTGACAGGTTAAATTTCACCATTTTCGTGATGAATAGTCGTTTGACACTCTTCTTCCACAAATCAAAAAAAAAAAAAAAAACGTTTTGGATGACCATTTCAGTGTGAATTTTAGGCAGACTTCTATTGCATTACAGGTTTGCAGAAAATATCAAGGACTGCTATCAAGGGATCCACGTCAGTGAATCAAAAGACTACATAAACATTCAGTCAGGTTTAAGTAGTTGTCAATCGAGAGTTGTAGGTTGATTTTATTTTTGTTTTATATTATTAGTAGACAGCATCTCTCATATATGTTTATACAATTTTCTTAAAAATCGCACATGAGCACTCTGTTTGTAAACAGTGAATCTGGAACAAATTTGATTGACAAGATTTGAACCAAATACTTTTTAACTTAAAACATTGACTCGCATTATTCAAACCAGAGTGTTCAAATTATCAAACTGGGGTCATTGATCCTCTGCCCTGGAAGTGTTGAGGGTTACATGTTTTGCATAAGTTTATTTAAAAGAAACTGTATTGTCTAAGAACACAAGGCCGAGAGCTTTGTTACTTGTAGCTTTGTCTTGCAGATCTTAAGAAAGACAATAACAGTTATGCCGCGGATGTCGTTTATATGTAAGAGTCTTATACAGAAGTGATTAGAACAATCTTCCTATAGAGTTCTAGAATTTCGTGTTTTCCGTCATTTAGTGAACCTTACCGACATCATTCTATTTCTATCATTTGGGTCATGTTTATCTCTACACCATCTGTTTACATAGAAATAAAAAGGAAACAGTGTAAATAAAATAATTATTTCAGAGAATTAATTCAATGCAAGTATTTTTGAAACGTGAGCTTGAGCAGGTAACAGTTGACTTAAAAGACCATGACCTTATCCTGATGACTACACTTTTTGCTTTACAGGCTACAGTTTGACAGAGTGCTCATGTTTTGAAGCAGAGTTCAATATAGTCTCAATTTTTATTTTCTTTTGACCAGCTTATCTCCAAAACTGCTTCTGATTCAATTAATATATATATATGTAACTTTACAGACACTTTGTTTCCATAATGTTAACTTGCTACTTGTATTTTGAAATCGCATTTACTAATGTATTTCGAGCAGGATTACTCAAGTGATACAGAGCCATAATAACACTAATATGATTTTAATTATAGGCTGACAACGAAACATTTAATCAACTGGATGAGTATTTTCTTTGTAATAAGGACAGTCTAGCAGCATATCAACAAGTTATTGGAACTAGGGTGTTACAGTCACAGCCTGCTGTGCAGTATAACATTACACTTACAGCAGTTACAGTCGTAGTAAAAGACCACAGAATTATTGCTTTCCTTGGCACAAATAATGGAGAAATTTTGAAGGTGAATATAAATTTGATAAAATCTTACAAAGGCCTGTTATAAACTTGCGCTATGTTTTATTCCTTTTCAAGAAGTAGGATACCAGATCATATTGGAACAATAATGTTTGTCACTACTACAAAGTTATACCAATTTTAAAAATTGTAGAGCATAGGATTACACCAATAAATGATTGAAAGTAGTAGGGAAAAGATGAACACCGTCGAATGCCAAATTGACAAACTGCTAAAGATATAATATTTGCACAGCACCCGCTTCCTGACATTAAAACAACTTTTCAGGATTGTAAAAAATGATTTTAAGCATTTCTTCTCCTATACATTCATTTATTATTCAAAGTGAAGTGAAACAAAAGCCTATACAGTAAGGATCAATTAACTGAAATGCATTTTGTAGTATTTAAGTGTTTAAGGTTTTACAGGCAGTAGTGTATCCCGTGGCTTTAGCAGTCCATGTGATGCAGCCTAGACCTCACAGTGAGAATGAAATATATGGACTCATAGACGATAGGGATATCAAAAAGGACATGTACACATCCCATGACAAGAAGCACATATTTGCACTCACTCAAGGACAGGTAGTATTCTTGAAAAGAATGCGATTAAACTAGAAATTTGTCCAACTCACTTTTGTGGGGTTTCAAGAGCACATGACAGAAGAATGAAATTATTCATCTGTGAAAGTTTCAAGCATATATTAAAAGAGAAGAAAGGGGTGTTCCACACAAAGTTTTGGTTTTCTGCATGGTCGTTTTAATGAAACATGCAAAGGCCCATATTGCATAATATTGGTAGAAAATGCCCATCAAATTTTCCACCCTATACGAGCAATGATCTAAATATATTAACTTTTTTGTTATAATTTCTAGGTTATAAAGGAACCAGTGGAATCATGTTCAGAATTCTTAGCATGTGAAGACTGCTTAGGGAGCAATGATCCATACTGTGGTTGGTGTTTTTTGAACAACAGGTATATATTGGTTGTCTAGCTAGTTTTAGCATACGATGAAAAGATATAAAATGTACACTTGTACTTGTTTCTCGAGTTTTTGTGCTAAATGTCATAATTTGATAACGCTTAAAGTTAAGATTATATTTGTTTGAAAGTTTGTTATTCTGATGAAAGATTTATTCAAAGATCAATGTTTTTGTTTTATCGTTCGTTGCCATAAATGAGCTAAATATAGAGATTTATATAGAGGAAAACACCGGAGATGTTTTGTTTACGGCAATACATTAGTTGAAACTTTGTTTCCTTTTCTTCTCTAGGTGTGGCACTAATGATAACTGTACACAAATTGAATGGATACCAGCATTTGGGGATGGAAAATGTCCCCATGTGGTAGGGATCTCCCCAGACGTGATGTCAGATATAGAAGTTGTCTCTGTAAGTTTTATGGAGTACAAGGTAACATCATGTAAAGGAAACTGTTGTTTCTACACACTTTGTAGTATCTGATAAATAAGACACTTTAAGTCTTATGAATTAAATGGTAAGTAATTTTAAGTAAACTGAACGCTGTAAGCTATTTGAAATGGATGTTAAGTTATACTGAATGTTTATTTTTTCTTTGCAAAAAAACAACAACATAAAAACAACAAATTTTGTAGGTTGTATCAAATAAAGACACCAGGTAAAGAAAACAAAACTTGATTGATCTGCATGAATTATATAGTAATACGTTCTTCTTTCATCAGAAACGTCCGTTGCCTGTCATGTGTGGTCTGTTAGGATTCTGTTGTAAATGAAGTTTGCTTAAGAGAAGATGATGGAATTTTGACAGGATGTACGAAAATGTAGGTTTCACAAAAAACAGATAAAATGGTCATAACGTTTTGAAATGTACCATGACAGGCACAAAATGGAGCGTTAAAAGATGCGAGCTACACAAGGTGCCTGCGTCAGAATTTAAGATTTTTTACAGTAAACTTTGGCTGGATGTACATGCATATTACATAAGAAAATTTGAATTATTTAGTGTAATCTAACATTTTTGGAAACAGCTTTTATCAGTCAATCCAGCCCTGGTATAAAAAAATGCTATTACTCATACCAGTAGCCATGTTAATATTTTCTGCCTTTTGAAAAAGTGGGCAAATATACGTATCAGCTTCTAAAAGCTCTAGCACTGTTTGAGGACCAAGTGCTTTCTGACCAAAAACTAAAGAATGTATTATCTTTAACCACTTTTATGAAATGAAGAAATAATACTATTTGGACATAATGTTAAAACGACTCTCAATGAATTTAGGTCAGTATGTCAAAGGTCAAATAAATAGCTCAAGAACAACTAAATTTAGGACCCTTACTTCTGATCATGGGTTACTACTTTACAAAAGATAAGTCACGAAGACTTTACTTCTAAAATGGTCTTTGTATAGAAACTCCAATATTGATGAGCCTTAATTTTTAAACCTTAACGTCGCAGTGACATTAAAGCTTGGTGCACTGACCGTACAATGAATAAACCAGATCTTGTGCATGAATTATTGGTTTGAAGCCGTTAAAGAAATGTCACTATGACCTTGACCTACTTTTATTGCTAGAATCGAACATCCCAGTCTACAAAGTATGTCTGAATTAGACAAAAGATTAAGGCAAATCTGTCAATATATGGTTGAAAGTTGAAAAAGATATCCCAGTTTTGAAATAATCTATCTTTTCAATACCATTTATTCAGCAGTCATTGGCATAATGTATCAAAGTAAAATGAAATCATTTTATAGAGATTCGCCCCTTAAATACTTCTAAGAAGTACCTGTTTAAAGTTATTCATATGTAAGTACTTTAAAGGGACATTTATTGATTAACTTTTAAAATATGCATTAATTTTGTATCGGAGAAAATAATCATAAATTATATTAAAGAACCAGTGTTTTCTGCATTTTACTTTACATTACATATATTCTGTGATGTACTTCTACTTTTATTCGAAGTCTGAAAACTAATGGTGCCATGGTGGAAACTGATTTACCAAAGCGCAAGAGGCACTGTAATTTTCTCTGCCTGCAACGCTTTTCTCTCAATTCATAACAAAACTACGGCTGCTATGAAAATTTGGCAATCAAACATCAACATTTTGATACTTCTCATAAGTATTAGTCGTAGAGTTTAGCAATGAATCGCAATTTAAACGTACATGTTTGCCCATAACGCAATATATGTTGTAGCTAGACCAGAGAATGCACGAACAAAAACGTTAGTCATCTACAACAGACGAAGAAATCTAGTTTATTTTAATGAGGAACAATATTTCGTGCTGTGTATAGGACGAAATTGGCTAGCACGCTGAATACCATCATGAAGTTTATTATACAGAGAATATATGGCATAATACTTTTTTTCAGCTGAACATAGAAGTTTCCCATGGACTGCTGGACGTTGATGTAACCTGCAGATTTCAGAGAACAGAGGGGGTAAAAGCAACTATTTCTGATGATAGAAGACACGTCATTTGTAGACCTAAGGAAATTCAAGACATCGTAGATAACACGAAAGGTAAAAAATTTAATAAAAGGTGAACAAAAACCATATCCGGAAAAAACATGTTAAAAACACAGTCTCCCTACACAGTCAAAAAGAAGCGGAAATAATAACATAAATTTATTTTTAGATCAGTTTTAAAGGACACCACAAACAATAAACGAAAGTGAGAACCCGAGACGTTACCGCCTTTAAAAGTCAGTGGCAAAACTTTTGCCAATGGGGGTTTATACAAGGTTCTAGGCTGCTTCAACCTCACACTTGCCCCAACTGGTTTTCATAAGATAACCCAAGTACACGCTGATTTCGTTATTCAACGGCTGCAGATATTTGATGATTTTGAACAGAAGACGCAGAATTATTGATTAAGCACTTGAACAGTACTGAAAGTATAAATAAAGCTTTTTAAAAAAATATTCTCTTATACATCTGCAAAATGATCTTGCCTTATTAGTAACGCTATAAAATGACATTTAAATGAAAATAAATTATTGTACACGTCTAAGAAACTATTAAAATATCACAGAACATTCATTCAAGTATGTCATTTTTACATCTTTTGGAAAAATTGCAATAAAGTTGCTTTCTACTAATTTTCAATCGTTCTGTCAAACTGTACGGATGAACGTAAGTTTTTCGGTGAAATGAAATGTAAATGTAATTTTAGAGCCAAAGAAAAATGAAAATGGTTGCTACAAAGAACTGTAAATCTGAAAGTTAAAATGTTGCGAAAGTTTTGTTTGTTACAAGCTTAAACAAGTTTAGTTTACATTGGAAGTTGAAGTGTTGAATAAGATAGATGCTTTAGAAATAAAATGGAATGATTTGATAAAATATTTGTTTATGGATAAAAAAGAAATGTTAGGAATAACAATTGAAAAAATAAAAACAAATACCTTTTACATGAGATTTTTTGTTAATTTTCGAAACCACTTTTGATATGTCATAAAGCATGAAGAAACATTATTATAGGCTAGATTGGCTTCACAACTTAATGAGAATACTTATATAAATACTTGAACACAAAAAGCTATGTTGTAGCCTAAAAATCCAACTGTGTTTATGATGTTAAGTTCTAATTCTTATTTCAGGGTATACGGTCGTCCAGGTGTCCATACTAACGAACGTTTCTAAAGCTCCTATAATGAGCAGTAATTTTACTATATACAGTTGTAAAAAATTTGACAGGTACTACGATTTTATTCTATTTATAAATGAATGTACATGAAACTATAAGTGTTACTTTTTTAATGATTTAAAAACAAAAATGAATATAAAAAATAAGCCAGGATGTAATTTAACAATGATTGTTTCTCTTTATATATATTTTTTCTTTTCTATATTCTAAAATTGAAGAATTATATGACTTTTAAGGTAGTCCTCTAGTGACGAATTTGAGTGTTCTGCGCAGATTTCGTAAAATTGAAACTTGTTCTTAACGTTTTAGTTTTGATTAGAAAGGATAAAAGAAATTTCACTCATAAGGTCTTTCTGCGTTACCGCTTTTATTTTGCAAAATATTCGACAAAAAACGTCTGCTACTTTTTGTACGACTATGAGAGTTACCTCTCTTAAATCCAGACCGCTTTTCGGTTATCCGAAACATGTAAACATTAAAAAAAACATTTGCATGTAAAACAAAGAAAAAGACGTGAACAAATTGTTGATATGAGAAGAAAAAGGTGTAAACAACAACCAGCAGTACATGTATGTATAAACTTTATCATTTTTATTGAATTTCCTTGAATTTTAGAGCTGTTCCTGAAAACGAAAGTAGAGATTTGTAAAAAATGTGTCATATTTTGAAGACTATTTTTATTATTTCCGTTTTTCATTTTCATCTAGTTATGAGTTAACATTTATGGATTCAATTGCATACAAACTGGTTTTCTGCTTGCTACTCAAAGGAAATGCTAAACTTTCAGCCCAAAACTGAACAGTTTATGCTAACAACATTAGTAATTTCTTTCAAGAGGTAAGAAAGGCAAATTATTTTTCATTTGCAAAGGTCTGCTTGTTTACTCCTTTTGGGTCCATGTACCACACCAGTCAGTTACACGGTGCATATTAATGATGGATGCATATACTTTTACAGATGATTGGTTGATTTGTAAAAATTATAAATGATGCTACCACAGTTTGTGTTATTGTAGATGATAGCTTCCTGTTTAGTAAAACTGAAAAATGCTGAATTCAGAAACATATTAATTTTTTGATTGAGTTGGACCTGTGATGAGTTACTTGAATGGTTTCAATTACTTCCACATAATCCAAATAATAGAGATTTTTGTTAAACAAGATTGAAATACTACAAATGTAATAGTTTCAAATTTATCTCTAACATTAACTCTTAAACTCCTTGTCTATACAGAATTTTGAAGATTCATGAGCCCAACAAAGGTGTAAAAAATAATACCAAATGTAAAAAGCTCAAAATTTTAACACTGACATCAATGCGAGGTACCCTTAAATTTTTATTAAGCCTTAGCATACATCGTTTATTTATGAAATGTTGAAAATTCACACTTTTCCTATCATTCCAGCTGTAAATCTTTAAAATTTTAATGTGTAAAATGAAGGAACAAACTGCAAAACTTTATGTGCTGTTTGTGTAAAAGTTACATTGAGTCATTTTAAAATGTAGGACCTCAGATTAGATTGTCGCAATGTATTTCATACCCACTGTCCCGCAAAGAAAAATAAAGAAACAAAGTCTGCAGATTATACAGTAAGTAGTTAATGTCATTGTTAATGTCAATGACAAATCAAACATTTGTCTTACCTCTTTGTCTTTATATTTTAGATTAATTGGTACCAAGTCTTCATTCAGATAGAAAAGTGAAGAAACATCAAGTGTATGTGGAATTAACCACCCAAATAGCAATGATATGAACTTAGAGAATGAACCTTTTAATCTTATGGATAACCGCCCTTTAACTGGTGTGGTAAGTACTTTTTTAGAAATATTATCTTTACAGAAGCTGGTTTTTCTCATTTTCATCAAGTGTTTGCAGATTTGTTTTACTTTGCAGGTAGATTTATTACAGTATTAAATCTTGTAAGAGACTGTTAGTTGTACCCTTCTTGAGTCTTTCCTTAGAAAATTTCATGGAAAGTATGAATGTATATCACTTTCTAATTGATTCAGCTGGGGTTAAAACCAGGAACTCAGTGTAGGCCATCATTTAAATTTCTGATATTTTTCTGTGAATGATCCAGATGATCAAAATAGTAATTGTTCCTTATTTGAGTTACCTTTAACACAAAATTTCAGGAGGAAAAATTGAGCAAAGGAATACAGAAAATGAGTAGGACTCATGACTTGTGGACATATTGCATTTTTTTCACAGTTATTTTGTCTCTAAAGGTTATTTTATGTGCATAAATATGTAGTAGATATTTCTTCTGCAATTTTTGTAAATTAAACCCTTGTTAAATAGTCAAAGCATTGTTAATAACAGTATATTGCAGTGCCATAAAACAGAAGAACTTGGTACAGGCACAGATTTTACAACCCTGTCTAGATACATTTAATTTAGTTTGTCTTTTGTTTACAGGAAGAGGTTCTTAGTGCCCATATGACTGCTGTTTAAGTTAGTGCTTAGATTGATCAACAGCTAGCATTTTATACCAACACTTCTTTCCAGACAGGAATTCTGGATTACTTTGAACTGGGAATCTACAGGATAAATGAAAAATTAAGTTTGAAACTTTTCAAAAGTTAAAGCTTATTCACATAGGTGACAATGTGATAACTTTTGACTGCCTTCACTGTAAAAACTCTCTTGTATTTTTAAAATGGAGGTGAATAAAATGAAGAAGGAAAGAGGCTTAGACAAATTGATCTGAAGACATTTTACTGGAGCTGCTTTAGAGAATTTACTTCTTAATGAACATTAAGGTCTAGTAAGGATAAGTACAATACTTTGTTAGAATTTAACTTGTACACAGTAATTTGTGATCATGTTTAGTGCACTGATGACACAAGGTAAAAATTCTTATCAAGAGAAACTAAAGAATTAACAGTCTTTCTGCTATATACTATATATAGACTTAGTTACCTGTTATCCAGGGCAACCAATACTGACTCTGTAAAACAGAAACTGTAAGACTTCAACTTTATATAGCTTCAAGATTTGAAATCTTTTTGGCAGCCTTCATGACAACTTGTTGTCAAAAAGTGTTCTAGTGACTGCATAGGCTATTGCTCACCTCTATTTGTGGAAATATGTATGAATTGATGAATGAATGTGTTATCTTAGTCTGGTCTGTTCATAAGGTATATTTAGACATGGTGAATGCAACAATCTTTGTTTGAAAATTAACCATGTTCAAGTACTTCGGAAGGGCCTATCATCTATATGAAAGTTGTAAATATGCATGTGAATTTAGGGTAAATGTACATCTGATTCTTTCATTTTCTTTCAACAATTTGCTTAAAAAAGTGATTGTTTCTTAATTGGGACTTTATAGGATACTGAATTGAAATTTGACATTAGATGCCATTGTTAAATTTTTATCATTTTTAAAATCATTTTTTGTCAAAAGGGTCTATACTGATAATTTCTCTTAATATTTTAGAAACTGAATACTCTTTATTATTAAATTATTTGAATTTTTGTCAGTTTATGCTAAATTTCAGCCAGTTTCGCTAGTAATCAATAGAATTTTAGCATTTTATGGTATTTTATGCTTTTAAAAACAATTGAGTTGTTGATTGCAAAAATAATGATGTGACAATTTTAGTAAGAGTGAAGAACTGAACATTAGAAATCCCAAAGTGGGTGGGGTAATTCTACCTTGGTTTATAAACATTAGTTACAATATTATTTATTTCTTTTCGGTTACTGTGAGTTTGTAAGTCTTTCAATTACATGTACATTGGATTTGTGGGAAGGTACAGTTGACAAGTTTGAAGGTAAACATAATAAAACATAGCTAAACTAACATGTCGAGATTTTGTGGAAGGAATATTGAAGATGTTATTATATATTTTGTACATGTGCAACAGTACAAGCATTATCTTATATTTTTAAGACATTTATTTCACATCCTAAAATATATTTTATTACAAGCAATTACATTTTTAAATAAAATGCCAAAATATTTCTTTATTGAACTTAAACACATTTCACAATTTTAAACACTCGGTAACCGTTTAGAAATGAACCAGACTGAGTTCCAAAATTAATAGTGTGCTGATATCATATTCAGAGCTTTAAATCAACAAAATCTGTATTTTTTTCATATTTTCAATTCATATACTTTATATCTTTATACTAAATTTAAACAATTTGAGTTTTACTTGAATTATTTCGAACTATTTAAGATTGTAGGCTGAAAAAAAATTAGCAAGAGTGGGTGGGGTAATTCAATATCAGATTATGAACTACAGAATTTATGGTTCACTTGGTATTTCTTGGCATTTTGTACTAGTTTTGTACAATATTAATTTGTCAACTATATACTTCTAATGTTTAACATGCATATCTTCTGTGGCATATTAAATTAACAACTATAATCACCAATGTGTTGTTTTAATTACAAATAAAGGGGGTGGGGTAAAATTTTGATTTATAACTTTCTTAAATGATCACTGACATATTGTTTTTGTTTAAGTTTTTTGATTGCCTATACATCACCTACACAATATTGTCTTATCAGAAAAAGTTTGAAACTATTTCTATAGTTTTTTTTAATTTTTAGGAATTGGAATTGATCTTTAAAAAAATATAAAAAATTAGGTTTTGTTGAAAAATTGAAATCATGACAAAAAAATATCATGGCATAAAAAGTATTTTTTACATACATTTGCTCTCTCTGAACATATAGTTATACAACTTTTAACTTTCTTGAACATTTTTCAAATTTATTTGGTTTCTGTGAGTAGAATTTTAAAAAGTATCAATTTCCGAGACAATTTTAGAAGGAAGCTTGAATAATTTTACACTATAAACTCAAACACATTTTGCGAAAAAGTTCAATCACTGACCTACCCTACTTTTATTATAAAACAACTTCATAAAGGTTACTGTTAATAAAAAACAAGGTAAGAAAAAAAGTTTGAAACTCTGATATTCAGTAGAGGACTACCTTAAGTTCAGAATTAATTAAACTGATGCCATTTGACATCTGTACAACCTTATTTCCTTTTGACGCTTTCAATTATTTCAGTGGAGCTTACGATTTTAAGTGACTGAAACTATTATGTAATGTGCCTGTTTGTTACTTTCCAGCTGCAAGAGTTGCACATCAAGAAACTTGACATGTAAATGGTGCTTATACAGTAATAAGTGTATTAATAACAATACACGTTGTAATAATAACGTAAGTAAATTAATGAGTTTGCGCACGTGCGTTGGTCTATATGCACTGGGTGTTGTATGTCTATGCGTGTAAACTAGAGTTGAAAATTTAACCGATATGCATTATGAACAAACTAAAATTTTAAATCAATTTTCAAGTTTAAGTACAATAATTACTCTTTTTGTATTTGTCACGAGAAGTTATTGTTTTAAATGTATTGCCAAACAATTGTATTGCCATTCTTATACAAAAACGTATGTCATAAATGTTAACGAAATGTTGATGAATTCACTTTGAAATGTCCTGAAACATATTCACAGCTCTAAACATTAATATAAGAACCTAGACACAAGGATAGGATCAAAGACAAGTCCAAAACTTGAAATTCTAGATGTCTAAGTTATGTTTGACAAATGTCCTTTTTAAACTAAATGATTCTCAGTACACGATTACATTAAAAAAGTCTTGTTACAGTGTTGCATCTGCATAGGATTTATTTCCCTTAACATTTTGTATCATTTACATCAATACCAACCTATTTCTGTCTATGTAATATGGTGCAGACACAGTGTTCTATGGGTAATAGTAGTTTTCCTGTAAATACTTAAAAATATTGTAAAAAAGATTTGAGAAAATGAAATGTGATTTACTTACTCGTACGGTTATATCTCTATAAGACTAAGATAAATTCTCACAACATTTGAGTTATTCTAATTTCCTGCTATATCATGATTTTATTTAGCCCTTCCTTATAAGTTAAGAACTTACTTAATATTTATAAATGCTTTGTATGCTTTAGAATGAAGCTGTTGGATATGGCATATGTCCACAAGTTACTCAGTATACTATGGGGCTTGATGATGCCAGTGTGACGGACGCTAATGGTACTGTTTACCTGTCTAAAGACCAGACCTATGCGATCAACATTACAGGCGTTAACCTGCCTACTGTAAGTTTCATTTATACAATGAAAATCAAATTCCTTGAAGAAACTTGATCGGTATAAGAATGTTATAATTTCACCACTGCTTGTATTATAATAGGAAAACTACCTGACACCCAATTATTAATAATTCATTTTATTGAAAGCCATGGGTGTTTTGTACTGCAGTTTTGTAATTAGTTCAACAGTTTGTGTAATATATCAGTTCATTTTGAATATATATGAATTGAAAACATATTTATATTGAACCGACAAAACAATATGATAATTCACATTGACAATAACAATATATTGAACAGAATCGTGGTTGTATGAAACCAATGCACTGTTTATATAGATTTATTCTACGTATGTCTGTAATGAACACATTACTGAACTGAAACAGTTTTGTCACATATAGTTTTGCATTTCAGTATATATAA
Organism: Cyclina sinensis; assembly: GCA_012932295.1. Taxonomy (NCBI): domain Eukaryota; kingdom Metazoa; phylum Mollusca; class Bivalvia; order Venerida; family Veneridae; genus Cyclina; species Cyclina sinensis. The sequence goes on from JAAONU010000013.1 coordinate 32,382,546, forward strand.
AAGCAACTGTTTTTGTATTGATCTTACTCACTACTATATGATTTTGTTTTTGAAATGTATAAATAGAAAAAACGTTTACATATAAACAACTATCAATATTTAGATTCGCATGAAACTATATCGTCCATATATTAAATCCAAATAGCCATATTTAAGTTCGTTTTTTAAATGTATAGATTGAAAAAGCGCTTATATAAAACCAGTATCAATATATAGATTCTAATATGTTAAATATACAATCAATATATGAAACTAATTGTCCTTATACTGAACCGAGTAGCAATGTACGGGTTCATTTTGACATAATATAAAACCATGTCGTTAATTTATTGAATCGAAATAGCCATCCATCAAACCAACCTTTTACATATTGAACCGACATCGCAATTCGAGTATATTTTATCAAAGTAGACCTGTGTGAGTTCGTTTTGTCTTTATGTGGAGACGATGTAGCAACATATAACTTCATTTGTACAATATAAATGACAAAGACGTCATTGTATATGAAACCAATTAAACAACATATGATAGCAGTTTGACAAATTTGAAACGAATTCATCAATAAAATGAACCAAACTAAGCGATACTAATTCACAAGTAAAAACACATCATACTCACAGCTATCTTCGTAGTCTTTGTCGCAGGTGCAGAGATAAAATACACTCGCTGTAATTAGTCTCGCAATATAATGATAAATCGGTTCCACATACGATCGATACGCATTGATGAAATCATTCATCATATCTATACATTGACCTTTAGTTTAGTGTAATGACGTTTTCGAATAGCATGATGTTAAATCTTACAAAACATATTTGATATAGTTCAATATATTGATTTACTCAACTAATATATTACCGAAATCAACTTTTATAATTTGCTTTGGTTCAATATTAAGATAGTTGCGTCCATACAGAGCTACTTTTCTTTCATTTTAGGACGAAATCGTTTCATATAGTGTCAAACTGCTCTAATACATTGTTAAATCGGTTTCATATAAGGACAGCTGGTCCCATACATAGTTTTTTAAGCTCTATACAGTAAAGTCTTCGTCATATGTATTGCAAATATGTAATCATATATTGCTACTTTGGTTCCATATAAAGAGAAAATGGGTTTAACTGTAAGGACGATATTGTCAAACAACAAAATGATCACATTTATCATAATTCAGTCATTAATATTCTATGAGCATCGCATAATAAACTGCGACTACCGATTGAATGTCACCCTTAATTCTTCTTCAATTGTATTTAAAATGCCAATGTAAGTTCAAAGTGGGGTCGAGTCAGTGACCGTAATAAAATGAAATAAGATACAAAGTCCTTATCAAAGATTCTTGGATAATATTTGATTAGATATAAAATAATACTCAAAAGTCTATGTTTAAGTTTTGCCTTAGAAATAAATAAAATAACCGTTTAGAAGAAAACGTCAATAAATGTGTTCTAACCGAAAGTAAAATGAAACCAGACTCAAGTTGATCGTTTTCTGGCCTATTTATACTAAATCTGAGAAAACCAACAAGAATAGGTTCGAAAAATTTTTGAATGTACGTTTTGGTCGATGGACAATGTTCGACGTTCGAAAACTGATCAATTGACGATAAAAATCGATCATTTCAATACACAAAGAACGCTGTCAACCAACCGAACGTCCGGACACTTACAATTCTTAGCATTAGTTCTACACAAATTAATACAAAACAATGACGGCAATTACACACGATCTGAAAGTATATTATTACACCCTCTTACCAAGGCAAAGCTCCAGCTGCCTTCTTACAATAACAGTAAAATGAAATGAAAGTATTTTCAACAACGAAATATCCAATATTGAGCATCGATCTTAAGATTGACAAAATATTGTAAAGCCCCCTTTGAAGTAAAAATATTAGCTTAATTATCGGAAATCATTAGAATAAAATAATGCGTTTTATGTGTAGGCACATTTAAACAGTTTTATGGATAATTCTCTGTCATTGAAAGAAACATTGATTAACCACAATTTTAGATAGGTAAATTAACATCAAAATTTCACAGGTATCACTAATAATAGCAGCACCAAGTTTATAATCTTAATCTACTGTCAATGTCTATACAGTTCATATTTCATTTTATACTTCTTACAATTTTGTTTTCAGTATGTTTACTTTCAAATTTTCTACATTATATATTTGATAACACTGTTGAAACAAAGTCAGTCTGAAGGTTAAGACACCACTTAACACTTAAATAACTTCACTGTCACAGTGTTTTTTTTGTTGTTGTTTTATTTTTTTGGTATTTAAATAAATTCCATTGTAGAGTTTTAGTCCTACGTTTTACATTATTGATATTTTTCAATTGCTCACAATTTCTTTACTACGCTTTTCATTGGTTTGTATTCTTTTCCTTTGTTCGTAAGTCTATTTTCAACAGTTGGAGAATGTTCCTTGTTATGTGACCTTTCTATTGAAGTTATCCTCCTTTTTATCCGGGCCAGCTCATCCTCTCCTGTGTGCTGCTGATAATGGCTTCTACTAGGTTTCTAATCCCCTCAGTAGTAGCCGCAGCTATAGCCTTCAGAGTCATGGTGATTTGGCTTGGCTCCTCTTCCAATCTAGGTCTTTTCATGACCGGCTTCTCTGTATCTTTGCTATCCGCCTGCGTGTTGGTCGAAGTCATAGAAGGTTTTCCAGTAAAGTCTTGGGCCTCATTTAATAAGGAGTCATTCTGGTTGAGGCTCAATAGCCTCGGAAGTAGATCCACAGTCCTTCTCTCATCTATACAAGGGGTATTCTGGCTTACCATGGAGCAAAGTGACCTAATTCTGAGCACTGGGGTGTTAAGATGACCAGCTTTGGGAGGACCGATGTTGTTGCTGATGGAGTCTCTGGGGTCGATTGTGACCAGGTCATTGGTCTTCTGTGGTTGGTTCTGGCTTGCCCCCCATGGGTCCAGTGAGGGTTGGGAAATCTCTCTGGGTGGAACTAGCGGATGGCACAATTGGAAATGGTGTTGTGCAGGCGGTATAGTGTGGCTGGCTGCCAAAATCCCATTGACTAATTGCGGACACCTGCCTGCTCGGAGCCATCCTGTATGGCTTCACGAGCCCATCCACCATGGTGGTCTCCTGATCGTCCGTAAAAAGCCCATCCTGATCATTTAATGGATCCTTCTGGCTAATGGAGTGTCGTGCATGCCATCGTAAAGATTCTTCTGTTCTCAGCATCACCATATCAGTATCCCAAACGTAAATTGGGTTAGTCGCCCTCTTCAGCACCTGGTTGTAATCAGGGGTTCCCGTCTTGGCCTCCTCGTCTATGTGCCTTCTGTATTTATTGAGTGGTATCTGAAAATATCCGCTAGTTAATTCGAAGCAGCTATAAAGACACAAACCAGCTATCGCATCCAGGCAGTCCTGAATTCTTGGTAGAGGGGAACCATCTGGTTTAACATGGCTGTTTACGTTTCGGTAATCAACGTATGGTCTTAAAGCACCTGACTTCTTTTGAACCAACACTATTGGGCTTTTCCAAGGTAATGTACTCTCTTGAATTACACCCTTTTTAAGTAGGACTTCTATAGCATTCTTGTCTGCTTCTGCATGCGCTAGAGGAACCCTTCGCGGCCTCTGCTTAATTGGCCTGGCATCCCCTGTGTTTCTGGCATGCTCTGTTAAGTCTGTAAGTCCTATATCCCATTCATCCTTGGAGAATGTGTCTCTGTTTTAACCAGGAGTCCCGCAACTTTCCTCTTTTCTGTCTCAGATTTACCTTTAGTCGACCTGTCGAACAGGTCTTGTAGATGACCAGGAATTTCTTTAATTGGAGCTTCTAAAGAGTCCTCTGAGTGCACTTGTGGCTTGAGAGTACTAAGTCATCGAATGCAACTCAGATTATCGCATTCATTCGCATTCTCCTCTTGGGCTATAACACTCACCATTCTCTTAATTCTTTCGGCTTTATCAATTTTGCATCTTGCCTTAATACTACATTACAAGAAAAAGAGTTGAGGACCCAGACATGCATGTTACACCACTATTTGATGTTCACAAGGGAGGTAGCCATCAATAACTTATACTTGTCTTTAAAACTATCACTTACCTCGATGATAAACTCAGCATAATCATTAGCATCATCAGCCTCTGATCGCTTTACAAAAACATCAACCAATGCCTCGGACTTGCCAGGAACAGTAAAGTTTTCTGCAACTACAACCTTTCTTGCCGCCTAGCTCCTCCTTACCTGGAAGCATGGAATCTCTACCCCATCTAGTATTATTTTGTCTTCAGTAAGGAAAATATCTGCAGCCCCACCTACACCACATCCCAACAAAATATATATTAGCAAGCAATTACAATTTCTGAAGCAAGTGAGGTTGTAGTTAGTCACTTGCGGAGAAATTGGTTAGTAAACTGGTTGGATACCCAGGAAAACTAGTTAGGTGGACTGACCGCCGGGAAATGACCTGAGCTGTTAAACTGGCGTTAAACCCCAAAACAACCAACCATACTCAGTTTCAGCTACCTTAGCTTCCTTGACAAATTTTAGGGTATCTAGTGTCAATGTGAGTAGGGTTTCTCCCCAATCGACTATGAGTTTTCCATTTGTCAGCTCTAAGGCTTGTAGTTTTCTTCAACTTTGGTCTAACCCCTACCTTAATTCTAAATGCTTTATGAAATCATAGTTCTTGATGCACCAGTTTTCGCACGGAATACAACTGGGACGTCCTCAACAAATTCTTTTATATATATATATATATATATATATATATATATATATATATATATATATATATATATATCAGCATATAAACGATTAACATTGTTATAATTTGGAAATGAATCTTTATCTAGTATCGTCAATTCTGGTTATCATGTATCTGCCCTGGGTAATTTTTTCTCTACTGGGACCTCACTTGGGGCACAAGAGATGGTCCATTGTAGTTTAAAGATTCTTTGAGTCCATATGTTCCCTTGTTGGTTCTTGTCATTGACTTTGTTCATGCTAACTCTTTCAGGACAGTCTCTGGCAAAGTGTACAATCGTGTGGCATTGAAAGAACTCTACAGCTCTTTGCCCTCTGATTTGTTTATTCCTTTTGGTCTCACCTGCTGCTGTATCTTGTTCTAATCTTTTAAGCATCTGTAAGATATTAGACAGAGTATATTCTTCATTGTTTTTATCCTTGTTTCACTGTTTTCCCTTTTATGCTTTCCAAACTTATTAAAGCTATAAGAAATATGTTCTTTAGTTCGGTTTCTTTGCTCATCTCTTTTGTAAGGTTCTGCTTCTGTTAAGGTTTCAGTCTTCATCACACGCTCTTCTAGTGCTGTTTCGATGTCCCCGTATGCTTCTGGCCGTACAGGATTCACACCATGAAACACAGCGGCATCGATCGTTTCAGGTTCCTTATGATACTCTACCTCATAGCATACATATTCATCGCATAAACCAGCTAGAAATCTACGAACAATGTCCTCTACACGGATTTACTATCTCAAAAACCATGGATTTTATCGGACAAGATTTTCAATTCAGCAGCGAACTCTTCTGCGGTTTCTCCTACCCTCTGGTTTCTTTTACTAAATTTCCCAGCAAATGATCTTAGGGTTTCAGTGACCCTATACTTGTTATTCATCTTATCTATTAACTTCTATGACTTATCAAAACATTAGGTTGTAGCTGGGTAAATACAAATTCAGCGGCCTGTCTCTCGATACGTGGTAATATTTGATCTAATCTTGTCTCAACCAACTCTGGGCTATAACCTCAAATCGTGCTATCCACGCCTTCCATTCCTCTTTACCAGTAAATGGTGCCACTTTAAAATGTGTGTCTTCATTTCTGTTGCGGGCATTTTACTTTGACATAGGATAGCAAGGATGATTATACACCTCATCATAATTGTTGGTTACACGGGGTGGCGGTTTATACTCATCATTGATAACATTGGCATTACCCGTTGCACCGGGTGGTGAATGAATCTCTATAAGAACCAGTTACACAAGCTGATGTAAAGGAACGCCAATATTGCTCATCTAGAAAGACATTTGTATTAGGTTGATAATTACCAGAATGTGCTTGGAACCTCGAATTAATAAAAGGGTCACGTGTACCTTGCTGGCCTTGCCAACTACCTCTATTCATGTGTGGGAGTCTACCCCCAGGGGGTACATCGACAGATCTGTGACTATTTGAGTTTAGGTCAACTTCGTTAGCTCTGTTACTTTTGCCATTATGGGTACCTAAAGGTGGGCATGTGACTGCTTCAAATTTTTCAATTCATTGCCTACATCTTTTAAAACACAAGTGATACTGTTAACGACATCATTCACATCACGTATTTCATGAGTATTTCGCAAGTTTGTGATGTGTTTACACCAACATCTTGATGATCACATATCATATGCGATAGTTACGCATCATCATCTTAATTTCGTAGATCTGTCCTGCCATGCTATGAGAGGTGAAAAATATTGTATGCTCACTATCAACTGCTTGAAATGTATTCATCTTGGCATTTAAAGTCCTTCTAAGGCTTGGATTCGTATTGTCGAACGTTGTATAGTAGGAAGTTCACTAGCTATAGTGACAATGTCTTAACTAGTTAATGTTATTCTGGATGATTGCAACTAGACTTGCTGCACTGCTTCACTTGCTGCGCTGCTGGAGTTGCTGCGCTTCCTGGACTTGCTGCACTTCCTAGATTTGCTGCGCTTCTAAGACTTGCTGCGCTTCTTCGAATTGCTGCGCTTCTTAAACTTGCTACGCTTCTAAAGCACAGCTTCTTGGTCTAACTGCGCTTACTGGTCTACCTCTGCTTTAGTCTGTCTGCGCTTCCTGGTCTTACTCTGCTTCTTGAGCAGTGCCTTAGACAATTCTGAGAAGTCTTCACTCGGGAACAATATTTTTTTTTAAATTCCCGATCTCACCAAAGTGAACATCAGGTTTCCTTTATTTCAAACCCACATATATAAATAAACAGCGCGAACCGGATAGAAAAAATAATAACGTGACGTCACAATACAAAAAGGCGTCGCGTCAAAACATGTCATTGTGTTTCTTTCAAAATACTTAAATAAGAATTTCAGACGTTTGAATAAACGTATCAGTTAGAAATAAACTGCAAAATAATCATCCCAAAAAGTTCTTTAAAATATCAAAAATATTATGTTTGTGCTATTAAACAATAAACAAAAACATAGCGACATTATTACAATAGATTTAATCTTGACACGTATCACTTGATTTGGCGTTCGATTATCAAATCCCACCACTGCCTCCAAAAAGTGGTATGGTCCAGCTGTGGTACCAGGTCCCTTCCTGAAATGTGGTAACGTGCGCGAGACTTAGAATCAAATTGGGCTGGACTGTAAGGACGATATATTCTTCACAAACAACGAAATGATCATCTTATAGTAATATTCTATTTTCAATAGAAATTTTTAGGGTTAGAAGGACTCCGATAATAGATACTAGTTTCATCTATTTAGCTGCCATTCAACTATTTTAATATCTGTTAATCGTAGGCTGCAATAACCCTGCAATATGACAGCGTCACTGTACTTCACTTTAATTTGTAATTCATTATTCCATACTTCTGGAGGTACGCCAGTTTAAGAGAAAACGTTATTCACAAACAAGAAGGACTGTGAACAGTTAACTTATTTTATAAGTACTAGAAACTGTTATTAAATTCTAGAGTTTGTAAATATATAAGCAAGATAATTCAGTCATAAATGTTCTATGAGCATCGCAAAATAAACCGCGACTACCGATTGAAAGTCACACTTAATTCTTCTTCAGCTGTATTTATAATGCAAACGTAAGTTCTAAGTGTAATCGAGTCAGTGACCGTAATAAAATGAAATAAGATACAAAGTCCTTATCAAATATTCTTGGATATTATTTGAATTAATATAAAATAATACTTAAAAGTCTATGTTTAAGTTTTGCCTTAAAAATAAATAAAATAACCGTCTAGAAGAAAACGTCAATAAATGTGTTCTAACCGAAAGTAAAATGAAACCTGACTCAAGTTGATCGTTTTCTGGCCTATTTATACTAAATCTGAGAAAACCAACTAGAATAGGTTCGAAAAATGTTCAAATGTACGTTTTGGTCGATGGACAATGTTCGGCATTCGGAAACAGATCAATTAACGTTCAAAAACTATCATTTCCGTACACAAAGAACGCTGTCAACCAAGCAAATGTCCTAAACACTTACAATTCTTAGCATTAGTTCTACGAAAGTTTACACAATAATAAGACAAATTAATACAAATAACGGGAATTAAAATGACAAAACCTGTCAAATTTATCAAGTAAAAATACGATAAATCCAATTTCCTAGCTAACTGTACGCTGTTAAACATGTAAATAATTAATGAAATAAATGATTAATCTTTATAAATATGACAGTATTTATGGTTGTCAGCCTCACAAATCAACAAATAAAGGGTTTACCAGTACATGTAAAAATGTAAACAATGACGGCAATTACACACGATCTGAAAGTCTATCAATATAATTACAATTAGTTTCATTAATTGATATTTAATATAATAATAAATATATTTAAAATTACCCCATATATTGATATTTGGTTTTATGTAAGCGCTATTTCAATCTATACATTTCAAAAAACGAAATCATAAAGTAGTGAGTGGGTTCAATACAAAGACAGTTGGTTTGATATACTGAAATGCCAAACTAAATATGACAAAAATAAATTCTTCAATGATGTTTCCATTAGAAACATACTAAGATTTAATCTATATAAGTGAAATTTGTTCCATACAACGACGATTCTGATCAATTAATTGTAATTTTAAATTACTTTAATGTTTTTCAGTTGAATATTTAAATGTTTTATATATATATATTGTCAAAATGAACTGATTTATTACACAAACGGTTGAATTAATTACAAAACAACAGTATAAAACAGCCTTGGCTTTCCACATTATTTTACGGTTTACAATGGGCAGACGATGTTAACAGATTATCAGCAACTTCAAAAAGAATATGACGAGAAGGAGAAATTGAATACTTGATGTTTTGAGCGTGAAGACATGTTTGTTGTCATAATTTAGTATTTGTTTCCTTCGAATTGTTTCATATTTTTAATATTTTAGCCCATCTGTGAGCAAGACGTCCAATATGTGTTTTCCGTCGTGAGTTGGTACTTGATGCTCAGTTTTATGCTCAGCTGCCTTATGTCTGAGATTTCTCAGCATTGTTTAAAAGAGTTTTCTTTAATTGCTAAAGCTAGGCCCTTGTTGCCATTACTGACCTTGCCGGAGGTGTCAGATGGTAGAATCATGCAGGAGAACTCACGATTTGATTTGAAATTAACGGAATTCTGTTCTAAAAAATTTATGTTTTAGTTTAAACAGTATTAAGTCAAGAAAGTATATAACATTGCATATACATAGAACACTCAATAAGGATCGAGTAGAAAACTTAGAGCTTATTTGAAACACTCTCCTTTACTTATATTGTTTATACAAATAGTTTCGATAACAAACACTTGCACTTGAAATACTAAACCATACATTTTGCTTCATATTGTATCTAAAAGTAATTCGTTTTGTATACACCAATGCTAACATTATAAAAAGTAAAAAAAATCATGAAATATAAGCGATCATAAGAAAATAAAAATACAGTGATAGAATATGAAAATAGATAGTGAAGTCATTACTAGACTGAGATAACAAGATTAACAGAAGAATAAACAAGAATAGATAGAATAATAGATAAGTACGTGGTTACGGCGAAAGCTAGAATGTTGTAGGTCTACACAGAAGTAATTAGGATGAATAATTCTGATCATCATCTGATCTGTTGATTCTTCTGATAGCGATTATAAACATGCTTGATAATAAATAATATTTTTTTCTTTAAAACGACACGATCACTTCTCTTCAGGCTGGGTTTATACCCAACGATTCAACTTCCAATCAACTTGTATCAATTTATAACACTTTTTCTCAAGCATTAGATGAATGTAAAGAAATCCGAACAGCTTTTTGTGATATAAGGCGTATGGCACCGAGGTTTAATACACAAATTAAAAGCTTGTGGTATAAGCGGTGGACTATTAGACTGGTTTAGAAACTATTTAACTGACAGGGAGCAAAACAAAAAGCCGTTCTATTTGGAGTCTTCTCTAATACTGTCTCTATATCTGCAGGAGTCCCCAAAGGATCTATCCTTGGACCGCTTCTTTTTATTACCTACATCAATGATAGTGTTCTTGATATCGGTTCATATATACATCTCTTTGCTGATGAAACAAGTCTTTACATAATTGTTAATGACCCACTGGATGCAGCAAAAATGCTGAACAATGACTTGCAAAAAATATCAATATGGACTACACAATGGTTAGTTGTCTGCAATCCTGCTAAAATTGAATCGGTACTGATATCTCGAACAAAATCAAAAAGCCTACCATCCTCCGCTTTTTAGGAACAATGTACAAATACCCGAAGTTACAATACATAAACACTTGGGTTTGTCTCAGGCCAACGATGGAACTTGGCACGAGCATGTCGAATCTATCAAATCAAAAGCCTGGTCACGTATAAACATTATGAAGCGTCTCAAATTCATTCTTGACAGAAAGTCTCTTGAAACAATATATCTAACCTTAATCCGAGCTATCGTAGAATGCTCAGATGTAGTCTGAGACAACCTAACATTACACGATGAATTTGAATTAGAGAAAATACAATTAGAAGCATGCAGAATTATATCTTGTGCAACCAAACTTGTTTCCTTTGAAAATCTTTATAAAACCGGTATTGAACCCCTTAAAATAAGAAGAAAGAAGCATAAACTATCACTATTTTACAAAATGAAGCATAATCTTGCACCAGCATTTCTCTCTTCTCTTGTACCGGACAATGTAGGCCAAACGTCCAATTACAATCTTAGAAATGCCCAAGATTTTAGAGCAATTACCCGCCATACTCACAATTTTGCAAACTTTTTCTACCATCTACAATTAATATTTGGAATGAATCACATCAAGAAATAAGAAACTCACGTTCATTTAATACATTCAAAAGCAGACTTAACGACGGTAAAAGTGAAATATCAATTTTTGATTATGTGGAAGAAAGTAAAAGTCAAAAAGACCATACAAGACTTAGAACACTTTGCAGCTCTCTTTATGAAGACCTATATGCTAAAACAAAATCGATAACCCGAGATGCAAATGCGGAGAAATTGAAAATACAAACCACTATTTCTTCAATTGTCCAATGTACTAAATTGCATGAAACGAACTGATTAATAGGATTACAGCTATAACTCCCGTTACACTCTCTACAATATTCTTTGGACGCAATGACCACTTTAATCTTCCTACAAGTCCAATATATATACTCAAAACAGAAAGGTAAAACACTTTATTTTTCAATGACATTACATGAAAAAATCTTGCATCAGTAGTTTGACACATATCCTATGATATTTTAAAAACGGTTTTATTTTCTTTAACTCAGTTCAACTCTACCCAGTTGTTAGCAATCACTATTTAGGGACTTAAAGCACGCCATTTTTCATACATTTCAAATGCACTGAAAGTGCTGTTGAATAGTCAAACCTAATCAATTTTGGCGCGAAAGCACCTGCCATTAGCGTCAGATCTTGATGTCATTTTCTGTAAGTTTGAAGACTCTATAATGAACACTTACCCCACCCCCCTCTCACTCCGTCAGCGTTTTTTGCCATGACTTCACAAACTCGCTTGACGTCAACGGACGATATTTCGTTACTATCTTTTATAAAATTTTGTGTTGGATTCAGACTATCGCCGGCGGAAAGTCTTAAACAAAATAAACACTTGGGTACATTATCTACGTGTGGAAGGACATTTGTGTGCAAATGACATGATCCATTTAAGGACGATAGAACCGCACTGTTTGCTGTCTAAAGACCAGGTCGTACTATATCTACAGTGACTGTTGGAAACGCAGAATTAGTAAAGGGACTGATAGACATAGATTGGAGGCATACGGTGCGAAACATTGCAGAGGAGCTCCTCTAACTCGTTCAATTGAATATAGCATCTAAACCAGTGAGAAAGCGTGTGGCCACAAGTGATAACTACATCGAAAAAGGAACCACACTCTTCAGTTTGACGTTTAGATGACATACGTTAACATCGGCGTGCTTAAAGTACTGCACAGTACTCTTGTTTAATGTTCATTGTAAAATTAACTATTCCGTGAATCACTATATATTTTGGGTTGTCAGTCATAGGTAAACGTATCTCAAGATTTTTTTTTATAATTCACCCAAAGTTGAAAAGAGGAATTCTGTGAATTCAAGAAACAGCCCTCGTATGTGTAAATAAACCCTTTAATTAGGCCTCATGATAATATCTACCCCGCACAAGAAAAAGCATAATAGAGAAGGAAAATCTAGAAAAAAATGCTTTTACGTTCAGAAGATATAAAGGTTTAATAATTAGCAAATTGTTTGATTTCTCTTGAAATTTATTTTATACAGAAGTGCAATTGTATAGGTTAGAACAATTAAAGGCAACCTCAGCGAAATAATAATTGAAAACAAAATTCATAAAAAAAATATGACCACATGTTTATGGCTTATTATTTACAATACATCTCATAGTTACCAGAAACCTAGTCAATTTTACATTCCACCCATTTTTGACAAAATATACTAACCTATTTTCATCATCGCAATCGTTATCATCATTATTTTAATTATTATGTTAATTGTTACCACAATCATTGATTTTTTTTCTTTTCATACAAGCCACGAGAAGGAATAATTTCATATAAATGCAAGATAGACGGGCCCGGAACAGCCGCTTTGCTGTTTGACTGTCCACACTTTGATGCTAGAGGCAGCTTTACATGTTTGATTAAAAAGGTATTTATGTAATGAATATAGGAATTTAGAAATTTTAAACTGAAGAATACAGAAATGCGTGTACTATTATTTATGCTTTACGTGTGTGCTGTCAAATTATGCCGTCTGTTATTAATGGACAATAATCTTTATCTCTCTTTTTTGGTTTTCAGTGCTCTACTTTCTTGAATTCATTACACCAGCAATTTGTTTTAGAAATTATTGGTTCTTTCCTCCACGATGAAGCGATTTTTAAGATAAGAAGAAAATAAAGAATGTTATTATATTTCAGGACAGATTTAAGTGTGATGATTTTTATCCTGAAATTGACAGATTGGGTTTATTTCACAGTTTCAATATCACCAAAACTGTTTTCCCATATTATTTTTATTATCGAATGTTTAATTATTTTCTATATCTTAGGAGAAAATTTCAAAGTTAATTGGCTCCAGCAGAGAACTATCACTACAGGTGATATGGGGAAGCTCGCATGTGGATGGCGACCCTTTGCCAGGTATTTACATATTTTTATTCCAACACCTTTCAAATGTTATCACTCTTTCAGCATGATTGTAGTGGTTTTTTTAAAGAATTTGTACAGATACTAACACATTAGTATTAACGACAAGTTTCGATTTCACTCTCCAAAACAAAGACATTTTGTTGAATCGATACATTTCCTTGTGGCAACTTTTTCTGTTTACCTAACACTGATACGAGTGGCAGAACATTGAAAGTTTAGCATATTAATGTTCTGACTTATGGCACAAAGATGGCGTCATGCTCCCGTCTCTTTTTTTTTTAAATCTATTTGCAGAATAGTATTTTGCTGGATGTCGTTCAGTCATACGTTTCATCTCAGCCACAACGTGTTTAATAACATTGACGACTTGTATTAAAAGGTCAATCTCAGGTTTCAGTCTCCATTTATAAATGATTGTTCAAGATGTGTTACAGAACTAATCTGAAGCTTAACACGTTTTCAGTTAAAGAAACTTTATCGTGGATGTTTTTTTTTAAATAATTTACATTGTCCTTACGTTTTGTTGATTTATTTCAGTTATTATTTATAACTGTGAAAAACTTGTTCAGCCATCTTGGAACTGTGGACGATGCAAGAGCTTTTCTATATATCAGCAGTATTTCCACTGTAAATGGTGTGAAGACCGCTGTATCTACACGGGAAACACGTGCAGGAGCACCTCACTGGACTGCGGAAACCCGACAATTACTAGGGTAACAAATAAAATGAAATAAAGGAAATAGTAGTTTATGTTTTTATCATTTGTACTTTTTATCAATTACAATATTTACAATATGACTTGTTCTTTTAAAGATTACTAATTATTGAGTTAAAAATTTATTCAGTTTAATTTCGGTAAAATATTTAGGTATGCTTCACTGAATAGATACCGATAGTAATATTTTCATTACTCGACAGCACTGAACAAAACACTATTCAAGCTATTGTACATGTATATGGATCTTCAAGAGTTCATCAAAAATTCTAATCGAGTAGCATCAGATTATAATTTATGTAGCGATGTTCTCTGGCACAAAACATCTACTTATGTTTGTGACATTGACTTTTAGACTACTGACCTTCATTCCGTTCTTTGAGTGCATGTCATATCTTCTTTATCTATAGGTATATCCTGTGAGTGCACACATAAAAGCTACAACTCTGATTGCGATTGAAGGATATAATCTCGGCTCAGTTTTTAATGACACTATAAATGCTGTGACCATAGCCGGTATACAATGTACATCAGTTGAAAATGGATATGATCCAGGCATAAAGTGAGGACATGTGCCTTTATTTGATTTTTGAATTTAATATCTTTGTTTTTCCAGTCTGAAATATATATTTGATGCAGCAACAATCAGTGTTTTGTGTTTAACAATTAAAAATCTGATTACCATTGTATCAATTAAGTGTAGTTGTCTTTTCTGATTTTGGTTTTAAGACAGTTTTTACTGCAAGGGTTGAACACAGATGAAATGTTGATAAGATTCTGAATATGGAAAATTGCATTTTTAAAGAATCTTTCGACGTCATGATTAGGTACCTTTTGCTAGCATCTTTTTTACCATTTGTTAATTGGTAAAGTATTCAGACCTAGATTATCATGTGGATGTAAAAAAGTGTTTTCTTTTTTTCTCCCTTTTTTAGAATAGAATGTGAGCTTTCACCGAGTTATAAAGTGATGGATGGCATGGTAAATGTCACACTTGCCAGCAATGCATCAGGGCAATACTCTGAACTTTTTCACTTTCGGGTAAACTTTTTCACCATCGATTTGCTAGGAATGACACTTTTTACTACAGTATTTAACGAAGTTGATACCATTTTGCAGAGATGTTCTTGGAATAATGATGGGCCAAAATTGCTCTACGAATTGTATTCTGTGAAGGACTTTAGTTGTTATAATACCAGATGAAAATACTTAGAAGATCTATTTCCAACCATATGAAAAAAATTCTTATAATTTTATACGCCCGTCGAAGACGGGACGTATTATGGGATCACCCATGGCGGGCGGTCGGTCGGACGGGCGGCGTCCTGTTGTTTGTCTGGAGCATAACTCCAACACTATCAAAGCTATTGACTTGAAACTTCATAGATAGATAGATCAAATTGAGACGGAGTGCACTGCATAAGAACCATCACTTTGCACGTCTTGATTTTGGAGTTAGTCCCCTCTGTTTCATTTTCTTGTCGGGAGCATTATCTCAACACTATCAAAGCTATTGACTTGAAACTTCATAGGTGGATCTCATTGAGACGGAGTGCAGTGCACAAGAACCATCACTCTGCACTTCATGATTTTTGAGTTCTTCCCCTTTCTTTAAATTTCTTTTCCGGAGCATAACTCCTACATTATCAAAGCTATTGACTTGAATCTTGATGCTTAGATAGGTCTTATTAAGTCAAAATGCACTGCACAGGAACCGTAACTCTGTATGTTTTGACTTTTGAGTTATGCCCCTTTGTGTAATTTTCTTGTCCGGAACGTAACTCCTACGTTATCAAAGCTATTGACTTGAAACTTCACAGCTGGATAGATTGCATTAAGTCGGAGTGCAGAGCACAAGAATCGTCACTATACACCTCATGATTTTAGAGCTATTCCCCTTCGTTTAATTTTCATACTTGTTGTTTGTCTGGACCATAGTCCTATATTATCAAAGCTATTGACTTGAAAATTCATAAGTGGTTAGATGTTATTGAAGCAAATTGCTCAAATGACGTGTGTATTTTGCTCCGCTTAGCGGCGCTCTTGTTTGTATTTTCGACTAGTGTTACACCGACTCCAGTATCATAGAGAAATATAAAGGGAGCATGTATTTAAAACGAAACATCAGTAGTCAGAAACTAAAGTTTCAGCTCACCTGAGAACTTGTGTTCTGGATGAACAGGTTTATATGATTGATGATGGTCCCTCCGTCCGTCGACCGTCGAAAATAATTTAATGACCTCTGTGTTGAAACGCTTGAACGACTTCATTTCAACTTGGCCAAACTATGTATTGCCAAAGTCTTTCTAGAATGTGCTAAAATGGTTCTGGACCATGTATATACTAGGACCTATAGACTTTAACTGGATTTAAAAAAGTCTGCTTTGATACTCCCGTAACTGGAGCTTAGATATTTGTGTATAGGTTTTCCTACTAGGTCTTTACAATTTTGTCTCAAATCGTGAAGTCTAGACGTATCCGAGTAGTCATACCTATACCTTTTATAACGTGTGTTCATTTGTTAACTAACCTGAGCACATAGTGCGTGAAAATCTTTTAAAATACTAAATGTTTGTATCTACAAGGTTCAAACTCCAAAACCTCTGCACAAAGCTTCGTCTAGTAGACCTTCACTATATACTTAAACCTGGACTCTGTACGGCAATACTTCACTATCTTACCCTTTTCCAATTAGTAGCACCATCAATTTTTTTTATTTTTTTTTGTTAAAGGCAGTCCTAATGGGTAAAGCCTGGTAAATTGTAAAAGACCATTGCAAAACATCATAGTTTCACTTATGACAAATATATTAATGCGATTAAGTGGGGAATTATTAAAGGGTTCTATTTAAAATGTTTAAAGGTTGCATCATGTTATTCCTGCGGTTTTCTGTCGTCTGTCCACTGGCTGAAAAAATCTTGTGAATCAATTAAAGCAGTTTTTTACAAGTCTTATCTTAACGTGTTGGACGCAAAATGGGTGCGTTAAGTTATGCACGTTGATGTTATTTTGCGTTTAGCAGAACATTTATAATTATACGTTGTTTATTTGAGTATTTGTTGAAACAAGATAATAGATATTCTATTGAGTGAAAGCTTACCCTCTTTCGTCTCTATCCTCTTAAGACAAAATATTTCTTCTTTAAAGAAAGATTAAAAACACTATTTTATTATATTTTTGCGTTGAACACCGGTTTGCATGTCAGTTTGTAAGAGTAAAAACAAAGCTATAACGAAAGTCCGGCACACACTTTAAAACAGTTTTTTTTTTAAAAACAATTTTAATGACACTAACAATTCTGCTTATCTTGTTACAGTTCACGAGACTTATGTTAAGCCCATTTTATGTCATTTATCAGTTTACACATGGCGATGTTTAGTTGCATCCCTAATTTAAAAGAAATATTCAGATCTATGAAGAATTGTAATAAGTTAAATGTTCAAGTGTCAAATCGTGGCCCTCTTTTTTGAAAAAAAAACCCAGCAATTTCAAATATCACTTAGAACCCCATGGTGACGTCAATAAAGCCTAATTTTGGACCTCTGTCTGGTGGAACCACTGTTGCTATATATGGAAACTTTCTCGACACTGGAAGGAGAAAGATTGTTAAAATTGGAGGAAAATCATGTAGCCTTCTCGATAAAGATATATCAAAAATCAACAATGATCTAGAAGACAGGTATCAATTTTAGCTTCCTTTTTATTATTTTATGTAATAAGAACAATTCTCATAGCAAAGCAAAAATCAAGACAGAGCGTTTTGTTTGGTTTAGGCTTAATCAAAATAAACATTCGGGTTAGTTTGGGATAAATCTATCAAACAAGAGCTTCAGCCTAGATACAATTCCATTGCATGTACCATGCATCTGGGTAAAATTCTGCGACATGTCCGTCTGTCTTTCCGTCCGTCATTTAGCATTTCTTATTCGGACCAATACTTTGTTGTCCATAGTGATATATACCTTAAAATTAAGTAACACAAAAACCAGGACCAGACAGTGCATTGTCTGATAGAATTTTATCAGTTATTGACAAAATTAGGTCGGAGGACTCCATTGAAATTCATGCATTTTTGCGACATGTCCGTCTGTCTTTCCGTCTGTCATTTAGCATTTCTTATTCGGACCAATACTTTGTTGTCCATAGTGATATATACTTTAAAATTAAGTAACACAAAAACCAGGACCAGACAGTGTATTGTCTGATAGAATTTTATCAGTTATTGACAAAATTAGGTCGGAGGACTCCATTGAAATTCATGCATTTTTGCTTCAAAGTTATAGTTGTTGTAAGAAAGAAATGTCGTGTAAAAAGTCTATTTAAACGTTGGCCTTGTGCTTGATCAGGCATTGCACGATATACTCCTAATGTAACCCCACTCAAAAATCAGTTGCAATGACTGTATTGGAATTTGTATTGTTCCTTACTTTGCTTTGTGATTGACTGTATGAAATATTAAAACAAAACAAATAACTATTTTCCCAATTACATCTGTAAATGCTAAAGTTAACACAATTTCAGAAAATTGCCAGATATGCTTGTTTGCAAAACCTCGGCTTTTGGTGCAGCTGTACCATCTGAAAAAGTTGAAGTAAACTTTGATGGTGCTGATGTTATTGTTAAGGAGAACGTTACATACAAGTTTGTCGAAGATCCAAAAATAACAGCTATAAATCCTAAGAAGAGCTTTGTAAGGTAAGATTCATGTGATGAATTTTATTTAGTTTTCCTATTTTTTTTTATAAGTAGACAAATCAGTTTGAGGCAAATGTTTCGTCTTGAGAACAATTAAATATTTTTAAGTGCTAACACATTACGATGAATTGACAGAAATATATGGAGATGTATTTCTGGAGTTTAGTTCTCCGCCATATTAAACACCCTGTTTATGATCTTAGTCTAATTTTATACATCTAAAATAGTCCATGTAATTACTAACATCTATACACATTGTGTCAATGAATGCTTAATTAAAAAAATTAATGATTGATACTACTAAATTTGACCCAAATATTTTCCATTTATTCGTTCTTCTTGCTATACAAATTATAAAAGTTGCGACCCGTTTTCATCTGTGCACTTGCCCTGTCCTATTGCTACACTTAAACCGAATTAAAAATATTAGTCACAAGGCAGCTAAAATAGTCTGATTATATGTAAATGTCCATGTCAGAGTACAGAAAATTAAAATTTCTGGTCTTGCCTCGTTGCAGAATGATTTTGATCATGGACTATTGACGTGAACTGGCATGTATGCTGCATGTATCAGATACTTTAAAGATGCTGTAAGACGTTAATTTTGATTTGAGAGAAATGGGAGTAATTAAAATTGTCATGCTTTCATGCCCCTTTTATTTATCAGATGTCAAACAAAACAAACACTGAATTATTTATTAGGTTTTGCATTATTTACAACCATCTTCATGTATACATTTATTAAACAGTTGAAGCAATTTAGCATGTACATATGATTCAGATATTCATTCCATGTTTGTTTCAGTGGAGGGCGAAAGTTAACAGTGGTAGGAGAAAACTTCTCTGCTATTCAACAGCCTTTGATATACGCTGTAATTGGTAACCGGAGGACAAAGTCTGAGGTGACATTGTATTAACTTATATAGATATTAAACTCTAAGGTGGCATTGCATTAAAGGGGCTGTGCTCCAGATGACAAAAAACAGAAAGTTTTCTTGTATTATAAATTTCTTGTAATATTTATGACTAATGCTTAAAAAATAACTTACTGACAAAAAATAAGTCAAAGAATTACATTATAAATTGATTTTTTTCCCTTTCAAAGTGACCGTAACGCGACGGTATAACTATATTGTATAAGATTTCAAGTAAATAGCTGTAATATCACATGCGGTGATGGTGGTGACAGTAAAAGCGTTGGAAATATTTTGTTAACATGAGGGTCCAGAGTTCAAATCAGGCTGGAGCGAAAATATTCTTTTTATTCCATTTTGACTTTTATATTCAGTTTTGAAGTAAACTATTATGTTGTTATAATCTCACGGCATCTAAATATATAATTTATGAAAAAAATTTTGTTTTGTCAAATCTGGAGTACAGCCTCTTTAAGTGATATAGATATTGAAATCTGAGATCACATTACATTAAGTGATATAGATATTGAACTTTGAAGTAACACTGCATTAACTGGTATAGTTTTTAAATTCTGAGGTGGCATTGCATTAAGTAATATAGATATTGAACTCTGATGTGACATTGCATTAAGTAATACAGGAAGTGAACTTTCAGGTGACATACCAATAACTAATATAGATATTGAACTCTGAACTGACTTTGTATTTACTGATAAAAAATTGAAATTGAAAAAATTCAACAGCCTTTGATATACTATGTAATTGGTAACCGGAGAACAAAGTCTGAGGTGACATTGTATTAACTAATATAGATATTAAACTCTGAGGTTGCATTGCATTAAGTGATATAGATATTGAAATCTGAGGTTACACTGCATCAATTGATACAGAAATTGATCCCTGAGGTGACATTGTATAAACTAATACAGGTATTGAACTTTGAGTTCTCATTGCATAAACTAATATTGATATTGACCTCTGAAGTGACATAGTATTAACCGATACAAAAATTGACATAGAAATTGAACTCTGGGGTGACACTGCTTTAACTTATATAGAAATTAAACTTTGAGGTGACACTGCATTAACTAATATAGAACTCTTAGGTGACACTGCATAAACTGATATAGAAACTGATCTCTGAGGTGACATTGTATTAAGTGATATAGAAATTGAACTCTAAGGTAATACTGCATTAATTGATATAGATATTGAACTCTGAGGTGACACTGAATTAACTGACATAAAAATTATAGTCTGTGAGTTGATATCACATTTAGTGATATAGAAATTGAACTCTGAGGTGACACTGCATTAACTGATATAGAAATCGAACTATGAGGTGACACTGCATTGACTGACATAGAAATTCAACTCTGAAGTTATACTGCATTTAATGATATAGAAATTCAACTCTGAGTCGTCACTGCATTAACCTAAAAATATGTTTCTGTTCAAAAGCCATTTATAGTGTATGTTAAAGCACTTGCTGGCAGACACATACTTCTTATACTTCTTTTTTGTCTTTATTTTTTGTATTTTTTCGACGATGAATGTTTTGCATATTTTCTTAAAACTAATTGAAAACCGCGTTAAGAATAAAAAGATTAGTAAATTTCTGTTAGTGATATTTTTTATAGAGGATATAACTTATAATATGATGAGTTTGACTTTAAATGTTGCATGTCAGAAAAAGATAAAACAGTTAAACATTATTATGTATTTAAGCTCAAGAACATCTTAAATAATGATGATTATTATATAATAATAATAACAATGATACGATCCTAGTTATCTAGATATCTAATGTAACATATATATCCTAGTTTCTAAAATAACATCGACTTTCTTGTTATTTATTTATCTTAATTAAATCTCGTGGAGTTTTCTGCTACTTGTATATAAAATATTTTTAATTCTTGATTTTTATTTGTGCGATGCAGGCCTGCAGTAAAAGTAAAGATAATGAGATATACTGTCCTAGTCCGTCGTACAGAACAGCAACAACAACAAGGAGAAAGAGTAGTCTTTCACGACCAAAGTTTGTATAAGTTAAAATATTTCAATGATGTTCTCCTTTTTTCATTTGAGATAAAGAACACGTGTAAGTGCTGCAGATTTTTTTTAATTAGATACCATAGATACACCTTTACCAGGTTTTCTTTTATCTTAACCATTGCGTTTACTCACTTTTAAAAATGTAACAGAGCGATTCAGTGATTTTGTTTCTGGTTAAAAAGTTGGATTAACACATGTCATCAAACAAATATCAGGCAAAAAGCTGAAATGGCTTTGCGCATTGGCTAGCCGTATCAGCATTCTTCCATGTACAAAACGGGGTCAAAGACGAGGAAGTTTGTAACATATATTACTTGCCTAACTTACTTGCTAACAAATTTAGTTTATGGACAGCTGACAAATTAGAAGTTGTTTTAAGGAAAATAAAAGACATCATTAAAGATAAAGTTTTGTGTGACACTCTTTGAAATAAAACTAAGAGATTTTGTGTGTGTACTCACTGTACACGATTTTGATAAAGAAGCTCTGATTCTCTATTTTTGCTGTTAACGTCTCGAATTGATACATGTAAACCTCCTACTTCACAGTAATATTGATAAGTAATCGGAACATGTTTGTTAAGGTTATCTTATTTCTTTTAAGGTTTGCATGTTTATATAATGGATATAAAAAAGACTTTAAGATAATGCATGTAACTACTATTAAGAAGTAGAGTCTGCGATGTATAAAACTTCTATTTATTGTGGTAGTTATGTTAGAATGACGGAACAGATACGTACTAGATGTAAGAGTAAGGACGACAGTGAACCAAATTAGTGAAAGTGTCTTGGTTTTAATTTGTTAAAGTATTTGTTGTACATATGATTGCAGACTGGGGTTTGAGATGGATGGCGTGTCGTCAGTTTCGTCTGATAGCCTGTCAGATGAAATAGCTGCTGTAATGTATTTTCCTGACCCTAATATTGAGAACTTTACTGAAGTCCAGATCTACACAGAAGTCCTTATCATAAAGGTTTATATAAATGTCTTTTCTTGTAATTAGTTTAATACTCTATATTTTAATATTTTAAAATGACATTGAAAAAGATATTAATGTTTCTTTCGTAAGCTTACCAATAATCGATATAGCTGCATTTATAATATAAATAAGGTTTTCACGATCCGAGAACATGTAAGATTCGCCTGTATCGTTTTACATTCCGCACTTCGAAACAAGTACTGGTTCAATTCCAGGAATTTAACCAGTGTGATTTACAACTAACTTAAAGTAGCTTTGTACGTTTTTGATCTGAATAAACCTAAACATCATTAAGATTTTCTGTTTACTTTTATACATCAAGGGGAAAAGCCTAAAGGTTGCTGCAAACAAGAACGATGTTTTAATAAAAATTGGATGTAAACCTTGCAATGTAACATCAATGACCAATGAAACCATTATTTGTGAACCGCCTATGACCAAACCTGAATGTAATACAACGGCAGACCAGCCTTTGATTGTACAGGTACGAAACAAAAGAAAAAGGAAAAGATAGAAAGTAAATATAAAAGAAAATAATTTTTCATTCTTAAATTTTTTGTATTGTTTCTAACATTTCAACAAATATGTTTGGTTTTTCTTCAGTGTGTATTTAACACAAACGATATTCCCGCTCTCGCAAAGGTGCTTTAAGTGAGCTTTAGTGACCGGCCATTTCCCGTTGTCTGCAGAAAATCGTGTGGTGTGCGTCATCTGTCGTAAATATTTTAGGTTGTGTACAGTTTAGAAAGGAATTTGGAATGTATGTCTTGAAAATTTTAAAACATTTTTTTTCTTTCCCACGTTGGGTCAAAAGCTTTGTCACTATATCAGATCGATGGAATGCTGCATACGTCTTATATAATTGGCCAGATCGTATTGCAGTTTGCTGACAACGTTCGACTTGATAATCTCTTTGAAATTCCGTCATTTTAATGAAACAACATCACAAAATCTTGTGGATATTTTGAAACTCAACGTCGTCATGAAACTTGATCAGAATGTTTGTTTTGACGACTTTGTGAACATTTTGGAGGTCATATGTTTGGCAAAAAACCTCTCGATTCTTGGTAAAAATGTTTGTTTTGATGATATCTTGGAAACATTTGAAATTACGTAGGGCGAAAAGTGGGTAATGAGTAAATAAACATATATTCATTATAAATGCCACAATTTGGCTCAAACCTTGATGAAGTTTAGTCTGAAATTTTGTCTTGATAATTTGTTTGAAGAATTTCAAACTGGGTAATCTTTTGCCAGATAAATTACCAACTGAAAACATAGGAAAACCCTTTCAACACCGAAAAGTCATTGAAAAACCATTTGAACACCTTAGAGGTTAAATTGTTATTTCCACTAGACTAAGTCAGAATGTTTTTATAAATGATAGCTAATTTGAGACTGACACTGGGTCACAGGTTATAAATAAAACTAGTTCATCAGCTCAAAGAGAAAGCTTGTGAATGCTCAGAATAAATGTCTTGATGATCTTTGTCTGAAGATTGAAACTTATTGAAATGAAATCAGGAAATAGATTGAATGACTAAGAAACCTTATCTCTCTATATAACTTATACTATTATATCCTCAGTAAGGTCAATGGTAAATAGATGAGCGATATAAGACCATCTTGACCCTTTTCACTGAACTGCTGTTTCTTTAACAGACAGAAATGATGGAGAAATAGCAGGTTCTAAATTTCTGATGCTGATAAAACTAAAATGATTAAAAGTAAAGTAAGTTGCCATAATATAACCTTTCTACATTGTTAAATCATGTTTAAATTCCAGTTTGCTTTTCAAGGTACATATTGGTTATCTGCAAAGGAACATTGGAAAGCTTGAATATGATGCGTCTAAACACGACGCTCATGGCGGAGTTATAAAAGATGAGTACATAATTGTAGGAAGTGTAGTAGGGGCACTTTTTCTGTTGCTGGTGACAGCATCCATCGTGGCGGCAGTAATGTGTAAAAAACGTCAACACATCAAGAAAGAGAAAGCAGGCCTAGAGTATAAGATGGATAAGTTGGAAGCAAAATTTAGGAATCAGTGTAGAGAAGGTTCTCGTTTTAAATTTACCTTAATTTTGTATGAATTGTAAGTGCATTGCTCACAAAAATCCAAGAACAAAATTATTTGAGCGAAAATGCTTACACATTAGAAAGCTTTAAGTTAACGTACATACTTTTGTTTTACATAGCAGACTTAATAAGCAGAACTGTTGCCTTCTTTAAGTCTTGTAGAATACTTCAGCGTCAGATATTGAACAAAATCTTAGTTTAAATTTCGTCAAATGGGAAAAATAAGACACGCTCAGAAGATCATAGAGGACCTTAAATGATAGAAGTAATAATCAAACTAACCATGAGTGCTACGAAGTAATATGAAAATGCAGTCCTTTAAAAGGTTATAAATGTTTAGCATTATCTTATCTTTATATCAGATAAGACTGCCGCAACAAAACGTGGATTTAATCACTGTCAAATATTAATATCATACCAATGTATGAAAGGTGTACTTCTATAGATATACATGCAACTGAAGTATTTCAATTAAAAGCATTTTTTTTAAATTTTACATATGACATTTACATATTTGCAGAGTTTGCCGCATTACAAACGGCAGTTTCAGATCTCACAGGTGACTTGGAGGGAGGAAATGTGGTATTCCGTGATTACAATGTATATGCCTGTAAAACACTGTTCACATCTCGGAAGCAAGATTCATTGATGTCGCCACCCAAAATTGCTGTAAAGATAGTTTTTTAATAATATCTTTATATGAAATTTTGCTTTTATGAATTTTGTCAACTATGATGCGTGTTTTGGTATGGTTAGAGTTGTTTTTCTTTAATCTCCTGATATATTTTGATCACATAGCTAAAAATCGTTTGTCATATTTCAGACTGAACAGTTGCAGCAGGCAATGGAAACGTTCAAAGGACTTCTACGAAATAGGCAGTTCTTACTGATGTTGATTCGGACCCTGGAGAAACAGAACTCTTTCACCGTTCATGATAAGTAAGAGACACCCGGGTGCTTATTTTTATTGTTTGATATTTTGCACTAAATTGAATATATGGTAGTTGTAAAAAGCTAAGACATATTTGTTAAACGGTATTTAAAAAATGTGGCTGTCGTACATGATCATGTCATGGGTAGATGTAATGACGAATCCCACAGTCCTTGCAATAATGCCACTTTGCCGAGTTGGATTTTTAAAACATTCATTTATATCCCGGTCAATAGGAACGCGTGCTACATTGATTTATCTGTGAAAAGAGCGGGTAGGGGTTTTTTTCTTTATAAGCCTTTAGTTATTGGAAAAAATGGAAATATAGTAGAGCACAATTGAACGCATAACTAGAACAACATTACGATGTCCCACAAAAACATTCTTCAGTACTTTCTGTCATGATCAAAAGATGTAATTCTACGAAAAAAACTCAAGCCTGTTTGCGAATCTAACGTGTTTCCATTGTATTTTTAAACATTAATTTTCGACTACCTGTTTCACTTAGTAAGATTAATTGCCAATGGATCGACTTAAAGATTCAACTTTTTAAAAGTAATTTCATTTCAATAATTATACATTTGCATCTTGCAGATCAAAAGTTGCCACTATATTGATGGTCCTTAATCATGATAATATGGAGTACATCACTGGGTAAGTGTACCATATTTCTCTTCTTCACGACATCACTCATATTGCTTTTCGGTAGAATCCCATAACGTTAGCACGGCAATATGCGTTAGAGTTTTGAGCATTTCCATACAGCAACAACATTAACAAGAAAGCTGTGTCATTTCTTTCCATGTCGAATGATGTAGAACGAATAAGAAACATTGAGCACAGATGCAAAAATAACTTTTATAGTCGTTTAAGATCTGCGTGTGTTAGTAAAAATATTAGCATTATAATTTAAATAAATTGAAACAAATAATAAATATTTAAGAAGCGTGTGCCATATATATTTCATCTAATAACTAATTAATGGCTATTTGTCTGACATTTCTTTTGCTAAATCCATACGAATTACATTGCATTAAAGGAAAATAAGTATATAGTATAAAATATATACGAACATTATACTACATGAAAACCAATGTTTAAAGCGCGTCTGCATAGTGTTGTACATTTATTTGATATATTCCTTTTTGAAAAAACCGAAAGTTGAATAGATGTTTTGTGTCCATGAAGAAATTGAAAAAGTATACTAAATGCTGTATTTCTGATAGTTTTAGGATTACTTTTTGTTACACCGCTGTGATATAAAAAGAAAGGTTGTAACTAGCATTAAAAGTAATTATTTATGGATAGGTCTAGATTTCTTATTTATTTGAAAATATACCTGCGAATTTTCTGTTTACAGCATTCTGAAATCATTGTTAAATGAACTGATTGACAAGAACATGGCTTCAGGGACTCCTAAGCTACTTCTTAGAAGGTAATCTTTTTGGATAAAAAACTAATTAAAAATGTTTATCTTACATCAACATATACATTTTCACATTTTAAACTGTCTGTATTCAAAGTGCACACAGAAAGAAAAAAAAAACAAAGCACTTTTACGGATGATAACTTGGAATACAGATTGCGGATGCAATACAAATATGGTGTCAGATCCTCATTTCCGCTGTTTCAGTAGCAAAGCTCAAACAGAATGTGATTTTCTGTGTAACTTGATCAAAAGAAATATAAAAGGAAAGATTCCATTTGAAAGCTTTATTTCTGCAGTTTTCAAAGAATTTATCTGTGGTTACATTTACGTGATCAAAACTGCTTGATTTTGGTCTTGAAACATTTTAGCGATAGTCGTGATCGAGCGTGCATTATACACTGCTGTCAAAGTTTAATGAACAGTTTACATAACGGTGCGAGGCGGTTGGACTGATTGATGGAAGATGAAGGTCCTTATGTTTGTCACCTCAGTCACGCTCACCTAAAATGAAATAGAATTGTGTTTTTTTTATTATTTTTTATTAATTGATTTATACAGGAGTACCGACGAGTCTCGTTCTTTACCTAACAGTGTAAACCCTAATCAGTTTTGCAAGCGGTAGTATATTCGTCAATTATGCAGCTGTACAGAATTTTAACCTTGTGTTTTTTTTTTCAGATCAGAATGCGTTGGTGAAAAACTATTGACTCACTGGCTTTCTATCTGCTTGTATCACTTTTTGAAAGACCATTCTGGATCAGCTTTGTACATATTATACAAGGCGATAAAATTCAAACAGAGAAAGGTCCAATAGATTACATCTCCAACTGTGGCAAATATACACTTTCCGAGGACAAACTGATCACTTCCGCTGATAAAGAGATAAATTCAGTCACACTGGTAAAGATTTAAAGTGTTTTGCTGATATCTCTTTCATGTCCAAGTACATACATGTTTATTCATCTTCATATTCGTGTTAGCTAAAACTGAGATCTTATATCCGAAGATACATGTTTTAGTATCTATACAATTAAAAAACCGAATTTGCCGATTTGTCGAAAAAACTCACGGGTTCCCATCTAGTATTTTTTGAGGATTAGAATTTTTTAATTGTTTTGTTTAAAGATATGTATGTTTATATGTATTTTACAAAGTAAACTCTACAAAAATATACGGGTCTTTTGGCCATTGTTTGCCGTTATATATCCATCAATAAACATAATAGCAATCATTAATTCAATGTTACAATTATCCTTTGTAAAGCCAATATAAACATGAAAATGCGTCTTTGAAGATCAGTGATGATAAACAGTATTTATGAGGAGCAAAGTTGATTCAGGCAATAAAGGATTACTTCATTTAAAATTGTCGAAATCTTACTTCCATGTTATAGTTCTACTGTTTCAGACTCTTGTTGTGCAACACTTTGATTACATTGACAATAAGGAGAAACAGATATCAGTGCAAGTCCTTGACTGCGACACCATTACTCAAGCCAAAAACAAGATGCTCGAGATACTCTACAAAAATGTACCATACTCGCAGAGACCGGCAGTTCACAGCACCAGTCTAGGTAAAACTACGAATGCTTAATTCTTTGTCAATGAATGCTTTATATGTTTGTTAAAATTAATTGAAAGTAAGTTTCAAGCGTAAATAGCAGAAATAGATATATTGGTTACTTAAGTTAAATGTGAGAGTAGAGAACATTTGAATGAAATATTGAAACATTATGTCTTTTATGGGAACATGCATATTTATTTCCTTGAAACAAAAATTAAAAGAATACATAAGTCGAATACTGACTAAAGCAATCAAATAAAAAAATCTGTCTTCTGATCCATTCTCAATAGAGAGCTTTGTCATTTACGGTCATTTACGGTCTTTCATAGACGTTTATGATTTGTGATCCCCAACTGTAGACATCACAACAGGAAATTTTAAGCAAGTTTTCAAAGTAAGGCTCATTTAAAATTGTTACTTGTAAATGTAAGAAACATGATGAAGATTCTGTCTTTTTTCCAGAAATTGATGAAGGTGACGGAGCAAGTAAGCGCTTGCTTAGTGACGAAGATGCTTCAAGTATGAAAGAAGGTATTTGGAAAAGGATAAATACACTCCAGCACTACAATATACAGGATGGATCAAAAGTTTATTTGTTCTTTGATAGAGAGATGGAGGCGTCATGTCACTCACTAGCGGGAGGTACGTTAGACTGTTTTTTTATGATTGTTTTATATCATTCAGTTTATTTTTTGCCAGGACTGTTTTGTGTATTATTTTTAACAATTTTGGAGCTAATGATTATTTATAAAGACAAGGTTTATGTTCTTTATTGCACTTGTTTTGTTATTGCTCTGTTCGACCACATTTGTAACAAATTACATCTGTTACAAATGAGATCACATTCGTAAAAGTGGCTACAAGTGTGTAATGGAAATCCAGCACACATGTAACACATTTTGTGACGAATGTGTTCGATGCCGACTTTGATGTGACATACAATTACATGTGTCACAGGTATATTTTCATACAGAAAAGAAAACAAAAAAGTGTATGTTTACAAATGAAACACATTTGTCACAGGTTGATTACAAATCGAGTCGATATCTTGATTTGTTTTAAATGGGAATAAAGCTAAAGAAATCAAGGTGATTGCATTAATTATAATTTCTTTTTTTAAGGTTCAGAGCCATTTTGGTCCTATATAGCATATATTTGCCTATACGTCCTTCATCCTATATGCCTGTCCTGTCCGTCCGTTTCACATTTTTTTTCGCGCGAATACTCAGTAAAGTTCTATCAATCGGAATTCTATGAAACTTTATTGGAACATTTAGTATCAAAAGTAGGTGTTACCCGTTTCGGCTAATACAGCTTACGCGTGAGCTGTAACCATTATTTGAAAAAAAATCGTGATTTATATCCATAATCATGCAACGCTATTACGTAAGCTCTTTACGTTTAATATACAGGTAGATTTTCTACAAACGTCTTATAATCAACGTAAACAGTATTCTGTATAACTTAAAATGTAAATAATGTAATCATCATCATCATGATCATCATCATCCTTTTAATATTTAAAATATACTCTAAATTCTTACGAACATAACATTAACGATGACCTATAACAACAACATATGCGGATCCAGCGGGGATAAGGAAATGGACATGGATCGCTGTACAAGGACATCCCCACAACACATACACACCCGGTAAAGGGATCCGCCCTTGTACCTTTTTGAATCCCGTGCATGCGAACTTCCTGATAGTTACCTAGCTTAAAACAGCTGTGGATGGCGAAAGAAATACACTTGTAAGGATTTGTCACCACCTGGACTAGAACCAGAGACACTGGCAACTGAGTATGATTAAGTGGCTATACCAATTCAGCTGGTGACTAGAAGTAGGTATATGTGGATGTAATAATGACGATGGTGATGATAACTTGCAGCGGTACCGATGACAGATATATAATGATGTTATTGTAACTTTTAACCAAATGAATATTGCCAGTCAAGAACTCCACCTGTTACCTATATGCTTCTTACTTCACCCCTCCCCCACCCCGTTTCGGACAAGCACATTTGTAACATATTTTGACTGCTTCGAATGTGATAACATACAAAAATATCTGTTACAAATGATATTTGCTACGAATGTGGTCTAACATGGCTCTGTCTTCCTTTCTTAGCAAAAAAATGGCCAACGCCCATTTTGATTGTTGACTTTTGCTTTCGTGGAAACTTATTTTGAACAAAAATTTCTTGCCTTTAGAATAGTGTATTTAGTTATATTACAACTACCTTTATCTCATTTAAGTATGACAGTCTAGTTGGATATTTTTGATACTAATGTTCTTAATATGTAGTCCAAATAGAGTAAGGAAAATTTTTATCATAATTATCATAATCATGGAGATAGTCAGGTTATAGAGATATCTAAATCGCGTTAATATCTAGACTGCTAGGTTACAGCTTGGTTTTGTTTTGATTTTAGTTGAATATTAAGTAGTGAAAACAATCATCAATATGATTGCGAGTAAGATTTAAATGTCAAGACAGTCTTTGAACTGAATCATTAGTAAAGACTATAGAGAGTTCAATGATTCTGATTTGTATTGTAGCCTCACCAGATTCCTACATTGTCGGCAGTTTTAGAAGGTCAAAACCCATTGTGAGGACAATAAGTGGGTCAAACTTCTGGCATCTGGTAAAGTCAGAAAGAAATATTAAGCACGTTACCAGACTGACTAAACTACATAAAAAGGGTCGCTACTGAATGTTTATCAGATTGTTTGGCATCTTTTCAATCTTACATGACCTATAGATAGACGCATGGATATTATTTCTTGAAAAACAATCCAGTTCTAATCATGCTTCCTGGTAATATGTACGAAATTGAATCGTACCGCCATGCAGCTATCGAATAATTTACTATAAATTGTTAATAGGATTGCAATGCAAACAATATTTTTTTTACCATTTATGTGTACATTGACAATCTCTGCTTTCAGCTGAATATTTCATTTAGACATCTTTATTGCACTGATAATTTATACTTGTCTAAATTCAACTTCCATTTCTTTATTACAAATTTTACATATTTGTTTTAATTTTCTTGTACAATTTAAAGTTTTGCTTTTTATCTATAGTACTTTACTGATATACTTTAGAAAACTAAAATCTTTTCTGACCATAATTTTGTGCCAGTTATGTAAAAACGTAAGGGTATGTTTTAAAGATCAAGTCATCTGTCATCATGATACAGGCCAGCTATTATAAAGCAGTAATTTTTTTAAAGGTCTGTGAAGTGTGCTTGGAATTCAAAAGTAATGTCCACTAGAAAATTCACTTGTTGCATGTAGTTTAAGATTCAAAATTGCGTTGAAAATACACTTCTGACTGGCTGTTGGGATTGGAAATTCTGACAGGTGGTTTAGGATTCAATATTGCTCATTTGAATACCTAACTTCATGGCAGAAATGCATTTTCAAATGCCTAATTGGGTCCCCAACTACTACTCCAACAATTTCACTTACCTATCTAATACTTATTAAGTCTTTAGAATTTTCCAATGCGCTGATGTATTACTTTAGAATGACGAATTGTGCCAGTCTTAGTACGAGTTTAATTTATTCATTTATGTCCACGTTATAGCTGAAATTTGTAAAAATCTATGGCTTGCCTAATAATAAAACAAAGAAACAACAGAAGTTTATTTTTCACCGATATATCTCTATGGAGTGAACGACGTCTTTGTAACGTCTAGTTTACAAGAATTCTGGGCATTTACAGTGTTTTCAGCGTTAACCTTTACTGTCATGCATCTTGATCATACCAAATACTAAAATCACTTTAATGAATCTCTAGGATTTAATACACTGCCCTTTTGCTTGAATAGAGTGACTTGATCCTCGAGACATCTTTGAATAATAAATATGGTTCAATTAATCTCAATTTAAGCTTCAAGCTTCGATCGTGCTTGTTTTTACGAGTTGCACTTGCTTAAATATAAACATTTTCTCTATCTTGAAATAGCTTAAAACAGGTTTATTACATATCTCAGCTCACGCTTTACCTTCTTCTGAAGATTTTCTTCTACAACACATTTTTAGCTCACCTGTCACGTAGTGACAAAGTGAGCTTTTGTGATCGCCTTTTGTCCGTCGTCCGTCCGTCCGCCCACAATAAGTTTGTTAACACTCTAGTGGTTTGCCTCATTAATTCTCGGAAGAGTTCGAACATGGGTTATCTGGGATTAAAAAACTAGGTCACAGAGCCCAAATATAGAAAAACCTTGTTAACACTCTAGAGGCTACTTTTTCAGTCCGAATATCCTGGAAATGTTAGAAAAGTTTTATTAATGTTTTCTAGTTTAAATTCGAATATGAGTCATCTAGGGTCAAAAACTAGGTCACAGAGCCCAAATATTGAAAAACCTTTTTAACATTCTAGATGTTACATTTTCAGTCCAAATATCCAAGAAATTTGTCAGAAAAGTTGTTTCAAGGATTTCTAGCTCAGGTTTGAATATGGGTCATTTGGGGTCAAAAACGAGGTCACCGAGCCCAAATATGGAAAAACCTTGTTAACAATCTAGAGGTAACATTGTCAGTCCAAATAACTGGAAATCTGTCAATAAGATTGTTATAATGATTTCTAGCGCATTTTCGAAAATGGTTTATTTGGGGTCAAAAACTAAAACACAAAGCCCAAAAGTAGAAAAACCTTGTGGTTTCATTTTCAGTCCAAATGTCCTTGAAAGTTGTCAGATAAAATGTTTTGATGATTTCTTTGGATCATCTAGAAAATTTGTCAGACAGGTTGTTTTGATGATTTCTAGCTCAAATTTGAATATTGGTTACTTGGGTCAAAAACTAGGTCACAGAGCCCAAATATGGAAAAACCTTGTTAACCCTCTAGAGGTAAGATTTTAATTCCAAATAACCTGGAAATTTGTCAGAGGGTTGCTCCTATGATTTCTAGCTCAAATTCGAGTATGGGTCATCTGGAGTCAAAAACTAGGTCACAGAGCCCAAATATCGAAAAACTTTGTTAATACTTTAGAGGCTACATTTTCAGTCCAAATGTCCCGGAAATTTGTCAGAAAAGTTGCTTTGATGACTTGTAGCTTCAGTTTGGATATGGGTCATCTAGGGTCAAAAACTAGGTCACAGAGCCCAAATATCGAAAAACCTTGCTAACACTAGAGGTTACATTTTCAGTCCAAATATCCTGGAAATTTGTATGAGAGATTGTTTCGATAATTTCTTGCTCAAGTTCGAATATGGGACAAATAGGTTCAAAAACTAGGTCATAGAGCCCAAATATGTAAAAACCTTGTTAACACTCTAGAGGTAACATATAACCTGGAAATTTGTCAGAAAGATTGTTTCAATAATTTCTAGGTCAAGTTTGAATATGGGTCGTCTGAGGTCAATTAACCAGGTCCGTAGCAACTTTGTTTAAAGCAGTCACACTCAGGTGAACGATACAGGGCCATCATGGCCCTCTTGTTTAAAATATCTTTCTGTTTTCTATAATAAACTTTTTTTTAATTATCTATTACTTAATTTACCTCTATATTATTTAGAACGGCAATTTTTAGAAATTTAGTTGTGTATTGTGTAAGGTAGTTCAGCATTTTCATCTTTCTTTCAGATGGACGTATACTTTTAACATCTATATAAACGTTAACCAATTGCCGTGTATGTAAATATTTATAAATGTACCTATTTTATTGAAAACTGTTAAGTTGATATAACGATTGTCGTCAGACATTAAGGAATAGCTTAGCCATATATTTTTTCTTTAATATAAAATAATATACTTAATTTAGTGAAGCTTTTCGAACTGAGCATCTTTTCATGGAAGACAATGTTTCAGACAAAAAAACACCAAACTGATGACGAAGTGCAACTTTCAAGCGACCTGTTCCTTCCACGGCTTCTCAACACAAAGGTAATTCTAATACTACTAAAGTATCATCAGACGTTCTTAAAAGCCATTTCAAATATCACCGAAACATCTAAACATCTTAATAATAATTAAAAAAGACAGGATTTGTGTACATCAATAATCCCTTAGAACTCCTAGAGAATAAAGCCCTTGTTGCCATTGCATACATCCGCCTGGGCCACAGGTTTGACATATAAAATGATTTCATTTATTTTATAATATTCATGTCAAAAGCGAAAAAGTATATAGCTTTGATATTTTGCATATAGCACTATTAAGTCAACCTCTACAAACATTTTAATTAACGATGCAGGTTCGATTACTTTAGATTTACTTCGGGTATTCTAATGCACTGAACTATTACATAACATAACTGATATAAGGGAAAGGTTTAGAATTATTCTTGTCTAAAACCACATTTCAAAGAGCTCTTGGAAATAAGTATATTCAATTATTATCATGTGACTTCTATATTATGCCCGTGCTTTTATCAAAAATAAAAGCCTGAGGTAGAATCAAACATCTTGCAGCGGTAATTTTAATTCAAAACAGTACGCACTGTAACTACGCATGTCACGTGATTATTCAAAGTAACAACAAAAGAATCAGTGATTTTTAGGCTTTAAAATCTCAGTAGATGTTTGCAATTTTACTGGTTCTTTTTCTGTTAATAAGTTTTATCAAAACGAAAACGGTTTACAAGAAAAGTTATACGAAAACGTTACAGGAAACGTATTGTTATGGTAACATGTTAAACAAGCTGGTGACGTGAACTTCTTTCTTGTTAGTCTTTTGATGGAAAATACAACATGACAAAGATCACTTCAAAGAAATATATTCGTTTCTAAAGGAAATTGTTTTGTTTCAGGGCACACTTCAGACATATATTGATGACCTGTTTAGCGCAGTCCTAAGTGTATGTGAAGAACCACCACTCATTATCAAGTATCTTTTTGATTTCCTAGATGGTGCAGCTGAAAGATATGGAATCGTAGATCCCGACGTATTACATACATGGAAATGTAACAGGTAAGTTATTCAGTTTCAATATTAATAGATTTGCATGCCTTTAAGCTTTATAATGACTACAAGTTGATTTAATAAGATAAGCTCTTAACGTTGGCACGGGGAAATCGCTACGTACAGTATTAACGGCCTATAAAGTTTAAATTTGTATGACATGTTAGAACATGGTAATTGCTCGGTCTTTATGATTGGATGAGCATATAAAGGAAAACATAAATTATAGCATGAATATGCAAACTTTCATTCTCGTACGAAGTGGCGGGTAGAGGGGTTATTGTGAAAGTATAGGGCTGGTAATCTATCAATTAGGATTTCGATTTCATGCTTTTAATTCCTGTTCGATTGAGACGTTTAATCGAACTCACGGGTAATGGTTCTGTATGCTGAGCATGTAAAAGACCAGGCTTTTCTACTAAATGAGATGCTTTGCCTCCTGCTTCTTGCACAATCCCTCTCAACCTAAAGTAATTAAACACCTCAGTGAGCGGTCATGTAGTTATCGGGTACCAGAGATAAACTTAGATAGACATAATATGAAGTGTGCATATGTCTGTCAATCTTATGGTTTGGAGGATTCTCTCAAACCAGTCAAAGAATTGATTCTATAAATTAGATGATCGAGGATCATATAGCTTGTGCTTGTCTAGATGTCACGTTGTTTATCAAAGACCAGAAGATTTGCTTGGTATGTTTTGTCTAGGTCATATCTGAATCAATGTTACGTTAGTACAAAAGTTATAGCTCCACTTTATCCAGGTAACAACTTGTGGTCATTTTAAAAGGCACATTTAGACCAAATACTTGCACATTTTTTGATAATGGCAATCTGGTACTCACGTGCATTCTTTTCTATCATTTTTTTTCATTTAGAAATCCTTGAAAATATATCCTTTGCCTCTTGAAAGACCTGTATTTAATTAGAATACTAATGTTAAATGAAAAGTCGAAAATTAAAATCCATTTTTAGCTCACCTGTCACATAGTGACAGGGTGAGCTTTTGTGATCGCGATTCGTCCGTCGTCCGTCCGTCGTCCGTTCACAATTGTTGTCCGCGCTCTAGCGGTCTTAATTTTGGTGCGATCTTCTTTAAACTTTGTCAGTATGTTTATCTCAATGATATCTAAGTCAAGTTCATAATTGGGTCATCTCACCCTTTAAACTAGGTCACTAGGTCAAATTATAGAAAAAGCTTGTCCGCACTCTAGCAGTCTTAATTTTGGTTCCATCTTCTTCAAACTTGGTCAAAATGTTAATCTCAATGATATCTAGATCAAGTTCGAACTGGGTCATTTGACCTTCAAAACTAGGTCACAAGGTCAAATTATAGAAAAAGCTTGTCCGCACTCTAGCGGTCTTAATTTTGGTCCCATCTTCTTCAAGCTTGGTCAGAATGTGTAGCTCAATGATATCTAGGTCAGGTTCGAAACTGGGTTATGTGACCTTGAAAACTAGGTCACCAGGTCAAATAATAGAAAAAGCTTGTCCGCACTGTAGTAGACTTAATTTTGCTCCGATCCTCTTCAAGCTTTGTCAGAATGTTTATTTCGATGATATCTAGGTCAAGTTTGAAACTGGGTCATGTGACTTTGAAATTTAGGTCACTAGGTCAAGTTATGATAAAAGCTTTTCTGCACTCTAGTGGTCTTAATTTTGGTCTGATCTTCACTTTTATTACCATAAGATCTTGGTTCCTTTCTTCAAATTGCCATATTGCATTATTGGTTCCAGAGTTATGGCCCCTGAAAGTGCCAAAATTAACTATTTAGACCTTGTCTGCACAATAGCAGCTTCATTTTTGATTTGAATTTAATCAGACTTGTACAATACTTGAGTTAATATAAGATCTTGCAGGGTTGCCAGGGGACTTGAAAAGTCAGGGAAATTTGATTTTTTTTCAAGGTCAGGGAATTGTCAGGGAATTTTGAAAATTGGTCAGTGAAAAATAAAAAATCCAGAAAGGTTAGTGAAAAGTCAGTGAAAAATAATTTTGAAGGGCTAATATTGTTCTATTTTATTAAAGATTGCATTAACACATTTTTTCCGTTATGAATCTTTTTCTTTATAATTGTGCACATTGTATTTTAATAAAAGTTCTAGTATTATAAATAACATTACTTAAAGACTGAAAGTCTCTGCAACCCTTACAACCACAAATTAAAATAAGTATGTGTAACACTCGAAACCCATGTTCCTTCCTCCAAGATCCATGTCACAGCAACCCTCTGAACTTAGTAAGTTCTGTTATATAGGCCTTACTGCTGATAGTTTGTGTCTTGCCCATATATTTTTTGCATCTATGGTT
This sequence comes from Cyclina sinensis, assembly GCA_012932295.1. Taxonomy (NCBI): domain Eukaryota; kingdom Metazoa; phylum Mollusca; class Bivalvia; order Venerida; family Veneridae; genus Cyclina; species Cyclina sinensis. The sequence continues at coordinate 32,420,539 of JAAONU010000013.1, forward strand.
GGATTTTAAAATAATTAGCAGAATCGGCAATAGAGTGAACATGTGTCATGTACATAATCCCTGTTTGGAACGGTGTTCCAACATTTAGTTCACAGCAACCTAGTTTTTTGTATAACGGCAGGATTTTTTTAAAAATATTGCGGCACAATCTTCTACATTTTTCAAGATACTGCTTTGAAACTTTAAACATGTTAGGTATCATGTGTATACGTGCCTGATATATTTTTATGAGGATCAGTCCATTATCGTCCACGTAGTGCTTTAACAATCCTGATGACGCACGACATCTAGTGAAACTCTACCAAAGATGACCCCATGGTCATAATTGCCTGCGACCCTTTGAGTCAATTGGCAATTGTATTTGCATACACTGACTCTTGCAACCATTGAGCAGTTGTTGGCAGGTGAGCGACCCAGGGTCCCATGGACCCTCTTGTTTCTTAATTTGATCCTCTTTTGATAAGAAATCTGGTCTTTAATATTATTGCCAGTAGCTAATTGAAGCTATAAAGATTGCTGATATGATTACATACTATATGTGAAAGTTACTACGGTTTTATTTTCAGTGTATTATTACGTTTCTGGGTCAACATAATCAAGAATCCAGAATTTGTGTTCGATATTCAAAAGCCTCACATAGTTGATTCATGCCTATCAGTTATTGCTCAGACGTTGATGGACAGTTGTTCCACAGCGGACCTCGTTCTTGGCCCGGTAACTATATTTAATAGAGTATTTTCCTCAAAGATGGTGAGCTGTTAAAGTCTTTTTTATCTGACATTTTCTATGAGCTTTAACATTTTTGTTAAGCTTCTTCCCAATCGAAATATTTTTAATTTAATTTAATGGAATTTTGTGAATAAACTTACGCTGCATAAGGAACATTGAATTCATTGATTCTTTTTGTTGAAACGTAGTGTGATACTTTTAATTTTAATAACATGGCTTTGAATAGTTGGCTTAAAGGACAAACTTGTGTTTTGAAAATATTTCGGTAATCCAATATTTTTTATAACACCGTTTAACAACAGAATTATGCTCTTATTTCCTTAACCAGATAAAAAAAAAGATATTTAACTAAAATGAAATCTTAAATAAATTATGTCTCGCTTGTCGGGATAAAGGGTATGCATATTATTATTTTGATCGAATCGCGAATGCCTAGACAAGTATTTGACTTACATATGGAAAATTATAATAATATTTACTATTAAGTGAAATTGAGCACATTAGTGCAGATTGATTCAGTGCTAGTACAGTTAACGCCCTTCACTGAATAGAAAATGGCAGTTTGTAACATGTTTGCACAAAAATCAAATTTTTACAGGAATATTAAAATTTTATTAGTCTGTCATGTTTTGTGCAACTCGGTATTTTGGGTCCAACTGAACCAGCCTAAATCATTATATTTATTGCAGTTTAAGGAAAATGGGTCTCATCTTGTACAGCATTTATCGGCCAGAGGTTACAAATTATTTCATTTATATTTAAACCAACGTATCTTCCGGTTTCTATCTTTAATGGAAGTATACCACATTGGAATTGGGCTAAATGAGACCGTTCAACCTTAGTTTATGATGAAAACAAATAATTTTCAGTCTTATAGTGTTGTTTACATACAATATATATTCTCAGTTTGGCAACATTTCTAACATTATTACACCAATCCGTTTTATCTTTAACAAACAATCCATCTTCAACATCCTTTAGGTTTACAGGTAAATTGTGACATTTGAAGTTGTTGCAATATAGTCTTTACATCACAACACCATGTTTTTTCCGAAACAATTGTAACATACAAGAAAATCTTTTTTGAAAGTCTATCATCCAGCATATTTGCAAGTCGATTCCAGTATCGTAAAATGTTAACCCAACGTCTATGTTGAGTAGAAATCCAACCCATATCGCCATTCATTGCTAATTATGGTACAAATTTATGCACACCCATAAAATATCTAATTGCTCTGTTTTGCATCTTATCAATTTTGTTACATGTATAACATTTAAAACCCCATATAGGGGAACAATAATCAGTTACAGGCACAATACATGAATAATACATTTTAGTGAATGTTTCAAAACCAACATCTTTATAATTTTGTACTTTAGAAGTAATTGTACCTAATGCCTGATTTAGATAACATGTCGGCAGTTTGAGAATAATAAAAAGCTCATGTAAATTTACAGCCCAAATATTATACATATCAGTAAACAATAAAAACACAATCGCCTATTCTAAATTGAAAATTACTGCTATTTTTATCCTTGTTTCTAAAAAGGACGACCTTTGCCTTTTCATTATTAATTATAATTCTCCATTTTCCACACCATCATGAACATAATCTAACATGGCTTGCATATCCTGTTCATTCTCAGACAACAATAAAATATCGTCAGCGTAAAACGCACATTATTGTTTATCATAATTAAACTGTACACCCTTGTTTAGAGTCTTTAAATCTTCAGCAAGATCGTTTATAAAGTAAGCAAAAATTGTGGGCGATCCGCTGTCTCCTTGTTTCACGCCTGACAGAGTTGGGAACCAGTCCGTTATCATACCGTTTAGCTTTACACAAGACGATGTTTCAGTCAAAATAGCCTTAATGGAGTTATAAACTTTACCATTGATACTATTTAACAAAAGTTTATACAAAAGAATATCCCGCTCGACAAAATCAAATGCCTATTTTATAACAATGAAAGTTCTAAATGTATCAAGTTTATTCAAAAGTCTACTTTTAATAATTGTACATGAGTCATTAACATGGTCCTCACACGACCGTTTTGAACGAAATCCATTCTGTTCGTCTACAAGTAATTCTTGATCTTCCAAATATTTCTTCAGTCTATTAACACTGCTGAATACAATTTACTAACCACCGAAAGTAAACGTATTCCTCTGTAGTTCAATGGTATATGTTTATATTTGTAACATCCTTTTGTATAGGGGGAAATGATTGCCATATACTTGGTATAATACCCGTATCAAAACACAAATTGAAAAGTGAATGTAGTACATCTATGATAATTGCAAACTTTCTTCATAGGTTAGTGATTAAACATGGGTTCACTTTAACCATCGTTTATACAATTGACTGCTATTGATTTCAGGCTCAATGGTCAAAGTCGAATCGACCTTCACTTAAAACATTGGTTTCCAATCTATATCTTTAGAAGCTGAATTGAATTCATGAACCTTAAACGATACACGATAGTTAGAGAAGATGAAGGATATGATATGTTTTGTACTTGGTTTTGTACTGCGTCAAAGGTCAATGTTCACAGTAACTTCCAAAATGGTTGGAACGTATAGGCACGTAACGCAGGGCCCTAATTAGTATTAAGGGTCAAGAAGATAACCGCTATTGATTTTTAGTAAACTTAGTCGAAGATTGTGCCTGATTCATTAATTCACGAACAATTGAACCCAAGAGTCTTAAACTTTTTGACTAGTATGATTTGGCAAGACGAGTAGACAACCCAGGATCTTCGAACTTAATATAAAAGTTAATGAATTGATGATCCGTATCAATTTTACAAAGGTGGTTATCTTTTTTATATCTATTTATATTATATTTATATTTATATATTCTGATAATGGTTGTATTTTAGGACTCCCCGTCAAATAAACTGTTGTTCGCAAAAGACATTCCACGTTACAAGACGATGGTGCGGAATTACTTCCAGGAAATGAAAAAGAAGCCTGCAGTCAGCGATCAGGATTTGAATTCCTATCTTACACAAAAGGTTTCCGAGGTACATGATAGTTTACAGGTCTAAATTGTCTGGTCTTGATTTAACAGAAGTCGTAAATTAAGTAGTTTGATTTTAGCGAAAGCAGAAAGGTTTGTATTTTACTGAAAACGGAATATTTGTCTGTCTTATAGGATGCTTTGATCGCAGAGTGGTAAAAACTGGTCTTTACCTATGCATTAATGATTTCTGTAATATGTAGTTAGTTAAAAAGATATCGGAACATGGGTTATGAAAGTTTACACGCCTAAATGCTATGTTATGACCTGATCGTTCGTTCGTAAGCAAAATCTTGTGACTGCAGTTCCTCTTAGAGTTTTTATAAGCCTTAAGAGGTGTAATATGTTATTAACAGTTGTCCATCCGTTTGTCTAACAGGCTGTTAGCAAAATATTGTAAATTACTCATGCAATTTCTGAAGTATTTTATTCGGCTTTACCCAGCCTTTAAGTTTAAATATGTAATTACGCGTAAAAGCAGAGTTTTTCATTTCGGCTTCTGAAAATCATGGCCCTTTTCATTTTTTTTCTTGTAAAAACACATAGTAAAACAATCCTTATAAACACAGCATCTCACACATTGCTTTAAAAAGATGACTTAAACTTAAAGCAACAATACTTTGCGTATTTTTGTGCGTATTGACGGAAAGCTTCATGGCCGTTGATCCGTTAGTAGTTATGGCCGATTGTCTATTATCTTTATTAATAAAAAACAATTTTCTCATGAACAAAATGTTTGAATTAGGTTCATACCTACAGACATGTAATACGACTTAAAAACCTTTCGCCTTCTTCCAGCAAAATTGCCCCTTTTTATTTTTGGGTATAAATAAAACGTCAGAAAATCATTTAAACGGATTTTTGCATACAGTATTTGATAGGTTTAATTGATTATGTTATGACCCTTTTCGTCAGTCTTCCATTCATCCTTCTGTTAAACAAAAGGTCTTAAAAATATATCGTAATCGGTTTACAATAAATGCCGTGTTTGTTGAAACAAGATAGCAGTTCTTCCCCTTTTCTGAGGGAAAGCTGATTACCATATTTAAGCTTCATTTCTTTTCCTTTTTGGTGTATATTGCGTCATTCAAGCGGTCCTTGTTAAATGAATTTGACTAAACGTTCTTAAAATTATCATTCATAACAGCTAATTGTACAGTAAGCCGTTAAACAAACAAACACACACACGTGTTGGTTCATCGACTTGTCAGCTTTCGCGTCATGTGTAACATTGAAGTGGGTGTATCACCTCTGTTGTATTTACGATTGTTTCCAGAGGCACTGAATTCTGATGGGCATAGCGTTTGTAATGGACATATTAAGTTTGGCTCAGTTCTCTTTGATTTTGTTACAGAGATGCAGCAACTACCGCCTGATCTGAAATGTACATTTTTTTCTTTAAAAATATTTAATATATGATATAATTTGATATATTAAACCTTAAGTAATGTATTCAAATGTATTCAAATCATTGTAGAAATTTTCCGGCAAGTTTTACCAATCCACGGCTTTGACGGAAATGTACGAAATCATAGCACGGTATAGAAACAAGGTGAGTATTGCATAAAATTGGACTAGCTTCATCTTGTAAACTAACAGAGAGTTCTGCAAAATAGTAAAACTATAGTGTTTGTTTTGTTTGAAATTATTTCAAACCTTATACGTCTGAACTACGATGTGTGCTTATTTCCTATTTAGACTTTATCTTACACTAGATAAAAAAATGAAACATAACACTACATCTGAAAATGCCGAAGACGGTCCGTATGTCTGTTCCGAAACTTGTCCGGGCTCAAACTTAACTACGGATTTTCAAATTACTTAGCACAAATATTTGCTTTGATGAGACGGTGGATCGCGCACTAGAACCATGTTGCTATTCAAAAGGTTAATATTAAGGTCATACTTAGAGGACAAAAGTCCTGTTGTGTTTTTCCGCGATGTAACTTCTCAGTGGATCGGGGGATACTCAACTTAGCACAAATATTTGCCTTGATGAGACGGTGTGTCGCGTACGTAAGTCAGATTAGTACTTACCTGTCAAAGTTGGAAATTTAGTGCTGCTTTTTTGTCCGGGCTCAAACATCACCATAGATTACGGGATACTCAAATAACTTTGCACACATGCTTAGCAAATAGAGACATTTCGCCGCGTACAATTCCCAGTCACCTTATTCAAAGGACAAGGTCGTCTATATTTTTGTGTCTAGGCTGTAAGTTTGTCATGCATGAAGGGATTTTGAAATAAGTTGACACAAATGTTAACCTCATTATAGCCAATAAGTGATAAGATTTTATACAAAATTTTCCAATTCAACCTTTTATCACCAAACTGCCAACAAACAATGAATTGTGGATTGATTCACAATAAAACAACATAAATATTTCTCAGCAGCTGTATAGAGAAGAAATTTTGCAGGTTAAAAATCTTCAGAGTATTTCAGACTGTTTTACAGGCATTTTGTTGATCTATCTTGTAGATCTTACCCGAGTTTTTCCTCGTTACTCTTGACAAGGCGGTATTATGGGGGTATTAATCATATTAAGTGATAGCTCTAGTTTATTTTATCATTTCTACACGCCTGAAGTGACGTATTATGTTATGCCCTTAGTTGTCTGTCCGTCTTTTCGTGTAATCTCTGTTCGTCAGATCATTCGATATTATGTTACTTGTTTTACATGTGTATGTCATCGAGACGAGATTCAGAACCCATGTTTCAGCTTACTACTTTAAGGTCAATGTCACAAATTCATCGTAACATGTAACTTCTTTTTTTGTACGACCACCTCTCGTTTTTAACAACTCTAAGTACCCGTGTTGGAGCCAGCACAACCGATTATATGATAGCCTAGTTAACTTTAAACTTATCTATTTTTAAACACGCGGAAGTGTGCGGAAAATCACTTGATACTCTCACCCTGGTAGGACTCAAACCAGTGACCATTGGATTCTTAGTGATTAGCGCTCTAAACCCTCGAACACTATTCCTCCACACTGTATGATTCTTAAAAATCAACCTTAATTTTTTGTGACATATCGTTGGAAGGTTTTCTTTTGCTATGTTTTTGAATAAAGTACTAGTCTTAGATACATAAGAACTCAGTGATGTATACAACGTTTTTAAATTCAACATGATTTCTCTCACAGCAAGCGTTATATTTCTTCTAGATTTGCAATGAGATGGTCAACAAGGAGGCCTCTTCACCGGACAGTTTTTCTCCTCTAGCACCCAAACTGGAGTATGTTTTCATGTGTATGGACATGCATACGAAGTAATCGAGTAGAATATTCGTTACACTGATGGATGTGGTTTTGTGATAAGGTTCACAAGTGACTCTCATATAAATGCATTTAGGTGTCTGTGCTTACTGAATCGTAGATGAAATTCACAAGTACCCCCTCACTCTCACATAAATGCATTCAGATCTCTGTGCTTAATGGTTCGTAGATGAAATCCACATGTGCTTCTCATTCTCATGTAAATGCATTTAGATCTCTGAGCTTAATGGATCGTAGATGAAATTCACAAGCGCCCCTCACTCTCATATAGATGAATTCAGATCTCTTTACTTAATGGAACATAGATCCTCTTACTATCAAATTAACGCATTCATGTCTGCGTGCTTAATGGGACATAGACGAAAATCACAAGTATCTCTCACTCTCATATAAATGCATTCAGGTCTCTGTTCTTAATTGGACATAGATGAAATTCACAAGTACATTTCACTCTCATGTAGATGCATTCAGTTCTCTGTGCCTAAAGGAACATAGATGAAATTTACAAGTACCTTTAACTCTCATATAAATGCATTTAGACCGCGACACGGAGTTCACGAGTGACTCATATATAAATGTATACGGATCTCTGTGCTAAATGGGACATAAAATTCGCAAATGCCTCTCACTCTCATATTAATGCATTCAGACCTTTACATAGAGTTCATAATTACCTCTCGTATAAATGCATTCAGAACTTAACATAGAGTTCACTTCACAATTTCCTCTCGTATAAATGTTTTAAGACCTTGACATAGAGTTTACTTTACAATTGCTTCTCATATAAATGTATTTCGATCACCTTACAGAGAAATGTAATGTTATGATTAAGTATTTCTTATTTTTATTTGTATATGCTTAATATTATCCTAATAATCAATCATTATATTTATTCATATTTTTTTACCACAAACTTTGTTTTGACCACAAAGAAGATCATTACAATGAACAGTTTTATTTCCATTTTCAGATATTTAAAGGTCCCGTTTCACTTTCAAAGGTAATATATACTAAGATAACAAAATTAGCATGTGTTACAAGTATGTTCTAAACAAACATGCCCATTATTTAAACAGATAAATTCAATCATATATCTATACATCTGCAAGAGACACCGATTGTTTCACTAACTTGATGATACACCAACTAAATGTTAATTAGCTACGGCCATGGTGGTAAACATGAGACCCTAGGTAGATCTAAATTCGTTACAGACGTAATGTCTTGTGCTTGTAACAAGAATACTTGTAACACATAATGATGTAAATCCTGTCGCTTTTGTAAATTTTATCTTTACAAGCGAAACAAAATGTTTAAATGTGCAATTTCCTTTATGATTTCATCCTATTAGATATATACAGTCCAACTTGTGCTAACGACCACCCGCTAGTAGCGACCGACTGTCAACAACGACCATTTTGATTTCCCCCGGACGAATATTACTCTTTAATGACCCCGAAATAACGGGAACATGTTTTCCGCGACTTTTCACATCACTAAAGGCCAGTTATCATCCGAACAACGACCATTGTCACCAATTTGTCTGACTATTGTTTTGTTAACGTCAATTAAGGTGTTAATAACACCTTGGTTGTTTGGTCTTCGAATCGTCTTAATCAACAAAGCTGAACCTTGATTGAAATTTAATGTTAGATAATTAGTGCCACCTGTGTCGCCAGTTTGATTAGGTATCTTTTCCATATATAAATCAAGCAGTGCCAAGGGAAGGAACTCTTAGTGACAATTAAATCAAATTGAATGACGGACACATTTAAATCATATTAGACACTTGATTTCAACTCAGTTGCCGTTATATTAATGATTTGCCATATCACTGGTTACCCTCGTGTACTTAAAAAAAGTTTCAGTAAACGGGGGTAATCAGTAATATTGCAAATCATCAATATACTACAGTAACGGCAATTGATTTGAAACCAAGTGCCTATGATTTAAATCTATTAACTTATTAAAATGGTAATTTACCTTTTTTATTTGGTTAATTAAGCGAGTTTCAGTCAGCATAAAACTCAATGTGTTGAAGCTACGGCTAACGGCAATACGTGTATGCTGGAATATGAAGTGCATTATTTTCGGATAAAAATTGAGGCTACTGAAATTACAGATTGTGTTATTCATAATGTTTAAAAAATGGTTTGTCAAGATTTAAAAATTGAATGTTGTCATTTTTGTTTTCTAGGGGAAAAGGTGGTTATGGATCATAGGGAAGTACAGATATGTTTCAGTGTTATTAGTGTAGACAAACTCCAAATGCTGAAATAAGTAATAAATTATCCATAACTGGTCCTCCTATAAACAAACACCACTTTTGCTAATTCCCTGGAGTGGTCTTTGCTCGCAAGTTTGACTGGATATGTTTTTGAGCACTTTTTGTTTTGGTAACCCATTTTTTATTTGTTGTCAATATGTATATGTTACGTACAAAGTGATAAGAGGTTTTCAGAAAAATCAAAGACTTGTATATTTATATAACATCATTGTATTACCCTCTTTTAAAATTGCTGTACCTATATGTAACTCAGTGTAAAAATTATCACAACAGTAAAACAAATAACAAATGCCGTAAGATTTCGTGTTTTCATTATCGTACGTCGAGTATCACCTTTCAGAGCAACACACTCTTAGGCGATGGATCTAATGGTATTCCGTAGTTAAAAGATATCCTTTAAACATAGATAGTTACCATCAACGACAGTAACAAACAAGCCTTTCTTGTAACGAGCACTGTCAGTATTGAAAGAAGTATTTACTGATTTTGTAACATTAGTATGCATGGTTTTGTGTGTGTCGGTAGTCTTAGCATTGAGTACAGAAGTTATACTTAGTAAATGAGACTTAAATGTCATATAATCTACATTTTTAAAAACTTCTGAAGAAGTTTCTGGACCGTTCTAAAAGGTAGACACATTTTGCCTTGCTGAAAGTAAATAAAATATTCTTTTAAAAGAAGATTTAAGAAAACGGCAATTAAGTTTCCGTTTAAAAATATCGCAAATCATAGTTGCTCAACTGAATCACCACTGCACTAAAACAAGTCTCCGAAATGTACACAGTGCTTACAAAAATCTACAAGTTTATACGTTTATTTCAGGCACGAATCTTTTAATCAACGTGCTGGAATAGGCGTGCTGAAGTATATTGGGTTATAATAGCGATGACGTCATTTTATAAAGAGGCCTGGACGGATGTTAGAACCAATAACTCTCATTGTTAGGGCATAGGCGTTTGCATATTACCCAAATTTTATCTTTCAGTGTATGAGGTCTTCTATTCCCTATCTGTCTTAAATAATCACTCTACTGAGGAATGCAACCAATTATAAGCATAACCTCTGAACGGCGGACCCGCTACAGCTGACAACAATTCATTGTGCTTTACCGACGTGCATCATTGGCCTCTACAAGCAAAATAGGCAGAAGGGAGACAACTTATTTTTAAATTGTCATACCAATGAGAGGAAATAAATTCCATTCAACGGGAAGCCCAATACAATTTTAACTTATATAAAATGATAATAAACATCAAATTCAATAATGCTATTTTCATCAAATTCAATAATGCTATTTTCATTGCTCTTTTCGCAATGCAATCTATTTATTCAATGCTCTAAACACTTCTTTAAAAGCAGATGTTTAAGAGACTGTAAATCAAAATGTAATGTCTGTCTTTTACAACGAAAGAAGAAGATTAAATATCTAGTCATAAGCTAAAGACTGTGACAATGATTTCTAACACAGGGGTTCATCTGTATATTGACATACAATTTATTCCGTTCTTGACAGGCGTTTTTCGTTTATGTGCCCATCCATTATATTAACACCTTTATAAACAGAAACAAGCCTTCGAATTTATCTTAAAGCTGACATTTAACTCTAAAACCGACTTTATCTGGTTACAACAATCTGGTAATATCTGGTAATAGTAATCTGGTAAAATATACAAAAGTTGTTAAGGCAGTTGTGGTAAAATTACGAAAGAAGTGAATATTTCTATGTTAAAGAAAGCTCGTCAACTGGTATCGGAAAACCCGCGAGAGACACATAAAAGTCTTGATAAGTTTTCAGCATGCTTTTTATAAATGCATATTGTTTCTTTGAACCAAACATATACATTGCTATAATTGCCCAATGACAGTCGCTCAGTCATCTCATTTAGCATTCAAAATGTACAATGCAGGCCGTGATCACACATCACTCTATACAGATGTTGTTTTGATTAACCGTGGCTTACTTTAGATCACTGTTTGTAAAAGCAAAAGAAAGAAAGAAAAGAAATCAACAACTTAAGACTGTAATAGGACCAATAAGTAATATGTGTCTGATATCTTATCCCGGCTCAATTATAAAATTATATTACAGCTATAAGTTTAGACGTATGTAGCAATGCACAAAAGCAAGCCATGCACATGAAGAAAAAACATGTATAGTGCTTATTTTTTCGAAAAGAAGTTAGGGAATGGAACATATATGTTCCGGTGCAAACTCCATGCAAAATTATTTCCCCTATCACTATCAGAAACCATTACTGTATTGCAAGGGAAGTAACCGCAGCGTGGATTTGTATCAATTATTATTACCGTCGTTTGAGAGATGCGGGACATACTGCTAAGTAACAACTTTAACGTCAGTTTTGATACATGGTTGGGTTACTCGTTGTTTTGTGACAAATAGATAATCTACGTATTTATACATAACTGTACTTATCTTTCTGGTAAAATTGGCAAATATCACAGATGTTTGTGCCACTTCTCATATATGTCAGTTTGTGCGAGAAAGGCAGCCTATGTCCTAGACTGAGCACAACCCTGCAAAATGTCTATAATGGATCTGTCAAGTAGTTTTTTTAGAAGAGTTTAAATGTGTGTTACAGTGCAATATTAACTGTATAAATCGTTTTTTTCTCATTGTCAGTTATAAACTGAAATTTATTTTAAACGACACCGCACTGTAAATAAATTTCCGCAGCGTAGAGTTATTTAGTTCCACTTTACACCGCAAAGTACAATTATTTAATTTCATTTTGAACAGCAATGTACAATGATATAGTATTGAGCACCATTTCGTATAGTAGTATTGTTTAAACGATTTCAAACATCGATTCTTTCAGGTGATGCCAGCGCTTTCATTCCCTCTGTCACAACGATTTATTCTCCACTCTATCTCTCAAATGAAAAAATTGAAAGGTTTTTTTATCTACTGCAGGCCAATCTTTCTATTAGTAAAGAAAAAAAAAACAGCGAATCACCAAACAGTTAGTAAAACAGTGAGATTGAGAACTGAGAACTGTTCAAATTTACAAATAAAATTGCTTATTTTGTATACATTCTCATTATAAATTTAAAGACTAACTACTAGAAAAATGTTCATTACATTAGCTGAAAATCTCTGGAATAGGATCATGAATACTTCTAACATAAAAAAAAATGTTTCAGCCCTTATCTTTTTAACTGTTTAAAACCCTTTTTCTGTACGGAAAATTGCCAGTATTATATTCCTATATATACAATTGAAGCGGGGTTAGTGTTATCCAGTATTATGTAATTCTATGTTTTGATTGGCTGTTAGAAGATCCGATTATTGCCGAAGCATTACGTATTTTTACGATGTGCTACCTGTTGAATCAATTTGCAAAGTTGTGTTATTCCGGAAATCCTCGGAGAGAATCACGTGACTGTCTGGTAATAGGGTTTAGGAACATTGAATGCTATTGTTTTGAAATCTATTAATAGTAACAAGTAACTGATAAGAGATACAGGTAATTTTTTGAAGGTTGGCAAAAATATGGCGGTTGATAAAAATGCAAAACATAGTAATTTTGTAATTACAGTAACAAAGTCATTTTTCATCAAACAGTTTAATATTTTATGTCATTTAAAAAGTCTGTAAACTCATATTTTACATATTTAAAAAATAATTGTCAAAACTGTTTACTTTTTTGTTTGTAAATGGTTTAACTTCCCAGCAAACATGTTCATAGTGGGTCCCATAAGGGCAACATCCTGGCAAGCCCATATGGGTTTGCCCATACAGTACCCATATGGGACCCATATGAACAAACCCATATGAGTGTGCTCATAATGGGTCCATGAGGTTCTGATATACTAATTTATTACAAAAAACATATCAAAAATATGATTTGAAGTTAAATATAACAATCCAAATGTATATGGGTATGCCCATGTTGTACCCATTAGGGACCCATATACAAAAATCATGTGTATGTTCCCATAATGGGCCCATGTGGGTCCCATGTGTACCTTTATTCTGCAAAGGGAGCAAAAATACATTTAAACATTAATTATAATACACGTGATTAAAATCACAAAAAGTTTAAGTTAAAAACAGTCATCGGTATATCAAATAAATGTGGCAGCATTATTGTAATAAATAAATAATACTAAATAAAAAGAAATAAATGAAGTTTGAAAAAAAGAAAATTCGTTTGTTTTGAAAACTGACGTTTGAATTGCGCGCGCAACCGATGCGAGGAAGTTGGATCGGTGAAAACAAACAACGTGCTTTATTTAAAAGGAATGTTTTTGTTGATAAAGAAGCTTGAATATAACTTAGACCAGGCATCATTGTTGATTTTGACTATAGTATAGTATTGAAATTAGTATTTCATTATATCTGTGTCCTTTTGAAACATAAAGATTCCATTTGTCATATATTTTCGCGATATAAACAGATAAAGAATTTGCTAAATTCCTTCAAATTCGGAGTAGGGGATTCTAGTGATTTAAATAAGCTCTCAAGCTTTCATCATAATCACTCGTCGGTAAATAAATGACAAAGCTTAGAAAGTAGCACCAATAATGGAACAGGTCTTGGTTGTAAACATTTAGATGTTTAAATTTTGAGTAGAATTTGTTGTTTATTTTCTTGTGCATATTTTCTTATTTGAATGTATATAAAACAAATTATTTTACAGTGAACAGCACAAGGATTTTCATCCTGATGGAAGTTATGAAGGATACACCCAAACCAAAGACTTCTGTATGGTTGTTTTTGACACAGAACCAGGATTGGGCAGCAGTGAATTTTCTGACTCTGATTGAGGCTTTGAGCTGCCAGGGTAATAGTGTTTTCCCAGACAACTGTTGAGGACGTGGATAAGTTAAACTCTAAACTGGAGGATCAGACAACTGTTCTACTGTTGTAAGTATGTATTTAATTATTAAAGTTAATTGCATTACACTAAATAAATTACCTCTTACTTACGATATGCTAGTCTCAATATTTCGACTAAGGGTTTGATGGCTGAAAATTGGATTGACCATTAATAAAAAACAGCATGATATCTTTTCGAGAACAATAAAATAGACAGTCGCACTGTCTTTGTTTGACATTAATTTTGTCGTGTAACAACAGTTGAGATTTGCACTGATTAGACTTTGAGTGCATCAGCTGAAGTTGTTGATAAAGGTAATCCAAGCCTCTGCTCAATAACCAGAGAATGCTGTGAAAAAGATCAAGGTTACTTTGAACCATCAATGTTTTGGGCTAGACTTTAAATGTATGTAATAGAGTAGCAGCAAAAAGGCGCTAGGTAGGGCATATATGTTTTACTTAATTATCTATTTCATTTAAATTCTGACATGTAAATATTGATTTTAAATTCTGTTATAGGAGATATCTAGCTGTTAGACTGGAGGACATTATGCCAACAGAACAATGAAAACTGTCTTGTAGACTCTATAATTACAAGGGTCTTATGGGGAAAAAAACTGGAGGACACCAATCTTAAAGGCATTAATAATATTGCTGTAAGTAATTTTACCATTGAAAGCAGTGAAATAATTCCATTTGAAGAAGTAGGTGTAACTTATTTGTCCAGTTTGACATCTGCCAACTTTTTCGCAGTGGAATAAGAACAATGATATTTTGTTGTTTTTTTAGCATTTTCACTCTTCACCTAATGGTAAAAAACCTGTATTCAGGTATGAGTGTAGCAGCAATCAATATTGTTTTGTCTAAGAAACATCACTTGATAATGTTAATTTACAAAAACAACAAATTATATTTATGTTTGTAATGAAAAGTGCTGAGGTTTTATATAATTCAAAATACTGATTGAGAACATAATCTTTATTTTTTATTAGGTTGTCTCCACATGAATCCCACCCATAACGTGAGCAGCAAACATGAAGGCCACATTACCAAGTGGCTTGGTGGCACGTGTCTGAGATGGTTGGAGAAAAGCCTGTATAAAAAGAAACACTGTTGCGACTGCTCCTGGACCACCCCTGCTCCTAGCACTCCCCCTGACACTCTAAACTAAATATTTGACATTGCTGAAAAAACGGGATTATTATTTGTGTGACATTAATATTTGTGCGAACTTTCAATAACAGTTTAAAATTTTCGCTGACATAAGTACAAATTGTTACCCTGTAGTCAAGAATCTTCAAACTCAAATGTCAGCTAAATAGTCTACCTGATATACACAAAATTTCATGAATACCAATTTAAAGTTTAGTTCACATTATTTTTTTTAAAGTAAAAATCTGTGTGTATGTCTTGATGTTGTTGTCATTTTTACGTACATGGTCAGTAAAATTTCGCTGTAAAGTCATTTGTGTATATACATGTATATGTTCATTGTTCTTTTACAATGTTTTATTTTGCATTATCTACATTGTAAGTAATCAGTTTTACTTTTGACAATTAAATTACATAATAGTGTAACACAATATCTAGGTTGTAATACATTGTATTCTTAAGGGACAATTATATTTGTTTAAAGTGGTGCTCTTGTTTAACTTGGGCATGGCTTGATTATGTTTATTCGACATAACATATGTCTATTATTTGATGAACACTTCTGTTACAGCAACATTTTACCAACAGTATTAAGTGCATAATTTTGATATTTGTGATTCTATTTTTTATCCCTCAACATAGGCAGAGGTATATTAAATCTTTGAAAAATTAACAGTTTGTAATAACTTGAGTATTTTTGGATGGATTTTAAAATAAGTAGGCACAAATGTTTTCATTACTAGACAAATTCACAGAAACAATATGGGGTGTCAAGGTCACGGCTTGAAATCAAAGATAATGAATTTGAACAGTTTTGCCATATTTCATAAATACCTTTGGTATTTTTCAGTTGATTTAGTAATTATTTTGATTAATGTTTTATAAATTTTCACACAAATGTTTCACATCACAAGAACAAAGCAAATTCAGATAAACAAAACTTGTCTCTCGTCAAGGTCACAACTCTATGTCTAATGTCAGAAATAACTTTTTCTATATTTATTCACCTGTAAGTTATTGGTTATTTTGCGGGAATTTTGGTATATAAATTGTTTAGTTCTTTGTTCATAATTTGGCTGTATGGTATATAAGAAAAAACCCTTTTATGAACAAATGGTAGCAGTGACTAATCAACACTGTTTGACGTATGATATGAATTCAACGGATTTGCTTATTCAAATGACTTTAACTAGGTTCACTGTTTTCTTTTCAAGTTATTAAATGTTATCAATTCTTATCTTAGTTGTTTTTGTGGAATTTCAATTATTTTAAGTTGTACAATATTAAGATTTGTTGACTTCCAGAAAATGAAAATCATGCTTGGACAATTTCATAATTGGACCCAGGATTACCATGGACGATTGTAGCATACACAGTGGACGTACACACTGCCCATTAATAGAAAATGTCAAAACAAGGGACCCATAAAAGGCGAATATGTTAAAACAGGACGCATATAGGGGCCGTATTGCCCTGATTTGAGAAGAAGGGACCCATAAAGGACCCATATACTGCCAAGATGTTTGAACAAAGGACCCGTATAGGGCCCATATACTGCCCAGGTGTCTGAACAAGGGACCCATATAGGGCCCATATACTGCCCAGATTTCTGAATAAGGGACCCATATAGGGCCCATATACTGCCCAGATGTCTGAATAAGGGACCCATATAGGGCCCATATGTTGCCCATATAGCAAGCCCATATGGGCCCCTCATGGTGCCCGGTTGCACATCCCATGTGGGCCCCACATGGGGTGCCCATATAGGACCCATATGGTAACCCAAATGGGGCCCATCTGGGTCCCATATATTTTGTTTGCTGGGTTAGTGCATCTAAGCTACTAGAAAAATGCTGAAAAATGCTGAAACGACAGGTATAAATTAGTTTAGTTTTCTTTTTTAAAAGTAAAAATTCAAAATCAGCTTATATTTTCAAAATATGAATTTAAAGAGACTTCAGATGATGTAAAATGATACAATGTTTATGTTTAATGTTAAAAATTCTGTCAGGTTTCCGGTCGTACTTTGAACGACAGTGACTGTGTCTCACCTGGTCTTTATGTTGAATTATATCAAAGTAATCAAAAGATGGTCATAGTTTATTATCATAATTGATATTACAAGTATATTTGTTATTCTATTTAAGCATGTTTGTTATTCTGTTCAAGCAAGTTATTCCATAAAAGTCATGTTATTTTGTTATTTAACAAAACAAACAAAGTTTCAGTATCATAATTACCACCATTAACATCAAGAGATATATGGACAAATATGTTGTTGTTCTTCTTAAAAAAATGTACATTACCTAAGTTATAATATGTCTGAACAGACAGGTCTTCAATTTAAAGATATATATTAAATTTCTTTTATTGGCATCCGCAAACAAAATAGAGTGCTGTAGATTAAGGTTCCTTAAAAATACAGTGAAAAACCGTACACTCAAATGGACTCAAGTCCATTTGAATTTTCCTTGTTCTAACTGTAGCATTATCTCAACTATGATATATAACGAATAGTTAATAATACTTAGCAGCTTTACTTTGTATTGAATAACATATCTACGAGGGGTGATCAAAAATTAATGAGACTGGTTCTAGTATTGGAAGAGTATTTGGAGTATAAATGTGAAACAACGACAGCACCCTTTCGAATCTTTATTCCACACATATACCAAATATCAATTTATTGCATTTAAAAATGAAAAATTCCTGCCCGTTTTACAGAGGTAAATCATGTCGGGGCTGGGCAACCCGATACAGATACATGACGTCAAGTGACGTCGCCTTCATAATGTTTCATCCAGGACGTCATTCTTTCTCAAAATATTCGCCCTTACATGAGATACATTTATGGTGTCGATCAATCAATTGTGTATACATGTCTTTGAACCACTGTGTGTCTAGCTGGGAAACAACATTCCGTGCTGCCTGAGAAAGTTCAGTAAATGAATCGAATCATTTACCTTTCAATGCAGATTTCATCACTGGGAAAACACGAAATTCATAGGGGCTAGATCCGGACTGTAAGGCGGGTGTTCTACCGCTACAAAGCAAAAACATCGATCTCTAATTGTGTAGTTTCTGCAGTATAAGGCGGCACATTATCCTGATGAATTATCACTCTGTCGAGGTCGCTCTCTGGCCTTTTACGCACAAGTGCCCTCAGGAGGTCTAGAGCTACGAAGAACCTTGAAAAAGCAGTAGCGGAATGACTGTTTACTCATTTTTAATCAATGAAGTATTCTTTCACATAATATTATATTTTTAAGAAAAATACCTTTATTTACTCTCTGTAAGTGTCTTTCTCTAAATTATAATATTGTTTTCATTATTTAAACATTGATAAATAGTGTTGATAAATATTATTTTTAAAAAGATACCTTTGAATAATAATCGGCATTCACTGTTTTATAGTGTTGGTACAGCATGCTGGAGAATCATTCCATTAATATCAGCAAAGAAGATAAACATCTGTTTCCTCAGCCGATTTAGAAACCCGTGCCTTCTTAGGTGGTGGAAATGCGTCTGTCTTCCACTGTTTTGATTGCTCCTTAGTTTCAGAGGCATATAAAACAGCCAGGTTACATCGGTAGTGACGATCCGCTGAAGAAATGAATATCCTTCTTTACGATATCGCTTCCAAAAACTTCCTGGAGGCATTCACACGGCTGATTTTATTGTGATAGATAATAAACGCGGTATCCACCGAGCACTTACTTTATGCATTTTCAAGTTTTTTTCTAAAACTTTATGAACTGTTCCAGACGTCCTTTATTGATTTGATCATTTTGACGTCAATATTTTGTTTCCGTCCTCGTCCCGGTTCATCTTCCAGTCCTGTATGCCCGTCCTTAAAGCGTCGGTGCCATCTAAAATCCAGCGCCCGGGAAACAGATGATTTAATAGATGTCTTCTGCATCATTTCATACGTCTGTGTTGGTGTGTTGCCCAGTTCTGCTAAGAATTTAATTACTGCGCGATTTTCTAGCGACTTTTTAGACGTCATTTGTGAATATTTGTTATCTCAGCAACGGTTGCCTGTTTATCTGCTGTTTGCCAGCGGTAACGAATATGACGTCTTCAACACATACGTACCAAACGTCATATACGCCGCATAAGAAATCGCGCCACGTTCGGCCATTTCGATTCTTATTTTTAACGTTCTTTTCATAGAAAAAGTAGTCATCTTTTTCGCTTGCCCCGCTCATCCCTTCATTGGTTACTATAGCAACATATCAGAGACGTTTATACATCTCAAAAATAATTATTACTTTAGTATATTGTAAACAATTATTTAAACTGTATATTGACACAGTTACAAGGTACTGGACACAAAGATAAAATTTTTAGAGCAAAAGTCTCATTAATTTTCGATCAACCCTCGTACATAACAATTTCTTCCGCAATTAAGACAAATCAAGTACAATTATACTTAAGATATTGCTATGTCGTTATAATTCATAGTTTATCGAAAGGTTTACAAATGGATTCTTATGACAAATTTCCCTGTGGTGTACCTAACAAGGATCTGATAATTGTCAAAACATTTGAGATAAGAGGTAAAAGTGTCATTAGATGACATCCTTCCTAAGTGATCGGGAAGTTTACAGGATGTTTCTTGTTGTACACATATAGCTTTTTATACTGTAAGTTACACGATTTCGCTTAATTGTATGACCCCTTTAGTGAGTGTGTATGTATTTTTGAAACATTTCTTCTAAAGCATATTTTTTTTAAGTTACTCATTGGAATTACATAAAACATAAAAATGGTAACAGAGAATAGTACAAAGCGCTTAAGCATAGCTTTTGCTTTGCACATTTTCAAAATGTGAATTAATTCACTGAATTAGAAGGAAGACTTTTTTTACAGTGAAGTTCTCAATGGTATGAGTTTTCACGTATCCATACCGCAGAAACACGCACACTAGTGCACGAGTGTGTCCCACTGTACTCAGTTTCGGATAGGAAGTTACGTTTATATTGAGTGTTTACAAATGAACAATAGAGGAAACAATTTCACATTCAAAGGAATTTATTTATTCAGTTCAAATGTACAGTTTTTATTAAAGTGACTGGAAAACGTACGGTAACGTTTTTTCTTTTCTTTTTTTTCAAATTCATTCAGTACTAATCTCTGTTTGTTTCTGTAGTAAATCTTTGTTCATAAATAAATATTGAGTATTTGGCCAAATTAACTCAATCAAAAATCACTGGTTATATATTTATGATTTAAGAGATAGCAGTTCCTTGCAGAATATGTTTGGTCGACTAGTACTGGTATTACCACGAAAACTACTAAAACCATAGCTTTTTTCAGCATAAAACACTCCACTTAAGGAAAATCGTAATGCTATTTTCAGTAAAAAATTGTTGAAAATATTGAACTTGCCTCTGCAGCAAGCATTGAAAAGCATCGACACACAAACACTATTAAAAGCTTAAAACCACTTTTCTTGCCACGGTTTGGTAATAATAGGTCACTTTATTTATTGACTCAATTAACTTTACACACGAATTTTTCTGTTTTTTTTTAAAAATAATTTTAATATATTTCAGATTTTTACAACAATGTCTTCATTTCACAGTCTAGCTTTCTGTGTTTGCTGGTGTCTGTCAGCTAACTGCTTGGCGGGGAGGACTGTGTCCTGGTCTTCAGATTTCTCAGGAGACAAAGATTTTCAGAAGATGATTCTGATTAATAATGGAAGACAGCTGATCATATCTGGATTAAATGGTGTCTATAACCTCAACACAACCAATTTTCTTCTTTTGAACAGAGATATCACAGGACCATATAACAGTACGACAAATGATGTTATAACAATTATGATATATAACGATACTTCCTCTGATATCTTAGTTACAACGTGTAGTAGTACACAAGACTACTGCGATATAAGAGAAATAAGTGATATATCAATTAGTGCTCATCATTTGAAACCCGCTGTAAAAGTTGACGGCGCTGTAGCAATTATGACATTTTTGGAAATAACTAATAGACGGGTAGACAACTTCCTGTTTTTAGGCTGTCCTCATGTCAAAGGTCAAGAGCTACTGAAAGGACGATGTTCAACACCTGGTATAGCATGGTACTTAGATAGCGGACATGAAAGTAGCAGGTTGTACGGTTTCAAAATGTATGAAGAGACACCAGTTTGGACTGAACAATATATTGATGCTTTTAATGTAAGCGATTTTATATTATTTTTTAGTGTGCAAAGGGCTAAAGAATCCAACAAAATGTTGAGTCGAGTGGCGCAGTTGTGTCAATTCTTCAAAAACCACCAGTACACTACACCCTACACATATGCCGATATGCCTGTGAAATGTGGAAATTTGACAGTTATAAAGGCAGTGAAGCAAGTTGCGTTTGAAGACGAAGTATTATTCATAGCTGTGTTTTCTGACGTTGAAAAATCAGCAGTTTGTGTTTTTTTGATGGAGGATATTAAAAAAATGTAAGGCTTCGTTTAAAAATAACTCTTGTTGTAATAAAATTATTTCACCAGGTTTATTCAGACAAAATCTGTCTTCGTTTGAAAACTTAATGGTGAAAGCTAGGAGTTATTTAATACATTCAATTACATTTTTTTATGAACATGACAGAACCTAGCAAAAACTGAAACATATAATCAGTTCAAAATGAGTTAAGAAATCCACTTCTTATTGAGAATTTCTTTTTTGGAATCAGTGGTAATTTTACGCTCAATGATACTGGCACTTGAGCATACGGCATGTAGAGTGAGCTTGTAATCATCCACTATTTAACAACATTTAATCCATTAGAAAAAGATTAATTATTAATAGTTTGAAAAAGTTTCAACTGTTGCGACAGGGAAGTGATTGTTTTCTTCGTCCAGTGCATTTTTATGCTACCCAGCATCTACGATGCGGTGGCATATAGCGATTGACTTGTGTGTGTGTGTGTGTGTGTGTGTGTGTGTGTGTTATAGATTATATAGTGAACTTCAAAAATTGTCTTCTAAAAAACTGCAAGTCCGATTTCAACCAAACTTGGCAGGATTGTTCCTTGGGTAAGGCACTTTCAAATTTCTTCAAAGAATGTGATTCCGTGCAGAAAAAAGAACTGATTGTCATAGCAACTTAGAAATAATAGGAAAAATTGTTAAATCTTCTTCTCCAGAACCACAGGCCTAGAGCTTTGATAGTTTGCATGAGACATTACTTAGTAGACCTCGACCAAGTTTGTTTGAATCATGGCCCCTTTGGTCAAATTGGCCAAGCCCCGGGGCACAGTTTTATACAGCGATATATAGGGAAAACTTAAAGATCTTCTTATCCCGAACCACATGGCCTCGAACTTTGATACTTTACATGAAGCAATCCCTAGTAGACCTTTACTAAGTTTGTTCAAAGCATGACCCCCGGGTTCAAATTGCCCGAGCACCGGGGGTCAATAGGTCAAACTTCAAGCCTTTTAAACTTCATTGATATTTAAGCTATAATCTTATATTCGGGCATTTGAATCATCTGAACATTGTTTATCATTTGATATGCGGATATTTGAGCTTGAACCAAAGTTGACTTTGACCGTTAAGGTCAAGGTCAAATGTTTAAACCTTCATTACTTCATAATTGTTTAAGCTATGGCCTTATTTTGAAATGATGTACATATGAACACTTGTTATTCATTTAACATGCTTCATATGACCCTGAGCCATATTTAATGTTGACCATTAAGTTCAAGGGTTAAATTTTCAAGTCTTCATAACTTATCATTTGTTTATGCAATGACCTTTATATTTTGACATTAGATAATATGATAAGTGTGTTTTGTTTCTCTTGCTGAAATATTTACCTTGAGTTCTATTTGATCTTGATCATTGTTAGGTGATGTGTACGAACACATGATAAAGTACTTTTGTTCCTACTATTATTTAGTGCTATACAATGCGTTGGCATTGCATTTTTCAGAAACGTAGCCTTGTTGATTTTTAATATTTTTTTTAATGTGGTATAACCAAAATTCTACTTCGAGCAGTATTCAACTACTTTGGTTTTTCCAAGTATTTAACGCTGTTTGATCAAAGCATCTGAATATTTCCCGAGATCGTGCCAAAGAACTTTGAAAAACCTTTTTGCAACTTTTTATTATAGAACTCTCAAGAACATTCAATTTGTCTAGTGCAATATAAAAAAAAATAGCGAGGTCTATTATAGTCACCAATTTGTCTGCCTCAGTGTAGCCTCTTGGTGAAAGCCTTTTCTTGTCGAATCACGAATCAGCTTAAGATAAGTTAACCATTTGCTGCTAATGACTTTTCGAACAAATCTTAAATTCGCATAGAAAACTTTCGTTTGAATATAATTCTATGGACAGTTTTCTGGACTTCGCATTAGACATTATGTTGCATTTATCTCAATGCAACCGTTAAGCTTTTTTTGTAAATATAAAATATTCGTCAAACCCAATTTGTCAAACAGAGATCACATTTATTTTATTTTATTTTATAGTATGCAAAATGCTTGCCAATGTTAAGCCCAGAATGAACTTTTACAACAAGTATGCATTCGTTGTCCAGCGTCAACACTAATTTCTTAACAATCTAGAGGCCATACTATTTATCCATTGAACTATGTCAGAATGTTTGCTCGTGTGATTTATCAGGCGTGGTGGAAACTGGTTAACGCGGATTCAGAAATTAGTCCTCCACATCAGTTCGAAAACAAAACAGTTTTTTCATTTAGAACAAAAAGGAAATCACTCCATACTCGACATGTTCCATGCTATAACCAAACCATCATAAAGCGAAACAGAGTGTTGCCTAAACGATCTCAAGATTGGAATTATGTTCCGTATAATATAAAAGGGTTATCAGATTAAATAAATGTTCTCTGTGTATGAAAGATTAGATTTGGCAATTGAGTTTTCAATAAGAACAATGGTACTCAAGTTAGTGATGCATAGCTGTTCGGCACTCTTGTTTCACACATTAAAAATTAGCAATTTAAAACCTAAATGTTCCATTTCACAGTGAAACTTCAGGCAGAAACATACCATAGACTTATATTGCATTACAGGTTTGTTGCAAATATCAAGGATTGCTACCGAGGGATCCGGGTTCAAGAAACAGAAGACTACATAAACTTTCAGGCAGGAGAAATTCCTTGTCGACAGGGAACTGTACGTTTACCTGGTTTATACATATTTCATAAATTTGATTAAGTTTATTTTTGTTTAATATTACTAGTAGACAGCGGCTCTTCACATATCCATTAGTAGTAATATTTATTACCCTTCCAGATTTTTTTCTCTTTTTTGATTGGCTATTGATCTGTCGAAAGAAATTGATATTACCGAGCCAGACAGGTAATATACACATTAAATTTCCCCTTTGGGTACCCTATGTTGTAAACAACATGCGTTGTGACAATGCGCGTACGGTTCGATGTTGTAAAGTGTAAATTCCGATATACAAGCACTTTTTAATTGTCAAATAGAATATATTTACCAGAATAGAGTAATGATAAATATTCTAATCAGTATTTGAAACAAATATGACCTCGCCAAACCTTGGTATTAATCACAAAAAGTGTCTTCCACATACATTTGTACTACTCCTTTTCTCTTGTTTACATTCGTTAGGTACGAAAGCAAATACTTTTTGTAGATCTACAGACAAACTATTGAAATAAAATTTTAAAAAAGTTTAAGAAAATAATCTGTACTGAATGCGCGGAAATATTAACCCAAATTTATGGCTTTAATTAAAGATATATATTAAATATTCAAACAAACAGATCACTTCTTGGAAAATACCGCTTTTCGCCAGCACAAATTATGTTGTGACGTCATTTTGCCGTGAAAGGGTACCCTAAAGGGAATGTTATTTCGACGTTTTATTTGAAACAGCAATCATGCCAATGATTTATTTTAAAATCGTCTTACTCGGCAGGGGAAGGGTAATAAAATTATTATTTGGGTTTATGAGTGATATATGTGGATATATTACCTGCCAAGATAAAATATCACCCTCGCCTAACGGCTCGGGTGATATAAAATCTTGGCAGGTAATATATCCACATATATCACTCAAAAACCCAAAAAACATATAATGTTGTTTGATATTTTAAAATATGCTCTAAAATACTTTTGACCAAGAAAATTTAATACAATATAACGCGTTCTCATACTGTTGACGATTTCGTGGCAACATACTTTCGCGGAAAAATACTGTCCGCTTAATACGCAAAACTAACATCAAAAATACAAACCTGCTAGTACAATTACAAAAACTGATCTTGAAATTTTCTTTAAATATTATACATCATTTTTTTGAAAGCATGGCATATTTTTATACCCCGCCATGATAATAGCGAGCGGGCATATAGTGTTTACCCTGTACGTGTGTGTGTGTGTGTGGGGGGGGGGGGCACATAGATGTTCGTGTCCGGCTCAATTTTTTTTGTGCGTGGTTGGATTTCGAAATAATTTGGCATAAGTGATCATCATATGAAGTCAACGTGTTGCGTGCAAGAAACATGTTGCTCGCTCAAAAGTCAAGGTCACAGAGGGCACTTGAAGTTTTGGTTTATTCCTTATATGGATAGAGTGAAAAGTTGTTTGTGTCAGGCTCATGCCTATTGTTTTTGGGGCATATAGGTCAAAGATCAAGGTCACAGTGACCTTAAATGTGAAAATGGTTTCCGCTTAATAACCAGAGTTCTATTTGACCTAGTATCTTCACACTTCATAGAATGACTGTCCTTATTGAGTTACGGTAGTCTATTGATTTTGGGGTTAGTCCTGTCAAAGGTTAAGGTCTCAGTGACCATATATATAAAAGTTGGTTTCTGTTCAATAAGTGGAGTTCTATTTGATCCAGTCTTGAAACTTTATATAATGATTGTCTTTATTGAGAAGAAGAAGCCTATTAAATTTTGGGTTAGGCGGTTAAAGATCAAGGTCACATTGATCTTTAATTTGAAAATGGTTTTCGCTCAATAAGTTATATTTGGCTCAGAGTTTTTAAATTTCACAAGATGATTGTCCTAAATGAGTAGAAGCAACCTATTGATTTTGGGGTCAGTTGGTAAAAGGTCAGGGTCACAGTGATCTGTTTCTGAAAAAATGTTTCCGCTCAAAAACTTGAGTTCTATCTGACCCAGAGTTTTCTAACTAAACAAGATGATTGTCCTTCTTGAGTAAAAGAAGCCTATTGTTTTTGGGGTCGGCTGATCAAAGATCAAGGTCATAATGACCTTATCTTCTGCAACAATAGTACTCCTTGTTATATCACGGCCTTTTTCCAACACACTCATTCCTATTCTCCAGTTAACATTTTTGTCGCTAGCTGACCTTTGTCATCTATTCTGTGCCCCTGTTTCAATGATGCGCTAGGGATGACATGCACTTTTTTACAAAAACGTCTAGTTATCATATGATGACAACACATCCCCGCATGATTATTTCTTGTTTCTTATTCATAATTTCAACACTTTCAGCATGCTCGTCATGTCATTTTAGTAAGGTAGCAGATGTTGAATATGGAATTATCACATAAGGCAGGCTAGCAACAAAAACATACATGAATGTAATAGACATTTGTAGTGGGCTGCAGGTATGTGTGCTTTGATATAATTATTATATGGGCGCAACAGAAATAACAGTAAATTGCTACGTAGGTTTTATCCCTTACCATTTGATGCAATCTCTTAAAGGATATTAGAGAGACTGAAGATTTTATACTTGTAAGAGACTGCTGAACTTGTCTTTGAAATTGCACCACTTACCTGTTCATTTAGTTTGTGTCCAGTGTCATTTAGCGGCGGCAATCTGTGTCCTTTGGACACATTTTTAGTTAAGATTTGTGATAATATTTTGAATACAGAAATCACAGACTACCGTAAGGTATAATATATGCTTAATTATTACAAACATCTCTTACATAAAAACATAACATTGATAGTATACTTAATTCTTCATCTAAATTGTACAGTAATTTACAACTGCTAATTGACAGTTGTATATGCTGGTTAGTCACCGTTTGCTACTTTAATCCTTTCCGTGTCAAAATAGGTGTAAACTTGCATATTTTAGAATAAAGGCAAACAATTGTGTAACTTAGCACATTTGTACTAAATTGTACTCTTCTATACAAATGTACTTGTGTATTTAAAGAAGATTATTCCATGATAATAACAGAATGAAATCAATAAGGTTATACACATATGTAACCGATTGCAAGACAAACAATATAACGTTGTGTTATTGCATAACCCATCTATTAATTTTTTTTCTCTGCTTCTATAGGCCATTTTCAGTTGTAGCTACAAAATTTGGCATTTCAAAGGGCATTTTCGCGGCAATTAAAAATCAGCTAACTTATAATGCGCGAAAACATTTCTTGGTTTGCAGTATATTATAATATATCTTTTGATATATTGCGCCAAAACACTCATAATTATACTAGTTCTGATCATACCACTTTGCTTAAAAATTACATGTGAGCTGTATTCTTAAACAATGAATGAGGGAGCAAATTCCGTTGACCGTTCTTGACCCAACAACTTTCTTTGCATTGTCCAGCAGACGTCTACCCAGATTGTTCAAATTTTGATACTTGTGTCAATAATGCCTCTGCCATGGAAGTTTGGAAGCGAGGTTATAAGTGTTGCATAACTTTATTGAAGTGAAACATTACTATCTAAAAGTATATGGTCAAAAAATTTGTCATTTTTAGTTTTGTCTTGCAGATCTAAGATTATTCCAGTCATGCCCTTGGTGTCATATTTAGTTATTGTCTTATACAGAAGTGTTAAAGAAAACAACTCAAGATTTTCTAATCAGGAACCAAATATACTAATGATTTTGTATTATGCATGCCATGCCTGAAAGCACAAAAAACAGAGCTTTTGAAATATTATCATGACTTTTTAAATATTTCTTCAGGGACATATGCTCCGACGAGGGGTTACGCCAACATTTATATAGAAATATGTCGGAACACCTTTAAAACATTCCTGATAAACTACATAATATATAGCATAGATAAATAGTAAAGTCCACTGCAAAGGTTGTTTGAATTATGCTTCTGTTTTATTAATTGACTCAGCAGGGTGTGTGAATATCTAAAATTAGAAAACAAATGTCACAAAATTCTACAATTTCGTGTGTTCTATTATTTAGTAAACCTAACCGACATCATTCTTTTCCTATAACTGGGTCATATTTAACCCCTCACCATATGTCATATATTTACAAAGGATATTCAGGAAACACTTTTTAAATCAAATAACAAAACTGTCAGAGAATTGGTTCAGTGCTAAGTGGTTTTGTCCTCTAGCTTTGAGCTTTAGCAGGTAACAACTGACTTAAGAGACGATGAACCTGTCCTCTTTACCAGCAAGTTTTGTTTTACAGACTGCATTGATGAAATTTTGACTAAACAGTAACATATTGAAGTACATTTCAATACGGTCTTAACATTTATTTTCTTTTGACCAGCTGACCCTACTTACTTGGTGTCGGTTCAATTAAGACTACATATGTAGCTTTATAGACACTTAGCATTTTGAAATTGAATTTGTTTCGGGCAGGTTTACTAAGGTAGGTAGATCTATCGAAACCCTCTTATGATTTTCATTTCAGAGCGACACAGAAACACTGAATAAAGATGATGACTACTTTCTATGTAATAAGGACAGTTTGTTTAGATATCAACAAGTTATTGGAACTAGGGTACTACACTCACAGCCTTCTGTGCAGTATAACACCTCACTGACATCAATTACAGTTATAGTAAAAGACCTAAAAATTATTGCATTTCTTGGTTCAGAAAATGGAGATATTTTAAAGGTGAGGTATGAATTTAATCAAATCCTACATAGGCTTATTACGTGTATGCTGTCTATGTCAGGAATTAGAAAAGGCTTATTTTTCCGATTTGTCAATAACCTCATTGATATAAAGTCGTTATATGTTTTATTCTTTTCAAGAAATAGGATTCTAAATAATAATGAAACAACAATGTTTGTCTCTGGTACAAAGTTATACTAAGGTGGAAAATGCAGGTTACATGTATCTTGATCAACGATAGACCCTGAGTCATACTAGAATTTAAACCCAGGAATTATTGAGCATTGATAAATCAATTCCTTTCTAGGATTTAAATCTGGAAATTACTAAACCAGGCTAGATTGCAGTGCTTACAACTAAAACTATGCCTGCTATGTATTGGTCATTTCCGTTTAGAATCTCCAATACGTTTTTAGAACCAGTGATTGTACAGACATTTGTGGTCTATCTTGTAATTTCAAAGTATATATATAATATTGAAACTCATTTTATTCAATTAAAATTTTTACATTTTTTACAGGCGGTGGTGTATCCCCTGGCTTCAGCAGTCCCTGTGACGCAGCCTAGACCTCACAAAGAGAATGATGACAGATACACACTCATAGACGATAGAGGTATCAAAAAGGAC
This sequence comes from Cyclina sinensis, assembly GCA_012932295.1. Lineage (NCBI taxonomy): Eukaryota > Metazoa > Mollusca > Bivalvia > Venerida > Veneridae > Cyclina > Cyclina sinensis. The sequence continues at coordinate 32,450,299 of JAAONU010000013.1, forward strand.
ATGTACACATCCCATGACAAGAAGCACATATTTGCTCTCACTCAAAGACAGGTAATATATGTGTTTAAACTAGAAATGTATCCGAAGATCACTATTGCCCTTTTAAGAGCATATGACGTAAGAAACAAACAGGAATAATGTTAGTATGAATTGGAAATGAAAATTATTCTTCTGTGAAAGGTTAAAGTAAATCTTCTAAGAGATAAATGAGGAGTTCCACTAAAAGATTTGGTTTTCTCTTTGACCTTTATAGTGAACATACAAGGATCAGTATTGCATAATTTCAGTAGAAAATTCCCAACAAATATTTCTCTATTTACGAGCATTGCTCTAAAAAGTAATTTTGTTTTGTTTTCTAGGTTATAAAGAAACCAGTGGAATCATGTTCAGAATTCTCAACATGTGAAGACTGCTTAGGGAGCAATGATCCATACTGTGGTTGGTGTTTTCTTAGCAACAGGTATATTTTGGTTCTGTAGCCGGATTTACCATTGATAAAAAAGCTATAAAATATATTTATTGTTTCTTTAGTATATTTTTATATTTTATTTAGTTTATTGTCTCATTCCAAGCATGTCATATATACAATACATCACAATATTCAATCATACTAAAATACATGTTGGACCAATCTCGATAGATTTATAAGAGACATTTAAGAACATGATGATACTAGTAAAATATATTCTATAACTAAAAAACAAATTTACTTTATAACCAAGTTACATGTGTATATAACAGACAATTTTTGCTTATTCCTTCATGAAAAATCAATATACTTCAAAAATAATGCCCAGAATATTTGTGACAATACTAAGCAATTAACTTGTTATGCGAGTGAGGCCAAATAGTCACCATGTTCATACAAAAGCGTAAGTTTAGTGCAGCATACATGTACCCAGCATTGCTGTATAATTATGCAGTAAAAGAGTAATGATGTTCCAAAATGAATGAGTATATCATGGAGTATAAGGTGTGTGACCTAATATATTCGAATAAGTACATGATTATGCTAAATGTGTGATCCAATAAGTACATGATTGAACATGGTGTGTGACCCAAGGTACAAAATTGTGCATGATGTGTGACCCAATAAGTACATGACTGACCATGGTATGTGTCCCAATAAGTACAAGATTGTACATGATGCATAACCAAATAAGTACATGGAAGAACATGGTGCGTGAAAGGAGATTATTCTGCACACCTTAGATGACAGTATAATGAATAATATTAACAATAATTGGTTGGTTGAATATATTTGACTGTCTAGGGTGATCGCCTTACAGCATGATACGTTTGTGTGCCAGTGTAGATAAAATTTGTAGGGTACAAACAAACTGCACTAGTACAGTTTGCTGAATGCCATAATGTGTGTTACATTTTAAGTTAAGAGTTTATTGGTTTGAAAGATTGTTATTCAGATGAAAAATGTATTACAAAATCTACACTATTTTCATCCCCCGCTGATGAAATCGGAAGTGGGATATTGAAATGGCGTTGTTCGTCCGTCCTTCCATCTGTCCATCCATCCGTCCTTCCGTCCGGATCCATATTTAGAAATGGTTTGTTAGATTGTAATGAAACTAAGCCTGAGTGTATGTATTTATAAGGAAATGATGCACGTGAAGTGTCATTCATATTCACTTGTTTGCTATAGAATTCTGGCCCTTGTTTGACTAAAAAAAGGCATTTTTTAAAAGAAAAAATTTCCGTCCGTATCCCTTTCTCATTAATAAAATTTCACATGTATATATGGATGAAGGTAGGTGCACGTGAAATGCCATTAAAATCAACTTGCGCGTTGTAAAATTATGGCTCTTTGTTATTTTGAAATAGAGATCTTATACTTAAAAAAATCCCCCAGGTTCCATATCTTTGAATATCAGTTAATTTTTTTGCATTGTAGATTGTATTGTCCGTGGTCCTAGGGTGTCCGTGGTTTGTGGTCCGTCTGTCTTCCACAATTGTTTCAAATTACATTTCATCTGGATGGTCAAATTTGATGAAACTTGCCTTAGATGTTCCTTGCATGAAGCTCTAGCAAAGTTAAATATTTCCGTTTCGTTGTAGTTCTGAGTCACAGGAGCAAACAAAATGATTTTTAAAGTGAAAACTTCAAAAACCTTCTTCTCTGAAATCTCAAGGCCTTTTGTATAGGGAAAACTTTGAAAATCTTTTTCGTTAAAACCATCAAGCCTATAAGAGCTATTACCGCTTAGCACAACTCAATTTATATTAGCATTGATTCATTATAGATAAAAATAACAAACAAATTTGTCACTGAAGTTCCAGGGTCAAAGATCTATGTAAAACGGTTAATAATACTTAGCAGCCCCATTCCAGTGATTAGTATCATTCGGCGAGGGATATCAGTTCAAGAAATTTGCTTGTTTGTTTTATGGTCTTCCGTCGCCAAAAATGAATATTCTTTTTGTTTATGTCCCCGTAAAGACTATGAATGAACATATAAACAACGTTACGTGTATGTAAGTGGAAAAAACTGAGAGACAAATTACTAGAAAGATATTTTCAATTACGGTCAATATAACAAAGTGAAAAAAACAGACAGTCCCAGTGTATCTAGTGGGGTTACAGATGCTGATTGGCGTAAATAGCTCAGTGGAGAGGATTTATCATATATTGCAGTAAGAAAACACCAGAGATTTTTGTTTACGTCAATACAGAAGTGAAAACTGTTTGTTTTCTTCTCTAGGTGTAGCACTAATGATAATTGTACACAAAGTCAATGGATACCAGCATGGGGTGACGGAACATGTCCCGATATAGTAAGGATTTCCCCAGGCGTGATGTCAGCTATAGAAGTTGTCTATGTAAGTTTTACTGAATACAAAGTAACATGTAAAGGAAACTGCTCTTTGCACATACTTAGTTAAATAAGCTAAGTAAGACAGTCTTAGTCTTAATAAACGGTAAGCAATTTTAAGTAAACGGAAGACTGTTAGCTATTTGAACTGGATGTTAGTTGTACTAAAGATGTCAGGATTGTGTTGCAAATGAAGTCTGCAAAACAAAAGTTCAAGAAGTTTGACAGAATGTCTAAATTTTCAGTTTGCCTACATGATGCAGATAAAAAAATCATAACGCTTTGAAACGTTATGTGCTAGGCAGGCTAAAATGCAGCGCTAAAAGTTGTTTGATACACAAGATGCTTGCGTCCGAATTTAAGGTTCTTTTTGCAGTAAACATTAATGAATGTCTGTACTTGCATATTTTAATAGATAATTATAGAATGTCTCAGTAAGATAGACAGCAACAAAGACCTATTGTACTCCTAACCACAACATCTAATGGTTATTCTGTTTACTTTACATCTATGAAATCGAAATTGACAACTTATATTTTTAGTCTTTAGTATTGATTTGAGCAAGTAGAAGTTTTTATCACTGTTTATTATCCATATTTAAAATATTCAGGCCGTCAGAACAGACACCATACAAATTACGCATTAAAAGTGTGGATTAATTGAAACACAAACTCTAGATTGTTTATCCGACAGTTTTCATGCGTATTTCATAGATTATAGTTTAAAAGCATCTTCTCATAATTATATTTGACTGATTCAGTCGCTTCATTTTTTGTAAATCATTATTATTAAAGAATAAAACACATTATTATTTAAATCTAGAATAGGTCATTAAATGTAGAACGGAAGGTACAAGCTGTAATTTCACTTCTCAATTCATTGTTACGCACTTTAACCAGCGTTTCCGTATAATAGGAACAGAGGAGTTGATCCACTGCATCAGCTCCTCATTATACGATCTATAGAGATAATAAGCCAGAGCAGTTGATGCACTGCATCAGCTCCTGTGTCTAAAAATAGATACTTTGTACGCTAGTCGCACTATACATTGTTACAGTATAGGAAAGATACTTTGTACGCTTGTCTCACTATACATTGTATTCAGTGTATTTATATAGTAAATGCGACGAGCATTTTAACCCCTCTATTCCGTTATGTCTATATATACATGGCAGAGGCATTATATTATTGACCTGTGGTCAATGTATATAGACTAACACGACTGGAGGTGCTAATGCGCAGTTTGGGTGTTATGCAAGAGGGGTACTTTAGCTAATGGTCAGTCTTGGTTTTTGGTTATCTCTACCTGTCTGTCGATGAATATTGAAATTGTGAATATCTGACAGGCTCGCGTGAAGCACAACGACACACTGCGCACCTAAGGCACTGTGCCACGTATATAATGCGATGGGCACTCGAGATTGCGGAGCCTTGCCCGGCAAACATTCACATTTCCAAATTGTCATAGCCTGAAAAGACGAGGCGTTTCCTTTCATGCCATCATCCAGGCACTTCTGGCGTGAAAAGTTGGACTAACGTCAACCTACATACCTCGCTCCCTCGACAACAGGGTTGTAACAAAGAATCTTTTTGCACACTATAATATTATAACGGTAGAAGTACAAGGTGGGGAGTGCTTAAGACAACCGACATAGCTGTCTTAAGAATGAACAACTCAGAACACTTTGATAAGTCAGTATATATTTAGTATGCAATTGTTTCTTCTTAATGATTAGGAAAAACACTTCATATGAATACCGAACAAAGTTTTTCAGTTGAAACAAATACACATATTTTAACAAGAACATTATCCGATCTAAAAAAAGAACGGCGTTAAAATTTGCACAATATAAATTGCAATTAAACTTTACGAAAAAAAAGATCAACAAATATTGCTCTGTCCTGATGTGCTGATTTGAAAAAGAAAAGGACCAGATGAACAGACGTTTAAGTATCATGGCTAAAGTATTTCAATGTACAGCACAAGTTTGAACAAAGTTATTTTTTCTTTCTTTTCTTTTGTTCTGGAAGTAAGAGTTCAAATTCGGTCATGATTACAAAGATACCAAAGAAACACTAACTATAACCACAATACAATCTCAAGTTTAATCTAAGTGTTAGCTTAACGGTCTGTTTTAATTAAATAGAAGCCTTTTAACAATCTTAAAAATTGAGTTCTGTGATGACATTTAGTGCTTTTGCAATGTACCTTTTCTTACAGATGTTAATATGAAGAAAGGGGATCCATGATGGTGCTGAATTCCTCGCCTGAGTTAAACCGCTCAGATCATGCAAATCCAGTACAAAATTAAACGATTCAACTAGATAAAGCTACTTGCCAAATATCAAACCTTTTGGTTTTGGTTTTAAAACAGGAGGATTTATGAAGATTTTCCTGTAAATTTCAATATACGATATATGTGATCTTTGATATGGGGCTTATACTGATCCCAGGGATCATCATAGGAAATGAGGAACTCCACTAGAGAAAGTTACATGACTATTTTCAAACTCCCATCAACAAGACAATCCCAACAGAGTGGCATAGATTGTACACCGGCCGACACTGACATGCTCTCTAAATATAAGAACCCAGGCGGATAGCCATTCATAACAGAAAGAGCAAACTTTGATAGAGGTTCATTAGAGAATACCACACATTTCAGAGCTCAGCTATGAACTTAGTAGTTTCAAAGTTTTCTTTGTTATAACAACTGCAATTCAGAATGGAATGGAATTCTTTGAAGAACATGAAAGAATTTCATCTAGAAGAAACCCTGTCAGGTTTCATTTGACTTCATCTATTGGCATAGGGGGCGATTTGAAGCAAGTTGTTAACTTCCATTATCCATCCAGTGTTATTATGTTATATGTAATTTAAAGCAAATTTTAATTTCCAAGATACATCCAGTGATATTGGGGAACATGTCATTTGAAGAAAATTCTCAACTGCTACTACCCAGTTAGTGGTATAGGGGGAATATGTCATTTGAAGCAAATACTCAACTGCCATTACCCATCCAGGGGTATAGGGAGATATGCCATTTTGAAGCAAATTCTCAACTATCATTACCCATCCAGTTGTATAGGTGAAAATGTCATTTGAAGGAAATTATGGCTAGGAAGAAGATAACGAACATAGACTGATCATAAAATCTGACCACAAGCACCTTATGCACAGATTAGCTGTAACATTATTCCCATCATTTTATCATTTTTATCAATTAATAGGTTTCTTAGCAAAGATGTAGCAAATCTTAAGCAAAATCTTCAAGTCACATTTTAATGTAAAGATCTTAACAGAGATGAAAATATCTGAATTACTATTAATACTTCAAAACTGAAGTAGAGCACTGTTTAATAAAGAAAAAAACTTGTCTTCAAATAAAACATTTAAACATATTTGGAAACACATACAAAAAAGGTCCATAATTATGGTCCTTGGTCACTCACTTGAAAAAAAACTACCAAACAACTGGTCGAGTAGGGGTGGCATGTAAGAGATGTGTCAAATGGCAGACAGTTCAAATATTATAAAAGATATCAAACAGATGTTTTTAAAACAAGAACGAAGGTAAATAGTTAAAGGTACACCAAAGTCAGTTTTGAAGTATGTATGCAAACTTATACAAATACTTAAAAGTTCAAAGACATAACTTCAAAAACAAAGAACTAGGTCAATAGGTCAAGATCAGCCAAGGTCACAGTTGAATTCTGCATGCAAATTTATATATATATTTAAAATTTCATTGATGTAGCTTCAAAAAAGAAGAAAGTAGGGCAGTAGGTCAAATGAAGGTCAAAGACAAAGGTGAATGAAGGTTAAGTACCTTCCTACCCCATCCAATGAATTTTTTGAATTTTTGAATGCGAGATACCCAGGTGAGGTGGGATGGTGGCTGAATACCCTGGTGAGGGCCAAAATTTTCCTATATAACTCAATGTAAAACCAAGTGACCACTTGCCGGGGAAATTTCGATCCAGGGACAATGATTTGTATAAACTTGGTAGAGGTCCATTAGACAGTGAAACAAACAAAATATCTATATCCAAGGCCTAATGGTTTCTGACAAGATGATTTTTTTCAGTTTTACCTATATATTAAGTCTATGTAAAATCAAGTGACCCCTTAAGTGGTCCAATTTTAATCCAGGGGCCATGATTTGTATAAACTTGGTAGAGGTCCATTAGACAATACACACCAAACATCTTAACTCTAGGCCTTATAGTTTCTGACAAGAAGACTTTTTAAAGTTTTTCCCTTTTAAGTCTTTGTAAAATCAAGTGACCCCTGGGCTCAGACCAGTTATGACGCCATAGTCATAATTTAAAAAAAAAACATTAATAGAGGTCCACTAGATGGTTTTATTAACAAAATATCTAAGCTCTCGGTCTCCTGGTTTCTGACAAGAAGATTTTTGAAGTCTTTCCTTATTGAGTCTATGTAAAAACAAATCACCCCTGTGGTGGGGTCAAATTTGACCCAAGGGCCATGATTTATATAACTTTGGTAGAGGTCCAGTAGATGATGTTTACAACTAAATATCTAAGCTCTAGGCCTTGTGGTTTCAGAAAAGATGTTTGAAGTTTTTATTTCAGTTGCCATGGCAACCAGAGTTCTGCCTGGAATTCCATTTTATATAACTTTGATAGAGGACCACACATTCCGTAAATATTAGTTGCAACTGACCCAGTGGTATAAAAGATCATGTTTAATGTCAATTGTGGACGACGGACGATGGACAAAATAGCATACTGAAAGCTACATTTGACCTTTGGTCATGTGAGCTAAAAACAGTTGATATGAAAAAGTCCAGCAATAGTTTTCATTAGATTTTTTCAACAAATAAGGAAAATATATTTTTAATTCGTTTTTTCTGTTATTCAAAAAGCTGTGAATATAGAAACTTACAGTGAATAATAGTGCCAAAAGGGTATAAAAATAATATTGTACTAATTCTAGACATGGAACTATACCAGTCCTGATGTGCAACAAATTTAATACTGTGACCCTGACATCAAGACCTGTATTGAACTTACCATACTATTTTTAAACTCTAGTTTAAGAAGTAAACAATGAAAGGTGTCAAAAAGGCTTCTTAAACTACAAGCATAGACTTTTGCTTTCTTATGAATCTTACCAAGCCAGGTTCTAAAATAACTAGAACTATTGCTGAATGCGATTCATACCCCTACCAATGTCATTGACAGATGGTGACTTGGATATTTCAATAGATGGAAAAGGGAAAACTTTCGTGGCATAAAATAGTTGTGTTGGAAAAAAATTCATTGTCAAATATTAGATCTTCAAGTGTGACCTTGACCTTGAGCTAGTACAAGGTCAACGGGCACATCGCTATCATGAGGTGGACATTTTAGCCAAGTTTGAAGAAAATCTGTCCGTGGGCATAAACTTTAAAGAGCGGACGCGAACATATGTTTGACTTTCCAATGTGGCCATGACCTTTACCTGACACAAGGGCAACATGGGTACTGCACATTGTTTTGTTGGGTTGAATATTTGAGCCAAGTAAGAACAAAATCCTTCAAGGGGTAAACAATTTACAGAGGAAACATTACACATTGTCTTTTTTATTGTCAGATATTTGACCTTTGGTGTGAGCTTGACCTTGAGCTGACACAAGGGCAATATGGGTAATGCATATTGCTTTGTTGAGCTGAACATTTGAGCAAAGTTATAAGAAAATCCTTGTCTTATAATTCATTGTTAAATATTTGATCTTCAAGTGAGAGCTTGATCTTAAACTATACAATGTCAGCATGTTTTCTGAAAATTGCTATCATTCGCTGAACATCTGAGCCAAGTTTGATGAAAATCCTTCAAGGGGTATAGGATTTACAGAGGGGACACGAAAATTATCTGACCTTCCAGTGTGACCTTGACCTGACACAAGGGTAACATGAGTTCCCATTTTGAGGTTAACATCAAAGTCAAGTTTGAAGAAAATCCTTCCATTAGTATATGATTCACTGAGTGGACAAGGTGGAGACGGACCGACTGACCGACGAAACAAAGCGATTCCAGTATCCCCTCCCCACCAACCACCACATTCCGTGGTGGGGGTATAATGAATTGTATAAAACGCAAAGTATAATTCAAGTAATTTTTGAGGTCCATAACAAGTTGAAAATTTCCTCGATGAGATAAAAATGACAGAAAACTGTAGGATTTTTATGTTCTTGCAAAGCATATAGCCATTTCCTCATCTGTATCTTTAACAAGCCGCTTGTTGCTGTTCAATTGTTGAAAAACCATACACTGGAAAGTAACAAAAAAGACATGTTTGAAATCTAGGAAGACATATTAATTCAATTACCTGCATCTATATGGAAGGGAATATCCGCCATTTCACACATTATTGTATTTGTTATTTCAATATGCCAATTTCTTTTCAACGCTGCCAATTCATTTCCCATGTTTCTTTTTAGAAGTGCATTATCCAGATTTGTATGCAAATTGCGATATTTTAATTATAACACTACTTTTAATGTTGCAACAATTGAAAACTAGTATGATTTTTATAATTCTGTCAAAAAGAATTCATATGCAGATATCGTTATAATGATTAAGCATTTGATTTGCTTACTATGCCAATAATATGAAAATCGTTGAGTTATAATTAATTTAATGTACTTAATATGCAATTATTTGAATTATTATTAAGAATGTATTTTGCTAACTTTCTAAAACCATTTTCAAACATATATTCGTTTCCAGAAAGATATGCATATAAAGTCCAACATTATCTAACATATAATCGTCCTCATAAAAATGATTGCAACAAAATACGATTGTTCTTGTAATAATTTTGACATTGTAAATCGAAGCCGAGAACCAGACCGCATTTTTACGACAGAGGTCGCCGTAGAAAAAATAACCGTTCCCTTCCCGGTGTAAGTCCATTTTTACCTCGCGGGAATATACAACCACAAGAAACACGAGGAGAGACTGAGGTCACCGCCGCGTTGGAGCTTTGACTATTGCTTTGTATTTCATCATTTAAATGTTCAGAATTACCTTTAATTTGGAAATGGAACATCTATATCACTATCAATATCACAATGACGTTTGCGGACTTATTTTCTTCGTATAAACTAGTGTCGACAGCGTTTATTATTTTTACAGTTTTACCAGTTATTCCCCTTTACTTAAAAGGGACCATTTTAGCGCAAAGAAACGAGTTTTGCTAGTCAACATTTAACTGCAACGACTGGACTGTCATGCACATGACCAAATCAAAATAAATTTGAAAATAGGAATAAGAAGTTTATCAATGTCATTTTAAGTATATAGATAAAAAGTTAAGCATTTAGATAAAACGAGAAAGTTAGCAAAATAAATTTTTGATAATAATTAAAATAATTGCATTTAAAGTTCATTACATTAATTATAACTCGACGATGTTCATATTATTGGCATAGTAAGCAATTTCAACACTTAATTATCATTAGAATATCTGCATATGAATTCTCATGACAGAATTAAAAAAAAACTCATTAGTTTTCAATGGTTACAACATTAAAGGTAGAGTTATAATTAAAATATCGCAATTTACATACAAATATGGATAATGCACTTCTAAAAAGCAACATAGAAATTGAATTGGCAGCATTAGAAAGAACTTGGCATATTGAAATAACAAATACAATAATGTGTGAAATGGCTGATATCCTTTTCCATACATCTTCAGTTCTTTGACAATGCCATAGAATTACTTAATTCTTCACAGTAGATATGATGGTCCCATAGATTTATGAATCTCATTCACATTGTTATCAAGGTTAAAAAATATTCTTGGAAACTCCCACTTTCAATTATCTGTAAAAAGAGATTTACCCAAGTTTCATGAAGTATTTGTCAAAGAATATGTTATTTATACTGTTCACATTGAGTTCTTCCTTCGATCACAAATGGTGAACCTGGCCAAACCCCATTTACTCCAGATTAAAAAAAAAGATCTCTAGCTCTGTGAAATCTTAACAAACATTATAACAAGTATTAAATAAATCTTGTTATGATTTCATAGAAAAGGCTGCTTCAGTGCTCTTAATGTTTCCTATGATCAATGATGGTAACCAAGATTTTGCTCAAATATGACCAAGACTAAGAGCTGGTGACTATCATGACAAACCTTCAAGTTTCATAAACTATATACCCAATTTCCTTCAAGCATTTCAAAAGTGACACTGACCTTGATCAGAGACAGTCAAAACCTGTGCTCTGTAGGTCATCTCATCATTCTGTCAAATAGTTTCAATTTTCTTTAAACAGTTCAAGAGCTACAGAGGGAACATCAAATACTCACACATTATGTCAAACAGTTCAAATTTCAAATAGATAAAAAAACTTCCTAAAATTGATGGACAGACAGACAGACTTTAAAATGCACAGGCAGACAGACAGATGAACAAACATTGGCATAATAAAATAAGCCCTTACAAGGATATAAAAGTCGCACACAAAAAATGTTAATTTCAATAAGGGAATAAAAATTTCAAAATAGGAAATAACACATTTTAGTTCATTTGCATTAAGTCTGTTATGGATGTTTCTGATAATCTCACTCACAAACTGTTGGGCAGATCTAGAGAATAGCTGATTTCATTACATATTGTCTTGTTAAAGCAGCTGCCATATATACATGTAACTGTGCTTTCTCCACCAATCAGATAATGCTACATTCCAAGACATGTCCTATTAAAATGAAATTCTGTGTTATGTTACTATTTAACTGAACTTCCCAGTCTATTATTGAATCTATAAGTAAGATAAGAATATGAAAGATTCTTCCTAAAATTTTCATATAATTAAAAGTTTAAAACATTTGAATAAGTTGCCATGCATTATGGCCAGATTGCAACATTAGGTATCTAATAAATGAAATAAGATAATATATTTATTTTCAATTATTGTTGTGGTAAGTGGTTATTGAACAAAATTTGACTTTTATCAAGCTTCCTCTTTTGCAGTTGAAAGACTCTTTATTGGGGGGAAATTATTCTGCCCTGACAGATGCATTCTAGGCATATTAAATTTTGGTCACATGTATGTTTGTCATGGTATTAAGCATGTGCTTTGTACAGTAAATCAAGAGTTATGGATCTTATGAAGTACTTATTGTTTACTTATAAGTACCATGAGTACTACTCAAGTACCATTTAAAATGTACTTGTACTTGCTGAGTAAGTCCTCAGTCATCAAGTACTTGAGTGGTACTTGAGTACTGATTCTCACTACTTGACCCATCCCTGGTCATTACTGCAACAAAAATGATAAAGACATTATATGTTCTGGTTCTGTTGTCAAAAATTATTTCTACAAAAGGAAAGAGTTCTTAACGTTGGCAGTTTCATCACAACAGTTACAAGAAAGTATCTTTACTTTGAAACATTGAATTCCATATAAAAAGTGTCAGGTTTAATACATAAGCATAGTACATTCTCCACTGTGCTGCATTAGAATGAGATAACACCAGATCTGAGTTTGAATTGAAAAAAATTACTTAAAACATGAACAGTTACCCAGGTGCACAGTCACCTTTAAGTTAAGTACTTAGCAACATACACATTTATGGTTCTTTATGCAGAAAATGTTCAAACCTGTAATATTGAAAATGTTTACTTTGAAACTCACAATCTTGCTTTCAGATGTCCCAAGAAACCAACATGTTTGCACTCACTTGCTAAGGCCCTGTTGCTCTGCCCCCAGTTATAGCTGATAAAAGATTTATCTACAAATATAAAAAGAAAAGTAGGCAATGCCCCTGAGATATTCAGATGCTGGGGTCAGTTACAGTAACATTATACCAGTTTAAATGTTTATATGTATATAACTTGTGAATCAATGCCACAGTCAGTACACAGAAGAGCCATTTATTTACTGATTTGAATACAGAAAGTAGAGCAGAATCATTAAAAAAAATCACTGGATCTGCAGGGGCTGCACTTGTTATACCACAAGCCACTCTTTTTAACTACATTATGGTTATAGGGCCATTACTTTTTCTTCCTAAAATGTTGACATTTTTGGGAAGGCAGTAAAATAAGTATTCTAATTTGTTTATTTTCATAATCATGCTTAGTATTCAGACAATGATTTCATATAGTGGAAACATATAATTGAAACGGTTTTGACTTCAATAAATATCTGCAGTGAATCAAAACTAAGAAGTAGCATAATGTTTAGTCTTGACTACTAGGCTACATTTGTAGCATTGATAACTAAGCTGCATTGAAAATAAATTTAAACTACTGGGAGTGGATTTTTCAACTGACCTAAATACTATTGTTGATACTAATTATGCATCAAAAATTGAGAAAATAAAGCGTCTCTTCTCTGTTTGGTCAAAAAGAATAATTTCACCTATTGGGAAAAGTATTGTAATCAAAACATTAGCTTTGATCTTAGATCATGACAAAGCTGAATCCCCTTATTATAGGTTTACCCAATCCAAAAGCAGAAACTGTCAAATATATTCAATCTTTATTTTACAAATTTCTTTGGAACGGTGCAACAGATAAAGTTAAAAGAAATGTAATAACAAATAACATTGAAGTGGTGGAATAAGAATGATTGATCTTGAAAAAATTATGTCTGCCCTTCCTGTCTGCATGGTGTATCTGTTGTACAGTGAGGCTGTCATTCTGCAGTTCTTATTTTTATTTGAAATAAGATGCATTGTGTATTACTTGCAGAATGGAAGGCATTGAGTATATTAGATGAAGGAGGAACACATGTACTACTTGAATGGAAACTGGGTGCAGTTTTATTACTACTGGTAATATCGGACATGAAGTATCAGCTAAAAGGCTACTGTAGTGAAGATTGTACTTTCAGTACGCAGACATGATGACGAAATGTTTATTCATTATGCTTCCATGGTATTTAGTTAATGAACCTTAATTTCAACAAATGTTAGTAGCAAGTATTTACCAACATAAAACTTATGTACCTTGCATGTAATGTAACTATGGAGACGATTTTCAACTTTAATTTCCCCTTCATGGACTTTTTGGTAAAGCTTATTTGACAAGTTGGGATGTTTTTCTGTTACTACAAATGCTAGTAGCATGAAATGTCAAAGAAATAAGTAAATGTATGTATGTTAAATTAAAGTGTTCTCTAATATCTACAAATTGCAGTGGAACTTTAAACAAACCAAAATACAATTTTCTTTATATTTTCAGATGGAAGTGCGGATATATATATTTGTAAACCATGAGGAAGTGTTCCATCTCATTCTGGTGTTGTAACATAACAGCTCATAAAGGCATCTATGAAGAAACCTAGATGAACTGAATAAAAACAACATTGAACAAATAATTTACCATATGTAATGCTTTTATTTAGAGTGTGTTTCTTGTGAAAGGTTTAAGCCATGGATGGAGATATCCACATGTGCATGAATCAACGGCGTGTCCTTAAAATTGTTTCAGTACTTCCATATTTTTAAACATAATATGCTTTTTCAGTTTACTTGAGCACACTGGCTTGGCAAGTGCTTGTTCTGACCTTGTCAATTGCTTGAATTTAGCTTGTTTCCACTTTACGCAATACTGAGTTTTTATTCCTATGATATCTCAAATGAGTGGGTTATGTTGGATCAAAAACCAAGTCCCAAACCTAGATCAAATAAACCTAGTTACCAGTCACATTTTTACCCATTCTTTGTTATAATCAATCACTTTATTTGTCTTGATGATGTCTCAGACGAGCTTGAAATTAGGCCAAAACCTAATTGGTCGCCAGATCAGATCAATGGAAACAATTTTTATCATTCTAGAGATGACATGTTTTACACATTCTTGAATCTTGTTCACACTGTTTTTTTATATATTCTACATGTACGTAACAGGGACAAAGTAAAAACTCATGTCACTGGAAAAGCTAGATACACACTAAAGGTCCAGAAAGTTTGTCTTGACGGTTTCTTTTATAATTTTAAATCTTAATGATGTGCTGTCATTGTTATGTAGGCATGTAAGATCATATAAAAATACATTGAGGGAGCATGATTGTCTTTGTGATCTCACGAAAATACATGAATTAAAATATTGAGTCAGCTTGGATACAAATATAATATAACTAGACTTATTTTAACTGTGAATATTGTATTTTTTTCATGTAAAACCTGTTTTCACTTCAAAGTTTGAATAACTTGCTAATAAAAAGAAAATCTGTATCTGTTTAACGAGAACAGACAATTTGTTTTGTGTCTGTTTTCATTTAACCATCTTTGAACATTACAACCCCTGTTGATCTGTTTCACTTCAAAGTTTGAATAACTTGCTAATAAAAAGAAAATCTGTATCTGTTTAACGAGAACAGACAATTTGTTTTGTGTCTGTTTTCATTTAACCATCTTTGAACATTACAACCCCTGTTGATCTGTTATTGTTTATGAGAATATTCTTATTTTTTATTAAATAATTCTGTTGTCGAGCGGGCGAGGTATGTAGGTTGACGTTAGTCCAACTCTTCACGCCAGAAGTGCCTGGATGATGGCATGAAGGGAAACGCCTCGTCTTTTCAGGCTATGACAATTTGGAAATGTGAATGTTCGCCGGGCAAGGCTCTGCAATCTCGAGTGCCCGTCGCATTATATACGTGGCACAGTGACTTGGTTGCGCAGTGGGTCGTTGTGCTTCAAGCGAGTCTGTCAGACATTCACAATTTCATATTCATCGACAGACAGGTAGAGATAACCAAAAACCAAGACTGACCATTAGCTAAAGTACCCCTCTTGCATAACACCTAAACTGCGCATTAGCACCTCCAATCGTGTTAGTCTATATACATTGACTACAGGTCAATAATATAATGCCTCTGTCATGTATATATAGACATAACGGAATAGAGGGGTTAAAATACTCGTCGCATTTACTATATAAATACACTCAATAGAGCAGTTGATGTAGTGCATCAACTCCTCTGCCTAAACAATGTATAGTGAAACTAGCGTACAAAGTATCTATTTTAGACACAGGAGCTGATGCAGTGCATCAACTGCTCTGGCCTATGATCTCTTTAGATCGTATTATGAGGAGCTGATGCAGTGCATCAACTCCTCTGTTCCAATTATACGGATACGCTGGTTAAAGTGCGTAACAATGGATTGAGAAGTGAAATTACAGCTTGTACCTTCCATTTTACATTGAATGACCTATTCAAGATTTAAATAATAGTGTGTTATAATAATGTTATATATAGAATACATTTTTATTAAACATTTTATACACTTTGAAGCACTTGATTAGCCAGTCTTGAAAAGCAGAGGTCATGTTTTTAAAACAGTTCTGTTATAAACCTGTCTAGACGTGTAACTCTGTCAATGTTTAATGTTAAGTGTTTTCTTATCATAGACAATAATCATTTGATTTTTTTATTATTTATTTATTTTATTTATTTTTATTATATATTTTTTATTTATTATTAAGTGGGTTTTTTTTATATAGCACATCGGCTTTTTTTTTCTTTTTAAGGAGGCAGACGTATTTGAGTTGAAACAGATATGCGAGTTTTAAGAGGATTATCCTTAAAAATTCCTTTATTCAGCAGTCACTTGCATAATAATAAGTATTTAGTCATAGCTCTTAGCAAAATATCTCAATTTAAAGATATGAATTTGCTGATATCGCAATGTTTTTCTTTTGTAGTTAGACCTGAGAATACAAGAAAAAAACGTGAGTCGACTATAACAGACGATCAATTCAAGTTTTTGCCTTTATAGGGACCAATAATTGTGATCTGAATAGCACGCATTTTACTAGCACAGTGAATTCCTTCGTAAAGTTTACCCTGCTGACCATAATATGGATATTATAATATTTTTCAGCTGGACATAGAAGTTTTCCATGCATTGCTGGGCAGTGATGTAACCTGTAGATTTCAGAATACAGATGATGTAAAAGCAACCATTTCTGATGATGGAAGACACGTCAGATGTAGACCTAGAAATATTCAAGCCATCGTAGATAACATGAAAGGTAAACGATTCCACTTAGTTTTTGTGTACATAAAACAGTACTGAAGTATAAATGAATTTTTTATATAAACTCATGCAACTACAACTACAAAATGTGGTTGCCGTATTAGTAAGGCTTTAGAAATGACATTTGGATGAAAATATTGTAGACGTCTAAGAAACTATTGAAATATCATTCAACATTCAATGATGTCCGTCATCTTTCGGGAAAACTTCGATAAAGTGCTTTATTTTTTAATCATGCTGTCAAACTGTACTGTAATTTTTTTCGGTGAAATGAAATGTAATTCATACAGTCTAAGGGCAAAACAAATATGGTTGTCAAAAAATATTTTAAATCTGAGTTAAAGTTAAAATGCCATTATGTGGCAAAAGTTGTTTTTGTTACAAGTTTAAACAAGCTTATTTTACATTTGATGTTGAAGTGACAATTATTGTTTGGAATACCCGTAGAAATTTTAGAATTAAAATCAAAGCAAATAACTTTACATGAGATGTTTTTGTTAATTTTCGAACCACATTTAATATGTTATAAAGCTGAAAGAAACATGACTAGTAGGCCAGTTTGGCTTCAAAGCTTAATTAGAAAACTAACATAAATGCATGAACCGAAATTTTAGATAAAACATGTTGAAGCGTGAATACCCAGTTGTGTTCATGATGTTAAGTTCTTAATCTTATTTCAGGATATACGGTCGTCCAGGTGTCCATACTAACAAACGTTACTGAAGGTCCTTTAATGAGCGGTAATTTTACTATGTACAGTTGTGTAACATTTGACAGGTACTACAATTTCTTCCATTTATTTATGAATGCACAGGAAACTATGAGTGTTTTAGATATATTTTTAATGATTTATGAGCAAAAACTTTATTTTAAACAATTTACGCTAGAATGCCTTGTAACAATATATACTACTCAAAATTTGATAGGGATCACTTAGATGAAGAATGTGTATATTTACTACATAAGGTTGAAAGGTTACATTTTTTGTTGTGATTCTGAAAATATGTCCATATGACAACAGTTTTGTACCAAAAAAATGAATAAGTCTGTAAAACGTTGAAGCGTGACAGAGGCTGAGCCGAGGGAGGGGCACGAATTTGGGATAACACAGACAGGAGATGAAATGGAACATTTTAGAAAAATCAAGTCTATGGCCTGAATTTTGCTTTAATATCGCGTGTGGTGTCCGTTTGATTGGATTTACTGCTCTGCACCGCCTTCTCATGCTGCTAATGAGTCTCCGGATGCTTTGTTGTAGGAGTCGAGCCCATTCGTCCAGAAGGGCCTGCTGTAGCCCAGGGACCGTAGTTGGCTGGACTGGGCGAGCAGATATTGCAGTCTGCAGAATGTCCCAGGCGTGCTCTATTGATTTGACGTATGGAGACCTTGCTGGCCAGTCCATTCTCTCTATGGCTGCTGCCTCCAGGTACTCGTCGGTGACCCTTGCCCCGTGAGGCCGGGCGTTGTCGTCTATTAAAATGAACTCAGGGCCTATAGTACCAGCGTACGGACGAACGTACACATCTAAGATCTCATTTACGTATCGTACATCCGTCAATGTGCCGTTTTGAACAATGTGCAGGTCCGTTCTTCCCTGCAAGCTAATGCCTGCCCACACCATGACCGAGCCCCTGCCATGACGATCATGGGTAGCAACACATACGGGTGCATAACGCTCATTGGCGGATCTCCAAACCCGCACTCGCCTATCAGTGAAGTAAACTCAAAATCTAGACTCGTCAGTGAACAGCACTGGGGTCCAGTCATGCAGCGTCCACCTGGCGTGATCGCGGACCCATTGAAGACGTGCCTGGAGTTGGTTTCGCGTCAATGGGATTCGGATTGCCGGCCTTCTAGCCGTCAGGTCAGCTCTATGAAGACGGTTCCTGATGGTTTGAGTGGAAAGTCTTACACCAGTGGCATTCTGGAAGTCATTTTGGAGGGCAGTAGCGGTAACAAAGCGCTGACGTCGCGCGTGAACGACAATAATCCGGTCCTCACGCTGAGTTGTAGACCTCTCACGCCCTCCGCCATGCCTATGCGTGACATGCCCGTAAGTTTGAAACCGTCGCCACATCCTGGCAACGGTGCTCTGGGACACCCCAAGGACACCTGCCACGTGTCGTTGAGAACGCCCAGCCTCAAGCATCTCTTCCCCCCTATTCATCTCATTATCGTCAATACGCCGTCTTTGCTGTATATTTGCCATGACCAGTGCTAGGTTCGATATAAACGTTACCATGCACAAGCGAAGTCTGAATAAAACGGATGTGTACATGAAGGTACATGCCCGCGGTGCAACACTTTTCCAGGGGTATCGCTTTTCCCGTGAATCTCGAGCCGTGTACAGGTAAACAATCAAAATCTGCTGGACAGATCGGCTTTGCCATATAAATAAACTACATGTATGAGAAAAAATCAGTTATCTTGAGGTTATCATTAAAAAGATATTTACGAAATAAATAGTGATCCCTATCAAATTTGAGTAGTATATGTTTCTCGTATATTATTTATATTTTCTTTTCTTTCTTTTCTATGTTTAAAAATTAAAGAGTTATAAATGTCATCATAGTCCAGAATCAATTAAACTGATGCAGTTCAACATCTGTAGACCCTTATTGCCTTCTAATGCTTTTATTCATTTCAGTGGGCACTACGGTTATAAGTTATTGAAACTATAATGCAGTCTGTGTGTTGTTTTACATTGCAGCTGCAAGAGTTGCACATTAAGAAACTGGACATGTAAATGGTGCTTATACAGTAATAAGTGTATTAATAACGATACACTTTGTAATAATAACGTAAGTAAATTAATGACAGCGTGTGCGTTTGTCTGTATGCCTGTGTTGTTTGTGTATGAATCAGTAAATGTGTATCCGTGTTTGTGTGTGTATTTAATTAATTATGTAAGTTTGCCGGATATAAGTTTCCCGGTGTTAATAATAAGCCTAAGTCTGCGCCTAGTTTAGATTAGCTTGTGTACTCTTGTCATATTATACATCATGATATCCCATTTAGTAAGTTAAACTATGTTTCTTATGAACAAACTATAAATCTAAGTATTCAAGTTCAAGTACAGTACTTACTCTTTTTTTATTTGTGCAAAATTGCTTTTGACAATGCTTAAATTCGCCCTTTTGTCAGTCAATGTGCAACAGAATGACATTTCGTTTTGTGTTTACACAACTGAAACACCAGACAAATTGCGGAGTGTTATGATAGATATTGTCAAAAAATCTTTACACAACGAAACTAACTATAGACACTGAACTGTTATTCTCAGTCACTTTGGTTTATACTTACATGGGCTGCCGTGTATTACATGACGCATTGCTTAACATTTTTTGGAAAGGTAATATAGTAAAAATACCGCTAATACCCAGTAAGATCACTTCTTTTTTTCCAAAATCATGCAAATAGCACTTAAAAAGAACTGAAGTCTGAAATTAAGAACATATGAAACCCACTATTTAATTAGACCGATTCACATATATGACTACATTTTGACTGTTCTTATTAGCGGGCCTTTACTGTATAATGTAAAACAATGAGTAGGTTTTTAAAAAGGTCTTTAGAATTAAAATTAGACACGCTTGCTTTTTGTTATAATTAAATACCATTATCTGGAAGCTGCGGTTACAAATCAGTCTTCTGCCATATTTAGTTTTAAAATTGATTATAACCATACGTATTCTCTGCCGTTTCTTCTACAACAAGGATAACTAAAGGCATTATGAAGAACTTGTAAGAAGACATTTAAAAACAGCATAGATAGTAACGATACCCAACCAAACAGGAATAAATTTTTGTTCTATCATGTCTTTCTGAGGATGTTTTCATTGAAAATCTGAAGAGTCACTTGTCTTATCTAAATGCAAAGTAATTCAACAGTACATCACAATGCAACTGTTGTTTTATATATACATTTATTGCCATACAATTGTTAGTGAACTTCTTATACAGAAAACATGCCACTTTGTAAAAGAAATGTTGATAGGTTAGGTTTGAAATGTGTTGAAACATATTCATACCTCTTAAAGGCCCATTAAGTTTAAGGCCCATTAAGCCTCAGAAACGACTACAATATTTCCTCTTAAGAAAAGGCAAAAAAATGTGTTTTACAATATTTTAATAATTGATTTAGAGCATGTAAGATAGAAAATACTAAATCACTAAAGCTTTTCTATGGTCAGAAAGCAAAAGAAACAAAACATTGTTCAACTATATGGCTAATAAGAACCATTGTAGAAATTTTAACAGTACACTAACAATAAAAAGCTTTTGAGAAATAAAAATTAGCATTTTGGGGGCTTAATGGGCCTTTAAAATACATATAATATATATAGAGTAAGCATAGGGTTAAAGACAAGTCCAAAACTTAAATTCTAAACGTCTAAGTTGTGTTTGACAAAATGTCCATTTTAATCTTAAATGGTTCTCAGTACATGATTACGAGGAGTGTTCAAATATGAATGTATCTAAACACGTTAAATTTGATTATTCATAGGTTTCACTGATTTTTTCTTTGCCTTGTTCCTTCAAAGTATTCACCCCCAACAGATATACAAAGTTGCAGTCTCCGGATCCAATCTGTGAAGGCATTTTCAAAGTCTTTTTAGGTATACTATGAAGACACTGGAATATTGCAGAATCCGAGGTGTTTGCGCTGAACAAATTGTCAACTTAAAAGGTATTATTTTTTTAGCTTTGGAAACAAAAAGAAGTCGCAACGGGCAAGGTCAGGTGAATACGGAGGATGGGGGAGCACAAAACCTTTTTTTCTGCTTCAGAAAGTCTTGCACTTTAGACACCTATTGCAATGACGCGTTGTCATGCAGAAATCTGAAATTGGCCAAACGTGTTGCGGGTCTTCGTTTTCGAAAGTATTTGTTTAGTTTTCAAAGAACTTTTGTCTAAATTTCGCATTAACAGATTTGCCTTTAGGAACAGCAACCTGAATGACGGGACCCTGAGTTGTAAAGAAAATTACATACATTACCTTCTTTATACTTCTGGTCCTTTTTGCAAAGCATGGTCTTTTGCCAGCCTTTGTAGCCCAAATCTTGTTTAGGTGTTTTCGTTTTTACTCATAAAAATGAACCCATGTTTCGTCACCATTGACAACATTTGCAAAAGACCGTGTATTGTAAGTTAGATATTGTTTAAGCAACAACTTAGCGCATTGCACGCGAGACTTTTTCTGCTCATCGGTCAGCAAATGGGGAATCCATCTAGCACAGATCTTTCTCATTTTCAAATCACGTTTGAGAATAGTATGAGCTACTCCTAATGAGATGCCAACGATACTAGCTATTTGCCTAGTGGTGTATCTTGCATCGGTATTAAGTATTTCTTTCACTTCAGCAACCGTCTTGACAGACGTTGCTGTTTTATGCCGACGGGCATGGGGTGCATCTTCGGTCGAAATTTACCTACATTTGAATTTATTAAACCAACGAATAACTGATGAAAAACACATTTCATTTTGTCCATATACAAAACAGATTTCAACAAAAATGTCTTTACACCCTATGCCAAGGAGACAACGATTCTTAATATAAGACCGCATTTCATTGGCATACTCTGATCTTCTACCAACAATTTTTGTATGAGAGTATACGAGTAAACAATGTAGTGAGCTATAAAAACAGCTGAAGTGAACGGATTTTAATGAATGTGGTATCAATCTAAAGCTAACATCTATATCTGACCAATAACCTTCATTTCCTCGTGTTTTTTGCTATATTGAACAATATAACGTTGTAGATGCATTCATATTTGAACACTCCTCGTACATGAAAAAATCTCAATGCAGTGTTGCATGTGCAGGGAATGTATTTTCCTTAATATTTTATATCATTTACACCGATACCAACTCATTTCTGTCTATGTAATTTTGTGTAGACACAGTGTTCTATCGGTAACGGTAGGTATCCTGTAAATACTTTAAAAATTTATTTGAAACAAGATTTGAGAAAGAAGTAAAGAGCTTTACGTAGTTGTACAGTTATGTCTCCATAAAACTAAAAAAAATACAACCTTTGAGTTATTCTGATTCCCTGCTCTGTAATGATTTTAACTAGCCCTTCCTAATGAGTTTACAACTCTGTAGATACTTATTAATGTTTATAATGAGTTTACAACTCTGTAGATACTTATTAATGTTTATAATGAGTTTACAACTCTGTAGATACTTATTAATGTTTATAATGAGTTTACAACTCTGTAGATACTTATTAATGTTTATAATGAGTTTACAACTCTGTAGATACTTATTAATGTTTATAATGTTTCAGAACGAGACTGTTGAATATGGCAGATGCCCAAAAGTTACCAAATATACTGTTAATGATGCCAATGTGAGGGATGGTGGCGGTATTGTTTACCTGTCTAAAGATCAGACCTATACAATCAACATTACAGGTGTAAATCTGCCTACTGTAAGTTTCATTTTTAAAACAACAATAAAAATTTCTTACAGCGATTTTGATCGTTATAAGAATTTTATATTTTCACTGATGTAGGTATTTTATAATGTAAAATATCTGACAACTTTTAGTTTGTAATTTATTATACAACAAATTATCAACAACTCCGAAAAAGAACGGCGAGAAAAAGAAATTGAATACTTGATGTTTTGAGCAAGACCCATTTGTTTTTATATTGTTTGTTACCATCGAATTGTTTTATACTTTTAATATCTTAGCCCATCTGGGCGCAAGAGGCACAGGATGTGTTTTCCGTCGTGAGTTGATACTTCATGCTCAGTTTTATGTGTCATCTTCCTTATTTCTGAGCTTTCTCAGCATTGTTTAAAAGACATACTAAATTGCTAAAACTATGATCATGTTGCAGTTACTAGCCTTGACTGAGGTGTCAAATGGTAGAATCATGCAGGAAAACTTAATCCTAATCTGTTAAATATCTTGTTTTTTATATTATCTAGTATATGTATTTACGAGGGTATTCCATGAATTCTCTTCTCAAACTTTATTTTTCAATCCCATTACATAACAAAAACCTTGCATATGTAGTTTTACTCATATCCTATGATATTTTAAATATGGCTTTTATTTCATTTAACTAAACTGAAATCAGTTGTTTATAACCACTTTTTAACGACTTGAAGCACGCAAATGTTTTCTTACATTTCAAACGCAATGAAAAATCTGTTGAGAATTCAAACTTAATTCTATTTTGGCGCGAAAGCACCTGCCGTTAGTGTCACATCTTGGTTTCATTTTCTGTAAGTTTGAAGACTTTAAAATGAATGCTTACACACCCTCCCACACTCCCAGCATTTTTTTGCCATGACGTCAACGATATTAAGTTAACGCTCTTTTGTAAAATTTTGTGTTGGACTAAACAAATTAAAACCTCGGGTACATTACCTAGGACATTTGTGTACAAATGACATGGTCCATTTAGAGACGATAGAGCCAGTGACAAAAGACAGTGACTGTTTGAAGTGAATAATTAGTAAAGAGACTGATATACACGGATTAGTGGCTTACGGTGCAAAGCATTGCAGATGAGCTGTCTCTAACTCTTACTACTGAATATAGAATTCAAACTAACTAGAAAGCTTGT
The DNA here is from genome assembly GCA_012932295.1 of Cyclina sinensis. NCBI lineage: Eukaryota > Metazoa > Mollusca > Bivalvia > Venerida > Veneridae > Cyclina > Cyclina sinensis. Next base: position 32,474,728 of record JAAONU010000013.1, read on the forward strand.
GGCCACTGGTGGGAGGAACCATACTCCTCAGTTTGACATCGACATGCTTCAAGTACTACACAGTACTCTTTTTCAATGTTCCATGTAAAGTTAACAGTTCCATGTATCACTATAAAGTTTGTTTTGTCAGCCAGAAGTAAAAGTATCTAAGGATGTATTTGTATCTCTTTTTTCCGTTCAAAAGATACAGAGATTTAATTGATTGCAAATTTCATTTTTCTCTTGAAATTTGTTTTATTCACAAATACAATTGTATAGGTTAAAAAAATTTAAGGAAACATCAGCGAAATTATAATTGAAAACACAAAAGCTGTCATTCAGCAGCATGGGTAAAAAGAAATAAAAACAAGTATATATGCGGGCGGGGAGGGGGTTAGGGCTTCTAATGGAATCGAGAATGGGAGGGGGGCAAGTACCTATGCATAACAGAACAAAACAAGAACCTTCCCATCCAAGTAGCTAAATAGTTAAGTTCTAGGCTTTGTGCTTTTTTTATTAGAAGGATTTTTTTTGTTATATAAGTCTATGCAAAACCAAGTGTCCCCTTGATGTAAAATGCACAATCTTGTTAGAGATATTCTAGAGGATGCCTCACATTCTCAAGTTCTATGTCAAGCGGTTTTAGAGAAGAAGATTTTCAAAGCTTTCCTATACAACTATATTAAGCCACAGGGCGGGACCAGTATTGGCCCTGGGGGTCATGATTTGAGCCGTCATGGTAGAGATATACTAGACAATGCTACACATGTATCGAATATCAAAACTCTAAGAATCCCTAAAGAAATAAAGAAGTTGTTGTAAAATATAACATTTTTAAGGAAAGGTCTAAGTTTAAAGGGTAGATGATTCTGGAAATATGGGTGCTAGAGTTATGAACTTACCACATATGATGTGTGTGAAGGAACATATGTTTGACGTTTTAAGTTAATTTCTCAAGAAATAAAGAGGTTATGATTAAAAAAATTAGGGCACAAAAACTTCAACAAGGAATTGAGACGCTGATGCCGGGGGTGAGTAGAACAACTCGTCCATATACTTCGTTAAGTCAAGCTAAAATAAATAAAAAAGATTGAAAACTTTATGATAACATGTTCATGCTTATTGTTTACAATAATACCATTTCATTGTCTATCAATTACCAGAAACCTAGTCAGTTTAATAATACATTTTAGCCATTTTTTTTTACAAAATATACCAACCTGAGGCAATTTCATCATCGCCATCCTTATCATCATTTTAATTATCATAAGAATCATTATTTTCTTTTTCTTTTCATTAAAGCCACGACAAGGAATAACATTTAGATGCAAGATAGACGTACCAGGAACAGCCGCTTTACTGTTTGACTGTTCAGACTTTGATGATAGAGGCAGCTTTACATGTTTGATCAAAAAGGTACTTATACAATTAAAATAGGAATTCAGAAATTTTAACAGAAGAATACAGAAATACAGGCACTATTTTTTTTACTTTACTTGCTTGCTTTCATTTTATGCTGTCTGTTATTAATGTACAATAATCTTTAACTCTTTTTGGGGGGTTTCAATGCTTTACTTTCTTGAATTCATTGCAATAGCAATTTGTTTTTAGAAAGGAGAGATTTTAAGATATGGAAAAAATGTTACACAAAGGCACTTCGTAATTATATGGTTATTTCAAAAACAGATTTATACTGTTTTCCAAAATTATTTTGTATTATCAAATATCTCTTCATTTTTTAAATCTTAGGAGGAAATTTCAAAGTTAATTGGATCCAGCAGGGAACTATCACTACAGGTGATTTGGGGAAGCTCGCATGTGGATGGCGACCCTTTGCCAGGTATTTGAATATTTCTATTCCAACAACTTTCAAATGTCATCACTCTTTCAGCATGATTGCAGTGTTTTTATAAGTATTTTTGAGGACCTTGTACAGATACTAACAAATTCTTCAACGGCAAGTTTCTTTTTCACTCTCCAAAACAGAGCCATTTTGTTGAATGGATACATTGCCTGGTAGCAACTTTTTCTGTTTACCTAACACTGATACGAGTTGGAGAATATTGAAAGTTTAGCACATAAATGTTCTGACTTTTGGAACAAAGATCGCGTCATGTTCCCACCTTATTGTTTTTAATCTGTTTTCAGTATACTATTTTGCTGGATGTCGTTCGGTCATACGTTTCGTCTCAGCCACAACGTTTTTAATTACATTGACGACTTGTAATGTAAGGTCAATCTCAGGTTTCAATTTCCATTTAAAAGTGATTGTTCAAGATATGTAACTGAACTAATCTGAAGCTTAACACGTTCTTTAGTTAAAGATTTCATTTATGAATAGCTTTATCGGGAAGCATTTTTTAAATAAGTTCCATTGTCCTTAACTTTTGTTAATCTATTTCAGTTATTATTTATAATTGTGAAAAACTTGTCCAGCCATCTTGGAACTGTGGTCGATGCAAGAGCTTTTCTATATATCAGCAGTATTTCCACTGTAAATGGTGTGAAAACCGCTGTATCTACACGGGAAACACGTGCAGGAGCACCTCACTGGACTGCGGAAACACGACAATTACTAGAGTAACAAATGAAATTAAATAATTGAAAGAATAGTTTGTTTCATCATTTGTATTTTTATCAATTTAAATATGTGGTTGATCTTTTAAAGATTTATAACTGATTATTCTAAATCTTTCATTTTTTTTTTTCAGTTTAATTTCGGTAAAATATTTATATATGCTTCATTGACATTGTTTTTAGAGTTTAGACTGCTGTCCTTCATTCCGTTTTATGAATATTGCTTCATACAACATGTCAAAACTTCCTTTTTATAGGTATATCCTATGAGTGCACACATAAATGCTACAACTCTGATTGAGATAGAAGGATATAATCTTGGCTCAGTGTTTAATGACACTAAAAATGCTGTGACCATAGGCGGTATACCATGTGCATCGATTGAAAATGCATATGATCCAGGAATAAAGTGAGCACATGTGCCTTTATTCGATTTTACATTTTTCTTTATTTTCCTAGTCTAAAAAATAAAATTGATGCAATAATAAATAGTTATTCTTTGTGCAATAATTTGAAAACTTGATTTACTATTGTATATATAAAGTACATTAAAATTTTGTCTTTTCTGGTTTTGTTTTTAAGACAGTTATAAAGACATTGTTTGAAAACAGAATAAATGTAAAGAGGATTCTGAATATGGAAAAGAACATTTTTAGCTCGACTTTTTTCGAAGAAAAATCGAGTTATTGCTATAGTCATGGTGTCGTTGCCGTTGCCGCTGCCGTTGCCGTTCCAGTCCGAAAACTTTACAATTGATCATATTTTTTTATTAGTTAATGAATTTTCTTCATACTTTGGAAACAACAACATTTGGACTAAGACCTTCAAGTAGACCAGGATAAACTTGACCTTGACTCATAAATGACCTTGCCCTCAAGGTCAAAATATTGAATTTTGCTGAAATTGGCCATAACTTCATTATCATTATGCGGATTGTCTTCATACTTGGACATAACAACCCGTTGGACAAGATCTTTAAGCGGACTAGACTAAACTTGACCTCAACACATTATGACCTTCACATTTAAGGTCAAATTATTAAATTTTGCAAAAATTGGCATTTATTATTTCTTGTTGGATTTGTTTCATACTTTGATAAATACAACACTTATGAGAAATCAGAAATCAACATTATGATTCTTCAGGTACGACCTTGACCTTAAAATGACCCTCATAGTCAAAGTCAAATTATTGAAATTTGCTAAAATTGGCCATAACTTTGTTGTTTAGGGTTGGATTTAATCTATTCCTGAAAAAAAAACACTTATGACAAAACCGACGTGTTGAATAACTCAAGTTTGATCATAGCCTAAAAAGACCTTGACCGTCAAGGTCAGATGATCGAATATTTGCTTTAATTGTCATAACTTCCTCATTTGTTATGGATTCGATTCATACTTGGACAATACAACACTTATGACAAATCCAACATGATTATTTCAAGTTTGACCTTGACCTTTAAATGACAGTCAAGGTCAAATTATTGAATTTTGCTAAAATTTGCCATAAGTTTGTTATTTATGGTTAGATTTGAATCAAATTTGGACAAAACAACAGATGAAACCGTTATGTTGAGTAACTCAGGTGTGACCATAACCTAAAAATGACCATGACCATCAAGGTCTAGTAATTAAATTGTGTTAAATTGTCATATCTTTTGTATTTATTTATTGATTTGATTCATACTTGCACAGAACAACACTTATGACATATCCGATATTTTGATTCTTCAATTATTACCTTGAACTTTAAATTACCTTGACAGTCAAGGTCAAATAAATGAAATTTGCTAAAATTTGCCATAACTTTGTTGTTAATGGTTAAATTTGATTCATACTTATGACAAAGCTGACATGATAAAATATTCAAGTCTGACCTTAACCTTAGAGTGACTGCGACCATCAAGGACAAATTATTGAATTTTACTCAAATTTGCCCTAACTTTGTTATTTATTTATGGATTTGATATACTTGGACAAAATAACACTTATGCTAAAATCAACATCATGATTCTTTCATGTGTGACCTTGACCTTAAAATGACCTTGGCAGTCAAGGTCAAGTTATTGAAATTTGCTAAAATTTGCCATAATTTCGTTATTTGTTGTTGGATTTGATTCATACTTGGACAAAACAACACTTGACAAAACCGACATGTTGACCATAACCTAAAAATGACCTTGACCGTCAAGGTCAGATGATTGAATTTTGCTTAAATTGTCATAACTTTATCATTTTTATGGGTTTGATTTATACTTGGACAAAACTGTACTTATGACAAATCCGACATTTTAATTCTTTCAAGTATGATTTTGACCTTTAAATCACTTTGACAGGCAAGACCAAATTATTGAATTTTGGAAAAATTAGTATGGATGAATTTGATAATTGTATTTTCAAATGATGTTTCATTTGAAACCCTTTCACCACAATGTGCTTCCTCTGATGTGTTTGCCTATGGAAAATGTCGAGCGTGGCCCCCGCTTGCGGTGGCTCTTGTTTATAGAACCTTTCGATGTCATAAATTACCTTTGTTAGCATCCTTCTGACCAGTTGTTAAGTGTTCAAGTATATAGACCTATATAGACCTATATCATCATGAGGATAAGAACAAAAGGTATTTTCTTTATTTATTATTTTTTCAGAATAGAATGTGAACTTTCACCGAGTTATAAAGTGATGGATGGCAGAGTAAATGTCACACTTGCCAGAGATGCATCAGGGCAATACTCTGAAATTTTTCACTTTCAGGTAAACTTTTCCACAATCGATTTGTTAGGGATGACACTTTTTACTTGACCACTTAACGAAAGTTGATAACATTTTGCAGAGATGTTCTTTGCATAATGATGTGCCAAAGGTGCTCTACGAATTGCATTCTGTGAAGAACGGAGGTTGTTACAGTTACAAGATGAAAATACTATGTTCACTTCCAACCACATGATATATTTTTCTTAAATTTGGTTTGTACTTTAGCCTAGTGTCACACCGACTAGGTAGTCAAACACCCATATAGAAATATAAAAGGAACTCCGTATTTAAAACTCTTCTTTTAAATTTAGAAAACAAATTAAGAAAACAAACGATAATTAAATAGTCAGAAACTTTCGTTTTGGCTCATCTGAGAGCGCCTGTGTTCTGGAGGAACAGGTTTTTATAATTAATAATGGTCCGTCCGTCCACCTTCATCCATCTGTTGTCAAAATACTTTAATGTCACCTACGTTAAAACGCTTGACGACTTTTCTTTAACAGTGGCCGGCCACTCTCCGATTTGGCAAAAGTTTATCTAAAATGTGCTTAAATAGTTCGAGACAATGCATACTAGGGTTTATAGACTTCAAACAGAAAACTGTTTTAACACGTCTACTGTGATCCTCCGGCAACTGAGCTTATATATTTATGTATAGAATGTCTTAGTAGGTCTCCACAACTTTGCCTAAAATATTGAAGACTAGCCGTATCCGAGGTGTCATACGGATTACATAATGTGTCCATTTCTTAGCTAACCTTAACACAAAAGGCGTGAAAGTCTTTTTAGATACTTCCTGTTTGTAACTACAAGGTAAAACTAATACACTCTGAAAAAAGTTCTATCAGTAGCTCTGAGGTCATATTATGGTGGCATCATTTACATGTATTCTTTTAACCAGGTTTTCAACGAAGTTGAAACCTGGTGATGAAATTGGGAAAAGAAAGGCGGACGGGCGGGCGTCAAACTAATGGTTTCCGTAATAACTTTAGTTTGGATTGATCAGTCTTAAAGAACCTTGGTATATATCATTCTTGCATAGAATCCAAGCTTGGGATTTTATTTGGGGTCAGTCGGGTCAAGGTCATGGGCACTGTAACTAAAAAAAGAAAATTGATTTCAGGTCAATAACTGAAGATTTTATTGGTCAATCTTGACAAAACTTGGTTTATAATACACTTGCATGATAACCTAGCTTGAAATTTCAAATGAGACCAGTCTAGTTAAGGTCAAAGACACTGTTAATAAAAATAGAAAATTAGATTCCGGTCAATAATTTAGCCTTGAAATAGCTCACGGTGACTAAACAAATTGTATAGCACCCTTGCATGAAAATCTATCTTTGGGTTGTATTTAGGGTCAGTTGGGTCAAGGTCAAGGTCACTGAGATTTAAGATAGAACATTGGATTTCAGTCATTAACTTTAGATTGGAATGACTTATTTTGACTAAACTTGGTATAAAGCACTCTTGCATGAAAACCCAGCTTGTAATTTTATTTGCAGTCAGTCTTGTCAAGATCACTGTTTCTAAAATAGAAAATTAATTTCTAGTCAATAACTTAAGTATTTACTGGTCAATCTTGAACAAGCTTGGTATAAATTACCCTTGCACGGAACCTAGCTTAGGATTGTATTTAGGATCAGTCGGGTCATGGTCAGGGTCACTGTTACTAAAAATAGAAAATCTGTTACCGATAAATAACTTGGGTTTAAATTGACCGATCTTGATGATATTATATATATAGCATCCTCGTTGCATCTTGACACCTGAATGCAGTTTGTACGCGCACAAAGTAATTTTATGGCTTCATTTATAGGAACATATTTGTAATTCTTCTTGTATGAAACAACAATGCCTAGCGTTTTAAATGTTTGCATGAATCATTGTCAAGTAAGCTTACATCAGAATTTTTCCCACTTTCCTCTGAGTCTGAGTCAGTTTCCATCCTGGGTCAGATGTTTTACATAGATTTACATGGTCAAACTCTTTTAAGTCCCACCATTTTCGTGTTTTTTGATACAATGGTAATGTTCTCAATTCCAAACATTCTTCTCATTTTTGCGAGAATATTCAAGAATATAAGTAATACCCAAGTGTCTTATATCTCATCTTTACTCACGTTTCAAAACATTCTTATTATTAATCAAGTAGCCTAGAACTTTCATTATTTGAGATACAATATTGGCGAATTTTCCTGCTGTTCCGAGAGAGATTAATTGTCAGCGCGCGTGAGTTTTTTTCAGCGATAATGCTTAGATTAACAATTAAACGTAACCATTACATTGTCAAATTGTTTTTCAAGGAATGATTCAAACCTTTAGGATCTGTATTGTTAAATCCATATAATAGTTGCATAAGTCTTCAATACTTAGGGAATCTATATGAAAACCACAAGGATCAGTGCTTTGAAACTTGTGAAGTATCATTGACCTCTACCATTACTATAAAAACATATGCATTTGGATAATTGTTGGGTGTTTAGTGCTGAAATATATCGGGTTATGTGGTTTTGCCAATCAGTTATCATTTGTTTCTATGATCACAAGTTCCACACTCATGATTTGATATTGATCAAATTTTATGAAGTCTTTCTTCAAAGCCTGACGCTATGTTGTGTAAATAAATCAGGCAGCTACTCTGAACGACATAGTCAAAGATACTGCTCAAATATTGGTAGGGATTGCTGTTATGAATAGCCATGCTGTGTTTTGTACCCGCTTCAAAACTTCCAAATCCTTATTTAATATTCGGCATTGTTTTCACAGTCAACCTCAGTGCCGCAACTCGAAACATTTGAAGGGTGTATTTATCAGCAATCATTCTGTTTGTTTTGCCTGCTACGTCATACTCATTTTCTAAGTTTAATGTGTATTCATATACATTGTTTTCAAAACGCAATGCTTTGTCACATGCAAAATAAGTCATGTAATATAGAGGTCACGGTAACAACAGGTGTATAAACTATGCTTAGATGTTTGAGTGCTCTGTCCGTCGTTTTTTTTTTGCCTGTACAAAACCTTTGGTTGGGCATATTTCCAAAAAATGAAACCAGCATCAATTAAACTTCGTAAGAATATTAATTGCTTAAACCATAGTATTTGTCTTTGTTTAGTGTTTGCATGCCCCATAACTGTGACAATCATTTATATATTTGGCTAACTTCATACAGTTATGACCGCTATCTTGAGGACAAGTCACGTATTTCAAGGTCAAAACCTTTACTTCATGAATTTTTTTATGTATTTATGTTCACTGATAGGACTGTTGTATCAGTTTTACCTCATTTATTTTACCCCCTTTCAAGAAATTGTAAATTTGACCTGCTGCCACCAGACACAGTGGCAATGAAACTTTGCATTCACTATAAACTTGGACTTTTCATGACAATATTCCAATACCATCTAACCCATTTAGTAGCATTATTAAAGACAGTTGAGTGGTTTGATTGAGCACGTAGCATTACCATGGTCATTTAAAATTGATCATACTTTACCTCTAGGACATTATTTGCTCCTTTGTGAAAAATATTTTAATGTGGTCAAGTAAAACGATAGGACACGGCTACTTTTCAAATGTCATAAGGTTGCATCATGTTATTCCTGCGGTTTTCGTTGTCTGTTATTGGCCGAAACAAATCTTGTGAATCAAATTAAAAAAGTAATTGTGTATGGTATGCCCCAGCTTTGTCGGTTTTGCGTTAAGCAGAACACAACATATAATAATACATTTGTTATTTGAGTATTTGTTGCAAATAAAGATAAAATATATTTTATGAAGTGAAAGCTTACCCTCTTTCGCCTTTTCTTCTTTAGGCGAAATATTTGTTCTTTTAAAAAAGATTTTTAAAAAAGCTATTCTATTCTATTCTTTGTGCTAAACACCGTTTGGCATGTAAGTTGGTTAAGAGAAACAACAAAACTGTTCACAGCCAAACTCTGGAATAAACTTTCAAAGTGTTTCAAACATTTTTATGACACTGACAATTCTGCTTGTCTTGTCACAGTTCATGAGACTTCTATCAAGCTCAAATTAGCCTTTGTGCTCAGAATTAGCCGTCATGTTATTAAGGATTTTACACATGGCGATGTTTAGTAACATCCCTAATTTAATAAAAAATCAGATTATGAGATATTGTTCTAATATAAATGTTTAAGTGTCAGCATGGCCCTCTTAAAAAATATTAAAATAACGTAAGATAAAAAACAATTTTACATATTACTTAGAACCCCACGGTGACGTCAATAAAGCCTAATCTTGGACCTCTGTCTGGTGGGACCAGTGTAACTATTTATGGAAACTTTCTAGACACTGGAAGGAGAAAGAATGTTACAATTGGAGGAAAATCATGTAGACTTCTCGATCAAGAGATATATAAAATAAACAATAACCTAGGAGACAGGTAACAAATTTAGTCATTTGTTTATTTTATGTAATAAGAGCAATTCTCATAATAAAACAAAAATGTAGAATTAGTGTTATGCTTGTTACAGGCTTAATGAAAATAAACGTTAATTTCAATCTCGATGTTTGGCATAAATTTATAATACTTAAAAATAACAAGATCATTGTGTTAAGGTTTCACTCTAGATACGATTCTCTTGCATATACCATGCATCTTGATAAAAATTACGCGACATTTCCGTCTGTATTTCTGTCCGTCAGTCAGCATTTCTTATCCGGACCAACACTCTGTTGTCCATAGTGGATAAATATTTTAAAACTATGTAACAGAAGTACCAAGACCAGACAGTGTATTGTGTGATAAAATTTTATAAAGTACTGAAAATGTTAGGTCCTAGGACTCCGTTGAACCGTTTGCATTTTTGTTTTTGTCAGGAAGAATTGTCGTGTCCAAAGTGTATTTATACGTTGGCCTTGTGCTTGATCAGGCACTGTGCTATATACTCCTTATATAACCAAAATTAAAGATCAGTCACGTTGAATGTATTGGAATTTGTTTGTTTTTCCTGACTGTGCTTTGTGATGATTATATGAAATGCTTAACACTAACTAATAAGATCTGTGATTGCTAATGCTATTTCAATTTCAGAAAATTGCCGCATATGCTTGTCTGCAAAACCTCGGCTTTTGATGCAGCTGTACCATCTGAAAAAGTTGAAGTAAACTTTGATGGTGCTGATGTTATTATTGAGGAGAACGTTACATACAAGTTTGTCGAAGATCCAAAAATAACAGCTATAAATCCTAAGAAGAGCTTTGCAAGGTAAGATCTATTTGATAAATCTTATTTAGTTTTCCTAATTTTAGTAATAAACAAATCAGTCTGGGACTGTTTCGTCTTGAGAACAATTAAATAACTTATAGGTGGTAACAAATTACGATGATTTGACAGAAAAATATGGGGTTGTATTTCTTTCGTTTAATCCTCCGCCATATTTAACACCATTTGATGTTAGTTGAACTGTTTACAGCTAGAATAGTACATGTTATTACTAACATCTGAATACATTGCGTCAATGAATGCTTTATTTGAAATAAATAATGTTGATACTAGTACAGTTGCGACCGAAATGTTTTCTATATATTCGTTCTCCTGGCTATACAAATTTATAAAGTTGCGACCCGTTTTCGTCTGTGCCTGTGCTCTGTCCTATTGCTACACTTACACCGCATTAAAATATTAGTCACAAGGCAGCTAAAATAGTCTGATTATCTGTGAGTGGCGATGTCAGAGTACAGAAATTCAAATTTCTTGTCTTGCCTCGTTGCAGAATGATTTTTATCATGGACTATTGATGTGAATTGACATGTATGCTGCATGTATCAGATACTTTAAAATCGATGTAGAGGTTAATTTCCATTTGAGAGAAATTGGAGTAATTAAAATTGTCATGCGTTCATGCCCCTTTTATCAGATGTCAAACAAAACAAACACTGGATTATTTATTAGGTTTTACATTATTAACAACCATCTTCATGTATACAGTTACTAAACAGTTGAAGCAGTTTAGCATGTAAATAATATACCAATATTCATTACATGTTTGTTTCAGTGGAGGGCGAAAGTTAACAGTGGTAGGAGAAAACTTCTCTGTTATACAACATCCTTTGATATACGCTGTAATTGGTGACCGGAGGACAAATTCTAAGGTTACTTTGCAATAACTAATATAGATATTAAACTCTGAGGTGGCATTGCGTTAAGTGATATACATATTAAACTCTGAGACGACATTGCATTAACTGATATAGATATTAAATTCTGAGGTGGCATTGCAATAAGTTAGATAGATATTGAACTCTAAGGTCACATTGCAGTCAGTGATATAGAAATTGAATTCTGAGGTTATACTGCATTTAATAATATAGAAAATGAACTCTGAGGTAACATTGCATTAACCGATACAAATATTGAACTCTGAGGTGACACTGCATTAACTGACACAAATATTGACTGCATTAACTGATATAGAAATAAAACTCTGAGGTAACACTCTATTAACCCAATAATATGTTGTTGTTCCAGAGCTATTTATAGTGTATGTTAAAACATTTGCTAGCAGACACATTTTTTACTTCTTTTTTGTCTAATTTTTTTTCAAGGATGAATGTTTTTAATGTTTTTCTTAAAAAATAATTGAAAAACGCGTTAAGAATAAAAATATAAGTAAATTCCTGTTAGTGATATTGCCTGGTGAACACTATTATGTATTTAAGCTTAAGAACATCAAGAATAATGATTATTATAATAACAATGATAAGATCCTAGTTATCTACATATCTAATGTAACATATATTCCCTAGTTTCTACACTAACATCGACTTTCTTGTTATTTATTTATCATAATTAGATCTTATGGAGTTTTCTGTTTCTTGTATATGAAATATATATAATTCTTGATTTTTATTTGTGTGATGCAGGCCTGCAGTAAAAGTAATGATAATGTGATATACTGTCCTAGTCCGTCGTACAGAACAGCAACAACAACAACAAGGAGAAAGAGAAGTCTTTCACGACCAAAGTTTGTATATAAAATTTTATGTTATGTAGAAATTATTGAAGCATAACCAAGCTCTTTTGAACCCATTTTCAGCTTTGTCGTTAAAATGTTTCAATGTTGTTCCCCTTTTTTCATTTGAGATAATGGACACGTGTAAGTGCTGCAGATTTTTTTTAATTAGATACAATAGATACCCCATTTCCAGGTTTTTTTATATTAACCATTGAGTTATACTCACTATAAAAAACGTAACCGAGCGATTTAGGGATTTTGTTTCTGGTCAAAAAAGATTGAATGAATTTACACATGTCTTAAAACAAATATCAGGCACAAAGCTGAAATGGCTTTGGGCATTGGCAAGTCATATTTGCATATTTCCACATACTTCACGGCATCAAAGACGAGGAAGTATGTTTCAAGGAAAATAAAAGTCATCATTGAAGATAAAGTTTTGTGTGGAACCCTATGAAATACAACTGAAGATTTTGTAGTGTGTACTCATTGTATACGATTTTGATGAAGAAGCTCAGATACTCTATTTCTGCAGTTAACGTCTCGAATTGATACATATATACCTCGTACTTCACAATAATATTGATAAGTAATCGGAAAATGGTTGTTAAGGTTATCTTATATCGTTTAAGGTTTGCAGGTTTATATAATGCATATAAAAGGCTTTAAGATAATACATGTAATTAAAATTAAGAAGTAGAGTCTACGATGTATTAACTTTCTATTCGTTGTGGTAGTTATGTTAAAATGACGGAACAGATACTATTAGATGTAACAGTAAAGACGACAGTGAAGCAAATCAGTGACAGTTTCTTGACTTTTATTTGTTGAAGAATTCGTTGTACATCTGATTGCAGACTAGGATTTGAGATGGATGGCGTGTCGTCAGTTTCGTCTGATAGCCTGTCAGATGAAATAGCTGCTGTAATGTATTTTCCTGACCCTAATATTGAGAACTTCACTGAAGTCCAAATCTACAAAGAAGTCCTTATCATAAAGGTTTATATAAATGTCTTTTCTTGTAATTTGTTAAATACTCAGTATTTTAATATTTTAAAATGACATTGAAAAAAAATGTGTTTCATTCGTAAGCTTACCAATAACAATCAATGAAGCAAAATGATTCGTTCGATATTGCTGCATTTATAATATATTAAATAAGGTTGTCATGATCCGAGAACATGTAAGATTCCCCTGTATCTTTTTGCATTCCGCACTTCGAAACAAGCACTGGTTCAATTCCAGGAAACAATCAGCGTGATTGAAAACTACGTAGTTATGTACGTTTTTGATCTGAATGAATCTAAATATCATCAAGAAATTTTGTTGACTTTTATACATCCAGGGGCAACGCCTAAAAGTTGCTGCAGACGAGAATGATGTTTTAATAAAAATTGGATGTAAACCTTGCAATGTAACATCAATGACCAATGAAACCATTATTTGTGAGCCACCTATCACCAAACCAGAATGTAATTCAACAGCAGACCAGCCTTTGATTGTGCAGGTACGAAACAAATAAAAAGATAGAAAGTACGTATTTTATTTTTTTTTATTCTTAAATTCTTTGTATTGTTTCCAACATTTCAACAAAAATGTTTAGTTTTTCTTTAGTGTGGACTTAAAATAACTGATATCCCCGCTCTCGCCTTGAGTGAGCCTTTGAGACCAGCCATTTTACGTTGTCTGCAGAAATTCGTGTGGTGTGCGTCATCTGTCGTAATGTATTTTAGTTTGTGTACAGTTTAGAATGGAATGTTTGTCTTGATAATTTCTAAAAATTGTTTTACTCTTCCACTGTGGGTCAAAAACTTTGTCACTATATAAGATCGACGGAATGCTTTATATGTCATATATTTGGCCAGATCGTATTGCAATTTGCTGATAACGTTCGACTTGATAATCTGTTGGATGTTTGAAACTCCGTCATGTTAGTGAAACAATTTTTTCACCAGCTGAGATCATCACAAAACCTTGTGGATATTTTAAAAGTCAACGTCGTCTTGAAACTTGATCAGAATGTTTGTTTTGAGGTCATATGTTTGGCAAAAACCTCTCGATTCTTGGTAAAAATGTTTGTTTTGGTGATATCTAGGAAACATTTGAAATTACGTAGGGCGAAAAGTGGGTACCAGCTTTAATGAGTAAATAAAAATAAGTTCATTGTAAATGCCACAATTTGGCTCAAACCTTTTTTGAAGTTAAGTCTGAAATTTTTCCTTGATGATTTGTTTGAAGAATTTCAAACTGGGTAATCTTTTGCCAAAACAAATTACCAACTGAAAACATAGGAAAACCGTTTGAACACCTAAAAGGTCATTTGAAGACCATTTGAACGCCTTAGAGGTTATATTGTTATTTTCACTAGACTAAATCAGAATGTTTTCTAAATGACAGCTTTATATGAGACTGACACTGGGTCAACAGCTCAAAGAGAAAACTTTGATGATCTTTGTCTGAAGATTTAAACTTATTGAAATGAAATCAGGAAATAGATTGCATGACTAATATCTCTATACATAAACAATTATGTTTACATAATTTTACATTATGTTTATTATATTGTACAATTATATTCTCATTAAGGCCAATAGTAAATAGATGAGCGATATAAGACCAACCATCCTAACCCTTTTCGCTGAACTGTTTTATTTAACAGACGGAAATAATGAAGAAAGAGAAAGTTCTAAAACTCTGATGCTGATATAAAATGATTAAAAGTGAAGTAAGTTGCCATTATACAACCTTTCTACAATGTAATGTAAATCATGTTTTATTCCAATTTGCTTTTCAAGGTACATATTGGTTATCTGCAAAGGAACATTGGAAAATTTGAATATGATGCATCTAAACACGACGCTCATGACGGAGTAACTAAAGATGAGTACATAATTGCGGGAAGTGTAGTAGGAGCACTTGTTTTATTGCTGTTGGCAGCATCCATCGTGGCGGCAGTAATGTGTAAAAAACGTCAACACATCAAGAAAGAGAAAGCAGGCCTAGAGTACAAGATGGATAAATTGGAAGCAAAATTTAGAAATCAGTGTAGAGAAGGTTCTCGTTTTAAATTCGCCTTAATTTTGTCTGAATTGTTCTTATTAAAAAGAAGGATAAAACAAACTACATGAACATTGGATTGTCTCCAAAAAATAAGTATCATACGATGGTATTCTGTAAGAAAATAATAAAAAAAATCTACATGTCTACATAACGTGTTAAACTTTATATTATACGACCGTTAACGCGTAAGTGCGTTGCTCACTAAAATCCAAGAACAAAATTATTTTAGCGAAAATGCTTAAAGCTTAGAAAGCTTAAAATTAACGTAGCTACTTTTGTAATAAATAACAGACTCAAAAGGCAAAACTGTTGCAATCGTTAAATCTAGTTGAATACTTCAGCGTCATCTATTTCAAAATTCTTAAAGCTTTTGTCAAATGGGAAAACTAAGACACGCCCAGAAGATCATAGAGGACCTTAAGTGGTAGTAATAATAATCAAACTAACCATGAGTGCTACGAAATGGTACAAAAATGCAGTTCTTTAAAAGGTTTTAAATGCTGAGCCTTATATTTTCTTTTTAACACTGCCGCATCAAAAAGTGGATTTAATCACTGTAAAATCTTAATATCATATCAATGTATGAAAGGTCTAATTCTATAGATAAACATGCAACTAAATTATTACAATTAATAGCATTTTTATTTTTCTAGTTTACATATGACATTTACATTTTTGCAGAGTTTGCCGCACTACAAACGGCAGTTTCAGATCTCACAAGTGACTTGGAGGGAGGAAATGTGCTGTTCCGTGATTACGATGTCTATGCCAGTAAAACACTGTTCACATCTCGGGCACAAGATTCATTGATGTCGCCAACCACAATTGCTGTAAAGATAAATTCGCACTTTTTAAAATAATATCTTTACATGAAAGTTGAGTTTATGAATTTAGTCAACTATGATGTATATCTAGGTATGGTTTAATTTGTTTTTCTTTAATCTCCTGATATATTTTGATCACATAGCTAAAAATCGTTTGTTATATTTCAGACAGAACAGTCGCAGCAGGCAATGGAAACGTTCAAAGGACTTCTACGAAATAGGCAGTTTTACTGATGTTGATTCGGACCCTGGAGAAACAGAACTCTTTCACCGTTCATGATAAGTAAGAGACATCCGGGTGCTTATTTGTTTTAAGTGTTTGATATTTTGCATAATTTTAAATGCCATTGTATGCTTATTGTACAAAGCAAAGCCACAAACTTTGGCTGTCGAACACGGTCATGTCACGTGTAGATGTAGTGACGAACCCCTCATTCCTTGCAATAATGCCCTTTTACCAAGTTGGATATTCAGATTTGCTATTTATATCCCAGTCAAAAGAAATGCGTGCTACATTGTTTGTTGTGTCTGTGAGCAGAGCAGGTAAGTTCTTTCTGTATAAACTTTCGATGATTTGACTAATGGAAATACAGTAGAGCACTATCAAGCGAATCGCCTAGAACAACTTTACGGTATCCCATGAAATCTAAGAAATGTGCTTCGATTGTATTTTTGAAAATCTTTGACTAAATGCTTCAACTAAAAGATGGACTGCCTTTTAATCAGCCTCAATGGATCGACCCGATTTTCTTTAAAAAGTAATTTCATTTAAATAATAATATATTTGCCTGTCACAGGTCTAAAGTTGCCACAATACTGATGGTCCTTAATCATGATAATATGGAGTACATCACGGGGTAAGTGTAACATATGTATCTTCTTCACGACATCAATCATATTGCTTTCCGGTAGAGCCCCATGACAGTAACAAGGCACATATTCCTAAGAGTTTTGGACATTGCAGTATAGCAACACTATTAACAAGAGCAACAAAAGGCAGGCAGTGTCATTTCTTAACATGTTGTGATCTCCTTGCCAGTCAGTGTAGAAACAATAAGAAAGATTGAGCACAGATGCGAAAGTAACTTTATAATCGTTCAAAATCTGCAGATGTTAGTAAAAAAATTAGCATTAAATTTGAAAATTGAAGCAATAAGAAATATTTAAAACTGTGTTTCAATTTTGTTTTTTCATCTTATCACTAGGTAATGGCTATTTGTTTGATACTTCTTCCGTAAATCTATATGAGTATTTATATTGCATTAAAGAAAAGAACACACAACTAGGTACATAACTTTATCTCCATCTATTGATTAAGTGCTTTACATTTATTTGAAATATTCTTTTGTTGAAAAGTCTGAAAGTTGAATAGATGTTAAAATGTACCTTTCTGTTAACAGCATACTGTTATCATTGTTAAATGAACTGATTGACAAGAACATTGCTTCAGGGACTCCAAAGCTTCTTCTCAGAAGGTAATTTGTTTGGATAGAAAAATACTGAGATTTTTTTAGAAAAACTGTTACGTCATCACACAAAACAGACAAAAAAGCACCTTTACGATTGAAGAATGATAACAATGGATATAGATTGCGGTCCAAACTCAAAATATGACTTATATACACAAACATGCCCTTCCGTAAATGAATCGGTGTTCTCATTTACGATGCGTCAGTAGCAAAGGTCACACATAATGTAGTTTTCTGTGTAACTCGATAGAAAGAAATTTAGACAAATTGTCAGTATGAAAGTTTTTATTTCTGCAACTTTCAAATAATTTGCTTTTGATCTGTTGACACTAATGGCATTAGTTTAAAAGTTAAACGTGATCAAAACTGCTTTAATTTTGTCTTAAGACATCTTTCGCGATAGTCGAGATTGGTTGTGCATTAAGCACCTTAAATTATATAGAATATTTCTCACAGTTATTATGTTCGTCAATTATGCAGCTATACAGAACTTTTACCGTTTTCAGATCAGAATGCGTTGGTGAAAAACTATTGACTCACTGGCTTTCTATCTGCTTGTATCACTTTTTGAAAGACCATTCTGGATCAGCTCTGTACATATTATACAAGGCGATAAAAATTCAAACAGAGAAAGGTCCAATAGATTACATTTCCAGCTGTGGCAAATATACACTTTCCGAGGACAAGCTGATCACATCCGCCGATAAAGAGATAAATCCAGTCATACTGGTAAAAAAATTGTTTTACTGAAATCATTTTCATGTCCAAGTACAAGTTTATTCATTCCACTATCGTGTTATCTTAAAACTGAGACCTTATATCCGAAAATACACGTTTTTGTGTCGCCCTTTCGAAGAAACGACGATACATAGGGATCGCTCTGTCCGTCGGTCCGTCAGGAAAACTTAACGTTGGCTATAACTTTGCCATTTCTAAACATTATCTTATCAAACTTTCAAAATGTATTGCTTATGACAACAGGGTCGAGATGATGCCAAAATGTAGTAGGTCAAGGTCACATTTGACAGAGTTATGCCCCTTTTTGTACTTAGATTTTGTCATGAAAACTTAACGTTGGCAATAACTTCGCCATTTCTTAACATTTCACCATCAAACTTTCAAATTAACAGGGTCGTGATGATGCCAAAATCTGTAGGTCAAGGTCACAATTGACAGAGTTATGCCGCTTTTTGTACTTGGATTTTGTCATGAAAACTTAACATTGGCTATAACTATTCCATTTCTTAATATTTCTTCATCAAACTTTCCAGTTGTAATGCTTACAATTGTATCACTTAAGACAACACCATTTCTCAAGGGCAGATAACCTTCAAATTTATTTTTGCAATGTTATGCCCCTTTTTCAAGTTAAAATTTCTTGGTTAACCTTTTTCTTTATGTCAACGTCTCAAAAAGTGTCAAAGATATTCTATTCAAACTTGGAATACTTTATCACCAGCAAGACCCCTGCAAAGATTGTTGGTACCCATGACCCTGGGGACACAGTTAGCCCCACCCCCAGGGATCACTTGATTTTGCTTATACTTATATATAGGAAAAAACTTCTTAAGCCTAGAAATAAAAGATTAACTGACATGAGATGGGTAAGTACTCCCCCTACCATCCCCTCTGCATGGGGACCCGCCCCCCGGGCCCTATTTTTTTTTAATTGTAATACATAGGTACTTGACTCCTCATCCATCCTCAGCCCCCCACCAGTCACTCCCTCCCGGCCCAATTTTTTTAATACATAGGTACTTGACTCCCCATCCAACCCCCAAACCCGTCCCGCCGGGGCCTGATTTTTTTTTATACATAGGTACTTGACTTCCTATCCTCTCCCACCCCCCACCTCGGGACCCGAATTTTTTTTTAAATACAAAACTACTTGACCCAATCTTTTTTCATCTTGTATGACTAGGTACTTGTCCTGCCTTTTGTTTAACTTGGCTTATAATTAATTATCTAGCACTAAGGAAAGTGGAGCATGCTGTCTGTGGACAGATCTTGTTGTACTTAGACTAGCATGCTGTCTTTTCCAGCAGGCTCTTGTTTACCTTTTTAGTTATTCTAACAGAGTACCCAAGGGCGACACAAGTGTTCCACTGAACACCCATCTAGTAGTATCTATACAATTAAAACCCGAATATGCCGATTTTATTTTATATAGTAAACTCTACAAAAATATTCGGGTCTTTTAGCTCTTGTTTGCCTTTATATATTCACCAATAAACATACAAGCAATCGTGAATTCGATGTAAACAATTTTCCTTTGTAAATCCAATATAAATATGAAAATGCGTCGTTGGAGATCAGTGACGATTTTTGAGGAGCACAGTTAATCTGGGAAAAAAGGATTACTTTTTTAGAATTGCCGAAATTTTCTTCCACGTTATAGTCCTACTGTTTCAGACTCTTGTTGTGCAACACTTTGATTACATTGACAATAAGGAGAAACAGATATCAGTGCAAGTGCTTGACTGCGACACCATTACTCAAGCCAAAAACAAGATGCTTGAGATACTCTACAAAAATGTACCATACTCGCAGAGGCCAGCAGTTCACAGCACCAGTCTAGGTAAAAATGAAATTTTATTTTTTTGTCAAAAGAATGCTTCGTATGTTTGTTAAAACTGATTGAAAGTAAGTTTAAAGCTTAATGAGTAGAAATAAATATATAGATTATTTAAGTTAAATATGAAAGCAGAGAATATTTAAATGAAATATTGAAACAATGGCATTATGCCTTTAATACAAATTTCCTTGAAACACAGATAAAAGGGTAACACAAATCAAATAATGACTAGAGCAATCAAATAAAAAACGTATGTTTTGTGATCCATACCCAATAGATAGCTTGTCATTTACGGTCTTTTATAGACGTTTATGATTTGAAATCCCTAAGCAAGTTGTCAAAGTAAGGCCTGTTAAAAACTGTTACTTGCAAATGGGATAAGTAAGAAACATGATGAAGATTCTTTCTTTTATTCCAGAAATCGAGGAAGGTGACGGAGCAAGTAAGCGCTTGCTTAGTGACGAAGATGCTTCAAGTTTGAAAGAAGGTATTTGGAAAAAAATAAATACACTCCAGCACTACAATGTACAAGATGGATCAAAAGTTTATTTGTACTTGGATAGAGAGATTGAGGCGTCATGTCTCTTACTAGCGGGAGGTACGTTAGACTGCTTTATATGATAGTTTTATATCGTTCAGTTTATTTTCGCTAGGACTGTTTGCGTATTATGTTTTAACATTTTGGAGCAAATGATTATTAATTATGACGAGGTTTATGTGCTTAACTGGACTTGTTTTGTTAAGGCCCTGTTAGACCACATTTATAACAATTACATTTGTAATTAACTGGTTCACCAGAGGGGACTATAGGTTTGCCCTCCGTCCGTCTCTCCGTCCATCCGTTTGTCCACAAAAACTGGATCCTACAAATTCAAAATTCAAAAAATACTTGGGATATTTTTATGAATCTTGTTAGATGGCAATATAGAGAATTTGTTTGTATTACATGTAAATATTTTATTTATAACATTACACCCACCTAATTGGCATTCCTATCTGCTTATCTGTGGTATAAAACATACCTTCATCTATCATTAAGAACAAACTTTTGATTTAAGCAAACTTGTTGTCAGTATTTGAATTTTGGTTCCATTTAGTGTTATTTGGCAATATTCTTACTTACTTAACATTGATGATGATCTTTCACACCATATGCGGATCTAGCTTGCGGTAGGGAAATGACATAGGCCGCTGAACAAGGCCCCACCCGGTAAACAGATTCGCCCTTGTACGTTTTTGATCTACGTGCAAGAAAACTTCCTGATAGTTTTCTAGCTTCAAACAGCTATGAATGTAAGGAATTGAAACCACCTGGACTCGAACCAGCGACCCGTACAACTAAGTACATCTATGTGGCTATGTAGAAGTAGGTATTTGTGGAAGTAATAACGACGATGGAGATAAAGATTTGCAGTGGTACTCGTGACAGACATAATGATGTTCCTATTTCAATTAACTAATTGAACATGTCAGCCAAGAACTCAACCTTTTACACATGTGCTTCTTATGTCAACCCCTATTAGAACAATCATATTTGTAACATATTTTGACTGTAACGATTTTGATAACATACGAAAAACACCTGTTACAAATGCGATATGTCATAAATGTGGTCTAACATGGCTCTGTCTTCCTTTCTTATCAAAAAGTGGCCGACACCACATTTTGATTGTTGAACGTTTCTTTCTTGGAAACTAATTTTGAACAAAAACGTTTTTGCCTGTAGACTGGTGTATTTAGGAATATTACCACCGCCTTTATCTCATTTAAGTATGACAGTCTAGTTGGATATCTTTTATTCATAATGTTCTTAATATGTAGTCCAAATGGATTGAGGAAAATATTTATCATAATTATTATATCATGGAGACAGTCAGATTATAGAGATATTTTAATCGTGTTAATATCTAGGCTGCTAGGTTGTTGCTTGGTTTTGTTCAAATCATCAAAATGATTACGCGTAAGGTTTAAGTGTTAGTCTTTTAACTGAACCATGAGTAAAGAGAGTTTAATGAGTCTCAATTGTATTGTAGCCTCACCTGATTCCTACATTGTCGGCAGTTTTAGGAGGTCAAAACCAGTTGTGAGAACAATAAGTGGGTCAAACTTCTGGCATCTGGTAAAGTCAGAAAGAAATATTAAGCACGTTGCCAGATTGATTAAGCTACCTATAAAGGGATGCTTCTAGTTTTATCCAGTAGATGTGTAACATCTTGTTCTGTATCTTTTAAAGCTTTTTTCTAACCTATAGATACACGCATGGCTTTTGTTCCTTAAAAAGTAAACCAGTTCTAATCATGCTACCTGGTATAATAAACAAATTTGTTTGCCATACATTAATTGAATAATTTACCATAAAGTCTTAATAGGATTGCAAAACAAAATTTAATTTAATTTGACAGTAATATGTGCATTGCCAGTCTCTGCCTTCAGTTGCTGAATATTTTATTTAGACACATTTGTTACACTGATAATTTATGCTTGTCTAAATTTAACTACCTTGTCTTTATTACAAATTTTACAGATTTGTTTTCATTTTTATTGTACAATTTAAAGTTTTGTTTTTCACCTGCAATAATTTTAAATATAAAAGAAATTTGTCCAGATATGCAAAACGCATGAGTATGTTTTAAAAATTTAGTCATCTGTCATCATGATAAAGGCCTGCAATTATAAAACGGTATTTTTTAAAGATCTATGAAGTGTGGTGATAGTTTATAGATTGGGACTTCTTGCATATAGCTTGGGATTATAAAGTAATGTGCACTCGAAAATTCACTTGTTGCATGTAGTTTAGATTCAAACGTGCAGTGCAAATTCACTTCTTACTGGTTGTTGGAGTTTCAAATGTGCAGTGAAAATGCACTTAGGACTGGTTGTTGAGATTCAACATTGTGATAGATAGTTTGGGATGCCAAAATGCACATTTGAATTCCCCACTATAAGCCAGAATACATTTTTAAATGTACAATGTACCAGAAGTACCTTTTCGAAAGTGATAATTTCATTGTAAATTTCAGTTCTCTATTCAATACTTAAATAAGTCGTCAGACTGACCCATATTATCTTTTAAGAAATTCAAGATGCGCTAATGTATTTCTTTAGAATGACACACTTTACCAATCTTATTAGTTTTATAATTATGTTCATTTAGAAAAAAAGTTTTACTTCCATTTTTGATAATAATTAGAGCTGTATTTTGTTATGAAAATTGTGCCTAGCCTAGTATTAAAAATAGAAACAAGGGCAGTATATTTCATCGATATATCTCTTAGAAGTGAAAGACGTCACAGTAACGTCTAGTCTGCATGATTTCTGAGCATTTACTGTGTTTTTAGCGTTTGCTTTTACTGCCATGCATCTTGGTCATACCAAATACTTATTTTATAAATATTTAGGATTTGATATACTGACCTTTAATTAACGTAATTACAAAATGAATTTGAAGTGTCTTCGAGTGGAATCTACCGGAGTCGACTTTGCATTACCGGAATCGACCTATATTTCATACATAAGTCAATTTTTTTTCAAGATATACAACATTGTTTATTAAAATATAATATAATTAACGTAATAACAAAAGGAATTTGAAGTATTTTTGAGTGGAAAGATTTTACAAGAGAATGAAAATCGGCGAGTTGCGGAAAATTTGCGCATACGGATATACGCCGAAATCGGCCTGTATCTCATACATCAATTGTATTTAAGTCATACAAAAGTTATTTTTCATTAATCTTCATCAGAAATAACGCATTTACCCAAGGATTTTAAAGTATCTTGGAGTGGAAAGATTTTACAAGAGGAAGAAAATCGAACGATTTTCGCATAAGGATATACACCGGAATCGGCCTGTATTTCATAAATAAATTGAAATTAAGTCATACAAAGCTATCAGATATTTTATTTCTGATGTTAAGTAATGAAAAATAAACTTTGTATGACTTAATTTCAATTTATTTATGAAATACAGGCCGATTCCGGTGTATATCCTTATGCGAAAATCGTTCTATTTTCTTCCTCTTGTAAAATCTTTCCACTCGAAGATACTTTAAAATCCTTGGGTAAATGCGTTTTTTCTGATGAAGAGTAATGAAAAATAACTTTTGTATGACTTAAATACGATTAATGTATGAAATACAGGCCGATTCCGGCGTATATCCGTATGCGCAAATTTTCCGCAACTCGCCGATTTTCATTCTCTTGTAAAATCTTTCCACTCAAAAATACTTCAAATTCCTTTTGTTATTACGTTAATTATATTATATATTAATAAACAATGTTGTATATCTTGAAAAAAATGGCTTATGTATGAAATATGTGTCGATTCCGGTAATGCAAAGTCGATTCCGGTAGATTCCGGTAAAACGTGGGACCGCCACCTTCTGCTTGAATATATTGACCTTATCCTCACGACATCTATGTATAATATAAACCTCTATTTTAGCTTCATGCTTTGAGCGTGATGCCTTTTACGAGTTGCACCTGGTTGAATATAAACATTTTTCTCTAACTTGAAATAGCTTTAAAACGTTTATTACACATCTAAGCTCAGCTTTTCCTTCTTTTGAAGATTCTCTTAGACGGTATATTTTATTCTAAATTTATTTCTGTTTTCTATAGCAAAATGGTTTTTAATTATACTAAAATGATAATTTACCTTTATATTATCCAGAATGGCAATTTTTATAATATAAGTTTTGTATTGTTAAAGGTAGTACAGTATTTTCATCTTTCTTTCAGATGCAAGTTTATACATTTATGATCTATATAAACGTTAACATTTGCCGTGTATGTAAATATTTATAAATGTGCTTATTTTATTAAAAACTGTTAAGTTGAGATAACGATTGTCGTCAGACAACAAGGATAGCGAGCCATATTTATTATTTAATATAAACAAATAATGATTAATTTAGTTTAAGTTATGATTAATTTAATTTTTTCGAACTGAACATCTTTTCATGGAAGACAATGTTTCAGACAAAAAAACACCAAACTGATGACGAAGTACAACTTTCAAGCGACCTGTTCCTTCCACGGCTTCTTAACACAAAGGTAATACAGTCTGTTCCTTCCACGACTTCTAAACACATAGGTAATACGACTTGTTCCTTCCACGGCTTCTCAACACATAGGTAATACGACTTGTTCCTTCCACGGCTTCTCAACACAAAGGTAATACGATCTGTTCCTTCCACGGCTTCTCAACACAAAGGTTATACGATCTGTTCCTTCCACGGCTTCTCAACACAAAGGTAATACAGTCTGTTCCTTTCACGGCTTCTCAGCATAAAGGTAATACAGTCTGTTCCTTTCACGGCTTCACAACACAAAGGTAATACGACCTGTTCCTTCCACGGCTTCTCACCCTTTCACGGTTTCTGAACACAAAAGTAATAGAAGCTGTTCCTTCCATGGCTTCTCAACACAAAGTAATACAGTCTGTTCCTTTAACGGCTTCTCAACACAAATGTAATACTAATACTACTTAAGTACCATCAGAAGTTCTTAAAAGAAATTTTAAAAATTTTCACTGAAATATCTAAATTTTTATTAATATAAAAAGGATTTTTGTACATCCATTAATCCTTTAATCCTAGTGAATTATGCCCTTGTTGCCATTGTTAACATTGCCTGAGCCACAGGTTTGACATATTTACTGATTTGATTACTTTTTTATAATATTCCTTCCAAAGTGAAATAGTAAATGGATTTGATATTTTGCGAATAGCACTTTTAAGTCAACCTCTACCAAAAGTTTAACGATGCAGGTTTGGTCAATATTAGCTTCAACCGGGTATCCTAACGCACCAAACTATTACATAAACATAAACTGATATAAGGGAAATGTTTAGAGTTATTTTTTGTCTAATACTAGATTTCAAAGAGCTCTGGAAATCAGAATATGCAATTAGTATCATGTGACTTCTGAAACTACTGTAGATTACGCCCCTGTTTTTATCAAAAAATAAAATCCTGAGGTAGAATCAAATATCGGCAGGGTACTTTTTATTCAGAACAGTAGGCACTGTCACCATGATTTTTTGTTTTAGGTTTTAAAATCTCTTTAGATATTTCGCAATTTTACTGTTTCTTTTTCTGTCAGTAATTTTTTGTCAAAACGAAAACGGTTTACAAGAAAATTTATACGAAAACGTATCAAGAAAGGCATTGGTTATGGTAGTATGTTAAACTAATTGGTGATGGGAACTCGTTTCTTGTTATTGTTTTTATTGAAAATAAATAAAAAACAGCATGACCAAGATGACTTCAAAGAAATATATTCGTCTCTAAAGTAAATTATTTTGTTTCAGGGCACACTTCAGACATATATTGACGACTTGTTTAGCGCAGTCCTAAATGTAGGTGAAGAACCACCACTCATTATCAAGTATCTCTTTGATTTCCTAGATGGCGCAGCTGAAAGATGTGCAATCAAAGATCCCGACGTACTACATACATGGAAATGTAACAGGTATATTATTCAGTTTCCATGTTAACAGAAGATTTGCATGCTTTTAAAGCTTTATAATGACTATGAGTTGATTTTAAAAGATAAACTGTTTTCATAAAGTTCGCTCGGTACAATATTAATGGTCGATAAACCTTAAATTTGTATGGGATGTTAAAACATGTGATTAGATATTAAGGATATAAAAACATAGCAGGTGCATGCAAATTTTCATTTTCATATAAAGTGTTAATGGGGACATATAGGACTTGTACTCTATCAGTTAGGATTTCGATTCCCTACTGTTCGATTGAGACTCTCCTTGTGTATTGGTTCTATACACTGAGAATGTACAAGAAATCTCTCAACCTCAAGTAATTAAACACCTCAGTGGGTGGTGATAGGGTTAATGGGTACCAAAGATAAATATACTCAGATGGACTCAGATATGAAGTGAATATATGTCTGTCAATAGGAGGATTTTCTCGAATCATTCAAAGAATTGATTCTATAAATTAGATGATCGAGGATCATATAGCTTGTACTAGCTCTAGATATCGCGTTGTTTGTCTAAGACCAGAAGATTTGTTTTGTGTGTACTGTCTAGGTCATGTTTGAATCAAGATTATGTTGGAACAAAAGTTAAAGCTCCAATTCTTATCCAGTTAACACCTTGTGGTCATTTTAGAAGGCACATTTTGACCAAATACACAATTTTTTGGGTGATCTGGTACTCGGGTGCATTTTTTATTATCTTCTTTTCATTTCGAAATCCTTCGGAAACATATTCCTTTGCCTCTTGAAATACCTGTATTTAATTAGAATACAATGTTGAATGAGCAGTCGAATCATTCAGAATCCATTTTTTCTTAATTTGATCCTCTTTTGATAAGAAATTTGTTCTTTAATATTAGTGGCTGTAGTTAATTGAAGCTATAAAGATTGCTGATATGACTGGATGCTATATGTAAAAGTTACTACGGTTTTATTTTCAGTTTATTACTGCGTTTCTGGGTCAACATAATCAAAAATCCAGAATTTGTGTTCGATATTCAAAAGCCTCACATAGTTGATTCATGCTTGTCAGCTATTGCTCAGACGTTGATGGACAGTTGTTCCACAGCGGACCTTGTTCTTGGCCCGGTAACTATATTTTAGAGTATTTTCCTCGAAGAATGTAAGCTGTTAAAGTCTTTTTATCTGATATTTTTCTGTGAACTTTAACATTTTTGTGAAGCTTCCTCCATTCAAAATATTTTCATTTTATTCAAATAAAATCTTGTGAAAAAAAATTAAGTTACGCTACCTAAGAAACATTGAATTCATTGATTCTTTTGTTGAAACAGAGTGTGTTACTTTTTGATTTTAATCAAGACGCTACTTGGGATTGCTTCCCAGATATATGTAATCAAGGTCAAGGTCACTGTTGCTAAAAATAGACATACAGTTTCCGCTCAATAACTTGAGTTTGCCTTGACCTATTGACAACAAGCTTGGTGTATGGGTAGCTTATATCAAGGCGCTACTCGAGATTGCTACCCTGGTGTCTATGATCAAGTTCAAGATCACTGTCGCTAAAAATAGAAATTCAGTTTCCGCTCAATAACTTCAGTTGGCTATATACGCCAAACTTTGTATCTGGGTAGCTTATATTAAGAGGCAGATTGCTATCCAGATGTCTGTGATCAAGGTCAAGGTCAATGTTGCTAAAGATAGAAATTCAGTTTTCACGTAATTACTTCAGTTTAATGAGACCTATTGACACCAAACTTGGTATGTGGGTATCATATATCAAGACGCTGCTTGGGATTGCTACCCAGGAGTGTGTGATCAAGGTCAAGGTCAGTGTTGGTAAAGATAGAAATTCAGTTTCCACGTAATTACTTCAGTTTGCTGAGACCTATTGACACCAAACTTGGTGTTGGGTAGCTTATATCAAGGCGCTACTCGAGATTGCTACCCAGATGTCTTTGATAAAGGTCAAAGTTACTGTTGCTAAAATAAGAAATTAAGTTTCCGTTCAATAACTTCAGTTTGCTTTGCCCTGTTGACACCAAACTTAGTATATGGTTAGCTCACATCAAGACGCTACTTGGGATTACTACTCAAGTGACTATAATTAAGGTAAAGGTCACTGTTGCTAAAAATAGAAATTCAGTTTCCACATAATAATTTGAGTTAGCTGTGTCCTCTTGACAGCAAATGTGGTGTGTGGGTAGCTTATATCAAGACGCAATTACTACCCAGATGTCTGCGATCAAGGTTAATGTCATTGTTGCTAAAATAGAAATTCAGTTTCCGCATAATTACTTGAATTTGCTTCGACCTTTTGATACCAAATTTAGTATGTGGGTAGCTTATATCAAGACGCAACTTGGTATTGCTGCTCAGGTGTCCGTTACAAACGTTACATGGGACGTACGAAGTTTATGATTTTAGGCTCAACGGTCAAAGTCGAATCAACCTTCACTTAAAACATTGTTTTCCAATCCTAGTTAGAGATGATGAAAATATGATATGTTTTGTACTTGGTTCACTGCGTCAAAGGTCAATGTCACAGTAACTTTCAAAATGGTTGGAAAATAGGCACGTAACGCAGGGCCCTGATAAGTATAAAGGGTCGAGAAGATTACCAATTTTGTTTTTGAGTAAACTAAGTCGAAGATTATGTATGATTCATTATTCACGAACATTTGAACGCAAGACTCTTAAACTTTTTGACTAGAATGATTAGGCAAGACAAGTAGACAACCTAAGTTCTTCGAACTTAATATGAAAGTTAATCTTAATGAATTGATGATCCGTATCAAATTTACAAAGGTGGTTATCTTGTTTTTATATATATACATATTATGATAATATATATTTTAGAGCTCCCCGTCAAATAAACTGTTGTTCGCAAAAGACATTCCACGTTACAAGACGATGGTACGGAATTACTTCCAAGAAATGAAAAAGAAGCCTGCAGTCAGCGATCAGGATTTGAATTCCTATCTTACACAAAAGGTTTCCGAGGTACATGATAGTTTACAGGTTTAAATTGTCTGGTGTTGAAGATTTAACAAAAGTCTTTAATTAAGTACTTTGCTTTTAGCGAAAGCAGAAAGGTTTGTATAATGCTGAAAGCGGAATATTTGTCTGTCTTATAGGATGCTTTGATCGCAGAGTGGTAAAAACTGATCTATACCTATGTATTGTTGATTTCTGTTATTGAAAATGTTAACGGAACATGGGTTATGACGTTTATATGCCTTAATGCTATGTTATGACCCAGATCGTTCGTTCATAAGCAAAATCTTGTGACTGCAACTCCTTTTACAGTTTTCATAAGCTTTAAGAGGCGTAATATGTTATTTACGGTTGCCCGTCCGTTTTAATGCCAGGCTGTTATAGTATATCGTAAATTTCTCATGCAATTTTTAGGCGTTTAATTCGGATTTACCAAACCATTATGTTTTAATGTGTAATTACTCGTAAAACCAGTTTTTTCAGTTCGGCGTCTGGAAATCGTGGTCCTTTTCATTTGTTATAAAAAAAAAACACGTAGTAAAGCAATCCTTATAAACACAACATCTCACACATTGCTTTAACTTACAGAAACTATTACTCTGTGTATGTTGTTGTGCGTTTTCATGGAAAGTTTCATTTTGACTCTGCCATTTGTCCGTTAGTAGTTATGGCCCTTTGTCTTTTATTCTTTTGTCAATAAAACAACTTTTCATGAACGAAATGTTTGAATTGGGTTCATACTTACCAACGTGCAGTTAGACTTTAAACCTTTCGACTGCTTCCATCAAAATTGCCCCTTTTTGTTTTTGGTATGAATAAAACGTCAGAAAATCATTTAAACGGATCTTTGCATACAGTATTTGATAGCTTTAATTAACTATGTTATGACCTTTTTCGTCAGTCTTCTAATTGTCCTTCTGTTAAACAAAAAGTCTTAAAAATGTTTCGCAATCGATTTACAATAAGTGTCGTGCTTGTGGAAACAAGATAGCAGTTCCTCCCCCCCCCCCCCCCCCCCCCATCCCCATAAAGTATGTAATGAACATATTAAGTTTTGCTCAGTTATCTTTGATTTTGTTAGAGAGATGCAACAAGTACCGCTTAATCTGAAATGTACCTGTTTTTGTTTTTTTTATTTTTATTTTGTTTTTTTTTGCTTAAAAATTTATCAATATATGTTATAATTTGATATATAAGACCTAGTAATGTATTTAAATCATTGCAGAAATTTTCCGGCAAGTTTTACCAATCCACGGCTTTGACGGAAATGTACGAAATCATAGCACGGTACAGAAACAAGGTGAGTATTGCATAAAATTGGAGTAACGTCAGTTTCTAAACTAACAACGAGTTCTGAACAATAGTATAAAATATTGTCTGTTTTGTTTGAAATAATTGTAAACCTTAGACTTCTAAACTAAGATATGTTCTTATTTCCTCTTGAGACTTTATCACTTGATAAAATAAAATGAGACATAACGCTAAAACTTAAAATGGAGACGCTATAGAAAATTAACATTTTTCAGTGGCTGTTTATTTGAGTTACATTTAAATATTTAGACTGGACATTTTAGCAACAACTGGCGATTTGTTTGAACGTTGTTGTTGTTGTTGTTTTGGGATACAATGTTTGTAGCGCTTGATAGATTTTTGCATCACTATAGTAGGAAAGTATTGGGCATTGCAATGGTACAAGACAAAGTATCTTCAGTTACAAAAATAATCAAGAAAAATGAATATTCATTAATAACAGAATTAGCTTTGAACTGAAGTCGTTTACTCTGCTTTTGGTTTGTTGTAAACATGGTCTATAAAATCGTTTCTGCTGAGCTTGATGGACTGTTTTACCATCATGAAGGTTTTCTACAAAAGGAATGGAGCTTTTAACAGCCTTATAATTTGCACAGACCCGTTATTTCTTAAACTTTTTCAGCAAAATAATCTGACCTAACCTTAAGAACAGTAGATGACCTTTATACCCAAACTACCTACTGGTAAGAGGGTTATACTGGAATCACTTTCGGTAAGCCTGTCGTGTCGGTCGGAGAGGGGTGGGGGTCGGTCGGAATGTCTGTCCCGAAACTTGTCCGGGCTGTAACTGTAGTATGGATTTTCAAATTACATGGCACAATATTTGCCTTGATGAGACGGTTGGTCGCGCACAAGAACCATGCTGCTATTCAAAAGGTTAATATAAGGTCATACTTAGATGGCAAAAGTCCTAACTGAGTTCTGCTTTGTTTTTCCGTGTTGTAACTTCTCAATGGATCGAGGGATACTCAAATAACTTAGCACAAGTATTTGTCTTGACGAGAATGTGTGCCGCGTGCAATAGTCAGATTGGTACTTACATGTCAAAGTATGCTGCTTTTTGTCCGGGCTCCAACATCACCATGGATTATGGGATACTCAAATAGTTTTGCACACAAGTGCTTAACAAATAGAGACATTGTGCCGCGTACAACTTCCAGTTGCTTTATTTAAAGGTCAAAGTCACACTTAAATGTCTATATTTTCGTGTCTATGCTGTAAGTGTGTCATGCATGGAGGGATTTTGAAATAAATTGACACAAATGTTAACCCTATCATAGCCAATTAGTGATAAGGTGTCATATCAATTTTTACAATTCAACCTTTTATCACCAAACTTCCAACAAACAATGAATTGTGGATTCACAATCAAACATAAATATTTCTCAGCAGCTGTATAAAGAAGAAATTTTGCAGGTTAAAAATCTTCAGAGTATTTCAGTCTGTTTCACTGGCATTTTGTTGATCTATCTTGTAGATCTTACTCGATATTTTCCTCGTTCGTCTTGACATTGTGGTAATATTGGAGGAGGGGGTATTGATCACATTAAGTGATAGCTTTAGTTTATTTTATCATTTCTACACGCCTGAAGTAACGTATTATGTTATGACCTTAGTTGTCCGTCCGTCTTTCCGTGTGATCTTTGTTCGTCTGATCGATCGATATTTATGTTAATTCTTGTTTTAAATGTGGATGTCATTGAGACGACATTCAGAACCCATGTTTCAGTTACTACTTTAAGGTCAATGTCATAGATTCATCATAACATATAACTTCTTTTTTGTATGACCACGACTCTTAGTACCCGTGTTGGAGCCAGCACAACCGATTATATGATAGCCTAGTTTACTTTAAACTTATCTGTTTTCAAACACGCGAAAGTGTGCGGAATATCATTTGGTACTCTCAACCTGGTAGGATTCAAACCAGCAACCTCCAGATTCTTTATTAGGTGCTTTAAACCCTCGAACACTGTTCTTCCACATTTTATGATTCTTAAAAATCAACTTAAATTTTTTTGTGACATATCGTTGGAAGGTTTTCTTTTGCTTTACTTTTTAATAAGTACAAGTCTTAGATACATAAGAACTCAGTGATGTATACAGTATTTCTTAATTCAACACGATTTCTCTCGCAACCAGTGTTATATTTCTTCCAGATTTGCAATGAGATGGACAACATGGAGGCCTCCTCACCGGGCAGTTTTTCTCCTCTAGCATCCAAACTGCAGTATGTTTTCATGTGTATGGACATGTATACGAAGTAATAGTAGAATATTCGTTGGACTGATGGATGTGGTTTTGTGAAAAGGTTCACAAGTGACTCTTATATAAATGTATTCAGGTCTCTGTGCTTATTAGGAGGTACACGAAATTCACAGGTGCCCCTCAGTCTCATATAAATGCATTCAGGTGTCTGTGCTTAATGGATCGTAGATGAAATTCACCAGCGCCTCTCACTCTCATATAAATGCATTAAGGTCTCTGAGCTTAATGGATCGTAGATGATATTCACAAGTACCTCTCACTCTCATATAAATGCATTCAGGTATCTGTGCTTAATGGATTGTAGATGAAATTCACAAGTACCTCTCACTCTCATATAAATGCATTAAAATCTCTGGGCTTAATGTATTGTAGATAAAATTTACAGGCGCCTCTCACTCTCATATAAATGCATTCAGGTCTCTGAGCTTAATGAATCGTAGATGAAACTAACAAGTACCTCTCACTCTCATATAAATGCATTGAAATCTCTGGGCTTAATGGATTGTAGATAACATTCACAAGCGCCTCTCACTCTCATATAAATGCATTAAAATCTCTAGGCTTAATGGATCGTAGATGAAATTCACAAGTACCTCTCACTCTCATATAAATGCATTCAGGTCTCTGTGCTTAATGGATCGTAGATGAAATTCACAAGTACCTCTCACTCTCATAAAAATGCTTTCAGGTCTCTGTGCATAATGGATCGTAGATGAAATTCACAAGTACCTCTCACTCTCATATAAATGCATTCAGGTCTCTGTGCTTAATGGATCGTAGATGAAATTCACAAGTACTTCTCACTCTCATATAAATGCATAAAGGTCTCTTTACTTAATGGATCATAGATGAAATTCACAAGAACCTCTCACTCTCATATAAATGCATTAAGGTATCCGTGCATAATGGATCGTAGATGAAATTCACAAGTACCTCTCACTCTCATATAAATGCATAAAGGTCTCTTTACTTAATGGATCATAGATGAAATTCACAAGAACCTCTCACTCTCATATAAATGCATTAAGGTATCCGTGCATAATGGATCGTAGATGAAATTGACAAGTACCTCTCACTCTCATATAAATGCATTCAGGTCTCTGTGCTTAATGGATCGTAAATAAAATTAACAAGTACCTCTCACTCTCATATAAATGCATTCAGGTCTCTGTGCTTAATGGATCGTAGATGAAATTCAAGAGTACCTCTTACTCTCATATAAATGCTTTAAAATCTCTGGGCTTAATGGATTGTAGATAAAATTCACAAGCGCCACTCACTCTCATATAAATGCATTTAGGTCTCTGAGCTTAAAGGATCGTAGATGAAATTAACAAGTACCTCTCACTCTCATATAAATGCATTAAAATCTCTAGGCTTAATGGATCGTAGATGAAATTCACAAGTACCTCTCACTCTCATATAAATGCATTCAGGTCTCTGTGCTTAATGGATCGTAAATGAAATTCACAAGTACCTCTCACTCTCATAAAAATGCTTTCAGGTCTCTGTGCATAATGGATCGTAGATGAAATTCACAAGTACCTCTCACTCTCATAAAAATGCATTCAGGTCTCTGTGCATAATGGATCGTAGATGAAATTCACAAGTACCTCTCACTCACATATAAATGCTTTCAGGTCTCTGTGCATAAAGGATCGTAGATGAAATTCACAAGTACCCCTCACTCTCATATAAATGCATTCAGGTCTCTGTGCTTAATGGATCATAGATGAAATTTACAAGTACCTCTCACTCTCATATAAATGCATTCAGGTGTCTGTGCTTAATGGATCGTAGATGAAATTCACAAGCGCCTCTCACTCTCATATAAATGCTTAAGGTCTCTGAGCTTAATGGATCGTAGATGAAATTCACGAGTACCTCTCACTCTCATATAAATGCATTCAGGTATCCGTGCTTAATGGATTGTAGATGAAATTCACAAGTACCTCTCACTCTCATATAAATGCATTAAAATCTCTGGGCTTAATGGATTGTAGATAAAATTTACAGGCGCCTCTCACACTCATATAAATGCATTCAGGTCTCTGAGCTTAATGGATCGTAGATGAAATTAACAAGTACCTCTCACTCTCATATAAATGCATTGAAATCTCTGGGCTTAATGGATTGTAGATAACATTCACAAGCGCCTCTCACTCTCATATAAATGCATTAAAATCTCTAGGCTTAATGGATCGTAGATGAAATTCACAATACCTCTCATATAAATGCATTCAGGTCTCTGTGCTTAATGGATCGTAGATGAAATTCACAAGTACCTCTCACTCTCATAAAAATGCTTTCAGGTCTCTGTGCATAATGGATCGTAGATGAAATTCACAAGTACCTCTCACTCTCATATAAATGCATTCAGGTCTCTGTGCTTAATGGATTGTAGATGAAATTCACAAGTACTTCTCACTCTCATATAAATGCATAAAGGTCTCTACTTAATGGATCATAGTTTAAATTCACAAGAACCTCTCACTCTTATATAAATGCATTAAGGTATCCGTGCATAATGGATTGTAGATGAAATTCACAAGT
Source organism: Cyclina sinensis (assembly GCA_012932295.1). Lineage (NCBI taxonomy): Eukaryota > Metazoa > Mollusca > Bivalvia > Venerida > Veneridae > Cyclina > Cyclina sinensis. Next base: position 32,510,530 of record JAAONU010000013.1, read on the forward strand.
ACCTCTCACTCTCATATAAATGCATAAAGGTCTCTTTACCTAATGGATCATAGATGAAATTCACAAGAACCTCTCACTCTCATATAAATGCATTAAGGTATCCGTGCATAATGGATCGTAGATGACATTGACAAGTACCTCTCACTCTCATATAAATGCATTCAGGTCTCTGTGCTTAATGGATCGTAAATAAAATTAACAAGTACCTCTCACTCTCATATAAATGCATTCAGGTCTCTGAGCTTAATGGATCGTAGATGAAATTCAAGAGTACCTCTTACTCTCATATAAGTGCTTTAAAATCTCTGGGCTTAATGGATTGTAGATAAAATTCACAAGCGCCACTCACTCTCTTATAAATCCATTTAAGTCTCTGAGCTTAATGGATCGTAGATGAAATTAACAAGTACCTCTCACTCTCATATAAATGCATTGAAATCTCTGGGCTTAATGGATTGTAGATAAAATTCAGAAGCGCCTCTCACTCTCATATAAATGCATTAAAATCTCTAGGCTTAATGGATCGTAGATGAAATTCACAAGTACCTCTCACTCTCATATAAATGCATTCAGGTCTCTGTGCATAATGGATCGTAGATGAAATTCACAAGTACCTCTCACTCTCATATAAATGCTTTCAGGTCTCTGTGCATAAAGGATCGTATATGAAATTCACAAGTACCCCTCACTCTCATATAAATGCATTCAGGTCTCTGTGCTTAATGGATCGTAGATGAAATTCACAAGTACCTCTCACTCTCATATAAATGCATAAAGGTCTCTTTGCTTAATGGATCGTAGATGAAATTCACAAGAACCTCTCACTCTCATATAAATGCATTAACGTATCCGTGCATAATGGATCGTAGATGAAATTCACAAGTACCTCTCACTCTCATATAAATGCATTCAGGTCTCTGTGCTTAATGGATCGTAAATAAAATTCACAAGTACCTCTCACTCTCATATAATTGCATTCAGGTCTCTGTGCTTAATGGATCGTAGATGAAATTCACAAGTACCTCTAACTCTCATATAAATGCATTAAAATCTCTGGGCTTAATGGATTGTAGATAAAATTTACAGGCGCCTCTTACTCTCATATAAATGCATTCAGGTCTTTGAGCTTAATGGATCGTAGATGAAATTAACAAGTACCTCTCACTCTCATATAAATGCATTGAAATCTCTGGGCTTAATGGATTGTAGATAAAATTCACAAGCGCTTCTCACTCTCATATAAATGCATTCAGGTCTCTGTGCTTAATGGATCGTAAATAAAATTCACAAGTACCTCCCACTCTCATATAAATGCATTCAGGTCTCTGTGCTTAATGGATCGTAGATGAAATTTACGAGTACCTCTTACTCTCATATAAATGCATTAAAATCTCTGGGCTTAATGGATTGTAGATAAAATTTACAGGCGCCTCTCACTCTCATATAAATGCATTCAGGTCTCTGAGCTAAATGGATTGTAGATGAAATTCACGAGTACCTCTCACTCTCATATAAATGCATTGAAATCTCTGGGCTTAATGGATTGTAGATAAAATTCACAAGCGCCTCTCACTCTCATATAAATACATTAAAACCTCTAGGCTTAATGGATCGTAGATGAAATTCACATGTACCTCTCATTCTCATAAAAATGCATTCAGGTCTCTGTGCTTAATGGATCGTAGATGAAATTCACAAGTACCTCTCACTCTCATATAAATGCATTCAGGTCTCTGTGCTTAATGGATCGTAGATGAAATTCACAAGTACTTCTCACTCTCAGATAAATGCATAAAGGTCTCTTTGCTTAATGGATCGTAGATGAAATTCACAAGAACCTCTCACTCTCATATAAATGCATTAAGGTATCCGTGCATAATGGATCGTAGATGAAATTCACCAGTACCTCTCACTCTCATATAAATGCATTCAGGTCTCTGTGCTTAATGGATCGTAAATAAAATTAACAAGTACCTCTCACTCTCATATAAATGCATTCAGGTATCTGTGCTTAATGGATCGTAGATGAAATTCACGAGTACCTCTTACTGTCATATAAATCATTAAAATCTCTGTGCTAAATGGATTGTAGATAAAATTTACAGGCGCCCCTCACTCTCATATAAATGCATTCAGGTCTCTGAGCTAAATTGATCGTAGATGAAATTAACAAGTACCTCTCACTCTCATATAAATGCATTGAAATCTCTTGGCTTAATTGATTGTAGATAAAATTCACAAGCGCCTCTCACTCTCATATAAATGCATTAAAATCTCTAGGCTTAATGGATCGTAGATGAAATTCACAAGTACCTGTCACTCTCATATAAATGCTTTCAGGTGTCTGTGCTTAATGGATCGTAGATGAAATTCACAAGTACCTCTCACTCTCATATAAATGCATTCAGGTCTCTGTGCTTAATGGATCGTAGATGAAATTCACAAGTACCTCTCACTCTCATATAAATGCATAAAGGTCTCTTTGCTTAATGGATCGTAGATGAAATTCACAAGAACCTCTCACTTTCATATAAATGCATTAAGGTATCCGTGCATAATGGATCGTAGATGAAATTGACAAGTACCTCTCACTCTCATATAAATGCATTCAGGTCTCTGTGCTTAATGGATTGTAAATAAAATTAACAAGTACCTCTTACTCTCATATAAATGCATTCAGGTCTCTGTGCTTAATTGATCGTAGATGAAATTCACGAGTACCTCTTACTCTCATATAAATGCATTAAAATCTCTGTGCTTAATCGATCGTAGATAAAATTCACAAGCGCCACTCACTCTCATATAAATGCATTCAGGTCTCTGGGCTTAATGGATCGTAGAAGAAATTTACAAGCGCCACTCAATCTGATATAAAAGCATTAAAATCTCTGAGCTTAATAGATCGTAGTTAAGATTACAAGCGCCTCCCACTCTCATATAAATGCATTCAGGTCTCTGGGCTTAATGGATCGTAGAAGAAATTCACAAGCGCCACTCACTCTCATATAAATGCATTAAGGTCTCTGAGCTTAATGGATCGTAGAGAAAATTCACAAGTACCTCTCTTTCTCTCTCTCTCTCTCTCTCTCTCTCTCTCTCTCTCTCTCTCTCTCTCATTCTCTCTCTCTCATATAGATACATTCAGGTGTCTGTGCTTAATGGATCGTAGATAAAATTCACAAGCGCCTCTCACTCTCGTATAAATGTATTAAGGTCTTTGGGCATAATAGATTGTAGATGAAATTCATGAGATCTTCTCACTCTCATTTCAATGCATTCAGGTCTCTGTGCTTAATGGGACAGATGAAATTCACAAGTACCTCTCACTCTCTCTCTCATATAAATACATTCATGCCTCTCGTTTAAATGTATTCAGGTCACCTTACTTTAAAAAGACAGAGAAATGTAATGTAATAATTAAGTATTGCTTATTTTTATGTGTATATGCTTTAATGTTATCCAAATAATCAATCATTATATTTATTCAATATTTTCACCACAAACTTTGTTTCGCCCACAAAGAAAAGCATTAAAATGAGCAGTTTCATTTCCCTTTTCATATATTTAAAGGTCCCGTTTCACTTTTAAAGGTAAAATATACTTAGATAACAAAATTAGCATGTGTTACAAGTTTGTTCCTAACAATCGTTCCCATTATTCAAACAGATCAATTTATAAATCTGCAAGAGACACCGACTGTTTCACTAACTGGATGATACATCAGCTAAATGGTAATTAGCTAAGGTCATTTTTGTAGTTACGAGGCCCAGGGTAGATCTTAATTGGTTACAGACGTCATGTCGTATGCTTGTAACAAATATTTTGTAACACGTTATTATGTAAATCCTGTCGCTTTAGTAAATTTCATCTTTACAAGAGAAACAATATATTTACGTGTGCAATGTCTCTTACCAATTTTATCCTATATATAGGGAATATTATGTTGTAGTAGCTGTCTGTGACCTTGTATTTTGGTACGAGCACGTGGGGAAATCGATATCTCGCGAGACCGAAGGTCGAGCGAGATATCGATTTTCCCACGCTGCGAGTTGCAAAATACAAGGTCTCAGACAGCTACTACAACATAATTTTCCTTTTATTATATACCTATGAATTTTAGACAATAAATAATAAGACAAAATGATTCAATTTACTGAACTTTTATTTCACAAACAAACATTCTATTGAATAATAAAATTATGAATGGCGGATGAATACATCATATTTGTAGAAAGAAGCCACACCTCCAACTCATTTAAAATCATTTAAAATGGCCGCCACAATCGGGAACACACATTGATATTTCAATGTCAACAAATGTGGGAAGGATAAACATTATTTTGCAGTGAATAAATTAATTCTTCAGTTGGATTGTATCAAACAAATCGTCGGACATTTTAGACAGAAACAGATATTGTATACATTTGACCTACTGTTTACATGTAAACAGTTGCAGACGACGTAGTTGAAATCACGACGATTCTCTTTTAAATAGGACGTTATTTGTGTGTATTCATAAGATTTTGTTAGAAGGGTACAATTTATGGATTTTTATGTTAAAGAATTGTAAAAGTATTCAATAAAACACTTTCATTTATGTTTGTTTATATTTTTTGACGGGGGATTTCGTTACTAAAAATAGATACGGATTCCCCGCAAGGTGCCTGTAGTATCGGTTCCCGCTTCCAAATACTACGTCACGCACAATAAGGCTGGGAGCCAACCAAGAAAAATAGTCCGGCACTTCCATATATGGTACCGTATTCGACACTAACATAATACGGATTTTTCTATCCGTCGAAGCGTATTTGCGCTTCTAGATTTGTGTGTATTTTAGAAAGAAAATTTATAGGTATATAATAAATATAAATATATATATTGTGCACTTTTTTATTGCTTACGTATCTATCTTTTTATTTGTTGTTCAAATGTTTATGTAACGTACAAGCTGATAGGAGGATTTCAGAAAAATCAAAGAATTGTATATTTATATAACATCATTGTATTACGCTCTTCTCGAATTGCTGTACCTTATATTACTCAGTGTAAAATTATCACAACTGTTACAGTAAAAGTAATAACAAATGCCGTAAGATTTCGTGTTTTCATTATCGTACTGTCGAGTATCACGTTTCAGGGCAACACACTCTTAGGCGATGGCCCTAACGGTATTCCGTAGTTAAAAGTAGATAGTTACCATCTACGACAGTAACAAACAAGCCTTTCTTGTAACGAGCACTGCCCGTATTGAAAGAAGTATTTACTGATTTTGTAACATTAGTATGTATGGTCTTGTGTGTGGTGGTAGTCTTAGCATTGAGTACAGAAGTTAAACTTAGTAAATGAGACTTAAATGTCATATAATCTACATTTTTAAAAAAACTTCTGAAGAAGTTTCTGGACCGTTCTAAAAGGTAGACACATTTTGCCTTGCTGAAAGTACATATAATATTCTTTTAAAAGAAGATTTAAGAAAGCGGCAATAAAGTTTCCCATTTAAAAACATCGCAAATCATAGTTGTTCAACTGAATCACCACAGTACTAAAGCAGGTCTCCCAAATGTACACAGTGCTTACAAAAATATACAAGTTTATAAGTTTATTTCAAGCACAAATCTTTTAATCAACGTGCTGGAATAGGTCTGCTGCAGTAAGTGATGACGTCATAATTATAAAGAAGCATGGACAGATGTAAGAACCAATCAACCTCCTTGTCAGGGCAGAGGCGTTTGCATATTACCCAAATTTTAGCTTTCAGTGTGTTTAGTCTTCTATTCCCTGCCTATCTGAAATAACCGTTCTACCGAAGAATACAACCGAATTATAGGCATAACCTCTGAACAGCGGACCCGCTCAAGCTGACAACTTTGCATGGTGCTTTGCCGACGTGCATCGATATGCAAAATATATAGAAGGGAGACAACTCATTTGCAAATCCATTCAACAGGAAGCTCGATACAAATTTAACTTATTATAAAATGATAATAAAAATCAAATTCAGTAATGCTGTTTTGATTGCTCTTTTCGGCAATGTGATCTATATAGTTTGACGCTCTAAACGCACTTTGTTAAAAACAGATACTAGTAGTAAATCAAAATGTAATGTCTTTCTTTGACAATTAAATGCATTAATAGTACTTTAGAAAAATAAATGTTTATGCATAAACTCTTTATAACACCAAATATTGAAAACAAATGAAAAGAAGAAAAGAAGGTTCAGTAGACAGTGTATTTGATCACCTACAGTACAGAGATTTTGATACAACCTACTGTTTTAAAATTACCTAAATTAATTTATATTCAATAAAGATCTAACTTCAGTATTTTATATAACAAAGATTTTTACGCTTTACATAGCATTTGCAGCATCAAAATTATCTGGATTCATCGAGAGTAAAAACTATGCGGAAATTCAAATATATCAAAAAAAAAAGATTAAATATCTGGTCATAAGCTAAAGACTGTGACAATGATTTCTAACACAGGGGTTTATCTGTACATTGACATACAATTTATACCGTTCTTGACAGGCGTTTGTCGTTTATGTGCCAATCCATTATATTAACACCTTTATAAACTTAGAATTTATCTTAAAGCTGACATTTAACTCTTAAACCGAATTTATCTGTTTACAACAATCTGGTAATATCGCAAACGTATATAAATACAAAAGTTGTTTTTGCAGTTGTGGTAAATTTACGAAAAGAAGTGAATATTTCTATGTTAAAGAAAACTCGACAAATTGTACCAGATAACCCGCATTAACGACTAGTTAAGATTTCAACATGCTTTTTCTAAATGCATATTGTTTCTTTGGCGGGTCAACAAGAAACAGTTGTCACTGAAAATGAAATCGGAAAAAAGTTTGTAGCCAGAATGGTTAATTCATTGTGGAATGCGCCGCATTACTGGACGGGTTCGGTATGCTGCGAGTACTGAAAAGTACTTCTCACAAGCATAACTTTGAACCAAACATTTACCTTGCTGTAAATTTCCCAAAGAGAGTCGCTCAGTCATCTCATTTAGCATTCAAAATGTACAATGCAGGCTGTGATCACACATCACTCTATACTGATGTTGTTTTGATTAACCGTGGCTTACTTTAGATCACTGTTTGTAAAAGCAAAAGAAAGAAAGAAAAGAAATCAACAATTTAACAGAACCAATACGAAATATATGTCTGATATCTCATCCCGGCTCAATTACAAAGATTATATTACAGCTATAAGTTTAGAAGTATGTAGCAATGCACAAAAGCAAGCCATACACATTAGGAACAAGCATGAACAGTGCTTATTTTTTAAAAGAAGCGAGGGAATGGAACATATATGTTCCGGTGCAAACTCCATACAAAATTATTTCCCCTATCACTATCAGAAACCATTACTGTATTGCAAGGGGAGTAACCTCTGCGTGGATTTGTATCAATTATTATTAGCGTCGTTTGAGAGATGCGGGAAATACTGCTAAGTGACAGCTTTAACGTCAGTTTTTGATACATGGTTGGGTTACTCGTTGTTTTGTGACAAAACGATGGTGCATTTCTATTTCCTTTACATGAACAGTCCGCTGATAATTAAGTTCGTAATTTAAATTTCACTCTTGCACATTTAGATGTGGTTTCATGAGTCATATAGGAGAGTGTAACTAAAGAAAACGTGTAGATATTGTTTACTGTTATGGATTAAATAGAGACACCGGCCATTTATTTATTAACGATTCCGTATTTTATTTATTGGACTGTATAGCCTTTATGAACAATCATCTGCCAGTAAAACATTTAAAAATGGACTTACGGATCATCAGCTTTGTTTTAGCAGTTTTAATTAAGGTAAGCTAAAGGAAATAACAACAACAACACCAGAATATATACCGCCAGTTTATAAAGCATAAATTCAAACATTTCTTTTTAGCTGTAAAAATAATGTGTATATTGTAAAGTAATTATAAGAGAAGATTGAAGAAATTTGTTCAAGACATTGAAAGTTGTCCATAGTAAAGTTAACAAATTATTATAAACAATCAAATTTAATAACATTACAGTACTATACTATAAGTTAGACTGTTATGCATTATTTCATTAATGTAAAAATTACAAAATAGCTATTTCAAGGTAACGAAAAAATAATAACAATTTGATATATTTGTACTTTTAAAATATCATAGAGAAACCTAAAAATCATTTCAACTCTATTTTTAATATTCTCTTCGCTGGAGTCGGGTTTTCATTCAATAATTTAATTTCTTTCTTTCTTTATTTCTTTTCCTTCTTTTATTCTTTCATTTTTACACTTTTACTTTAAATTGATAATTTTGTCAGAAATGGTACTGAAGCGTGGGCGAACTGTTGATACAAATATTGAATGAAATGTATTGTATTCAGTTGTTTTAATGGTCTAAGTCTATGAATTTCCAAATATTGATAAGTTAAAAATGTATAATTAAATTAAGATATTCTCAGACTAAACATATATTAAAAGCTTTTACATCTCTACAGTAAAATTTACCTGACAAATTCATTTCCTTTTTGCGGGAAACAGCGGACATAACTGTCATGTTTATGTCAAGAATATAAATTACTTTCAAACCAAGTGAAAGTTCTGCATCAACAGATAACCGCACAAAAGAAAGATTTTTTTTAACGACTTCCTAGTTATAAAAATATTTCAACTTTTTTTCCATCCAACTTCTGAAACAGAGTTATTTTGAAAAAAAAGTAAAAAAAAAGCGAAGTATAGTACTTTGTAAAATACTGTCTGGTTTGGAAGAACGAATGTTGTCTTGTATGGTTTGTTCATTTTATTACTGTTAACTGCTGCATTTTTTGACCAACCCAAAATATCTACTAAATGTGTCAGTTTATTAGAGAAATAAGTACCGATCAACAACAAGCATCGTGAAAATTATTACCTGCCTCGGGCAAATCCTAGTCACCGAAAAGTGGTAACATTAATTACTGTTTGTAATAACTAATGACCTTATTAGAGAGTCATATTTTATATGTGGTGTTAAATAAACATGAGTGTAGATATTGACAATCTGTTTTACATTGTCGCCTAGCGTAGTATCACTGATATTGGCTCTGAAAGTTTTGTGGTTTTGTCAAGAGGAAATCAGAGTGAATTAAAGTCAACATATCAGTCTCTATATACTAGGAACATAGCCAAGACTTTTAACATGTGTAAGGATAACAATTAAAAGTCATGCTGCATGACGACGATGATTTTTTTGCACCCCCAACAAAAAAGCTGAATTTCTCGTAAGTGTACAAGTACATAATGCGTCTGAGTCGTGTTCCTAGTACATAGATTAATTTCCACTTCTTTCATGATGGGTTCACGAGGGACTTGGGAATAAAACGAATGTGGGCGTTTTGTTTGTTTGTTGTTGTTTTGTGTGTGTGTTTTTTTTTTAAATTATATACAGATGAAAGACCTGTCGTTTGTTCAGTCGCCAAATTTCCACTTGAAAAGTTAAGATACAATTCATGTTAAGTTTTTAAATTGAGTTTTTTTATGTTTTGTTTGAACTGTTACTCAGGACTTGTTTGTTATCGGGTTGTAGTTATTTTAATATGGTTTCTGCGTCACTGGTCGTTCCTAGAAAAGTAAAAACGCTCGCAGATAGGGAGATTATTCCTGTTTAGGTTTTCATACCTACTTGTTTAACTTCAATCACGTGCAAACCAGTAAATTTTCTACGAGCTTCGTTCGAACTGAGAACCGAAAGCTAGAATTCTCGAAATACAACATCAGCTGGCCCTAGTACAAGGGAGAGGAAACCACCTCCCTAAATGTCACTGTTTTGACTTGAAGTTAATCTCACTTTTTCGTCCTTGTATTTTTGTTTCCTTCAGTTGCTTTACCAGTATAGTTTGACTTCAATCTAAATAAGGACAACCTCTTTGTAAGTCTTATTAAACATGACCATGTCTGGCGAACATATTAGAATCGTTTTATGTGGTATGTAACTTATATTTGCGGTTTGTTAAGTTCGTATAATTCTTAGAAGTTGAAAAAGTCACACTGATCTACACGTGAACAGTATTTTTTTCAATATGATATAAGAGAGTGTTACCTTTCAATCAAACAGAATTCCCATCTAGCTTGAGATTTAAGAACAATTTTAAAACCACACAAATTCACGCTTTATACAGTCAGGCTGACGAAACCACATACACTGCATCACTGTCAAAAACAGTGAAATGTTTGCACAGGTAAACACGATAACCAAAAATAGTTTATATAATTAGCTTATATTATCTGTAGCCATTATTCATTCATTACAGTCTGCGTGCATTTATAGAATTTTTAATTTCATTGCAGAAAGTACGGAGTATATGCTCTACCATCACTCTTCTTCTCAGATTGTTGCCTAGTGATTTTCTAAAATTAAAGGGTCAAGCACTAAAAGTAACAGACGATATACTGCATATATAGGCCTACTTTATTGGCTCAGTCGCTTCAATAAGAAATAATGATAATTTTGAAAACATAATGTTCACAAGTTTCTTGTTTAGGCCTTCATGCAGCTAGTACTGCGCTCATTGACACAACAACAACCCTTTATATACTTATGTTTTCAGTTTTTCTGTTGTATTTCGAATATATTTATTGACACCTTAACATCAGGCAATAATACGTTTAATATAATTCACAGTTAATTGATTGAAAGAAAACAGAATTCCTTAATTTTAGGGGATGCCGCTTTAATTGGCTGAAATTGATATGCATATCAAAATATAGTTTTCTATAACGTAAAATTGTTACAGTGCTTCATAATTACAGTTACTAATCAGTTTCCGGAAAATAATGTGTTTAGGTTTAGTAGAAATTCGGATTTAAAACAAGTCAGGATGCAGACATTCTGATTTACTTGGGCTATTCTAGTTTGTATTGCATATTTTTTCGTTTCTGGTCCGATGTTGGACCAGTAAGTTTTGTATGAAAATGCTCTTTTGTATGATACTATTTATGTTCACAATTCGTCTTAAATTATGTTGAAGATATTTGAGATAAACTTAAAACGAAACTTTGTGAGATCTTATTTACCCGCCGCGAGATTATGTGAGATTTGCACAAGTATATTGCAAGTTTTTGATATTTTAGGTCTTTGTATAAAAATAATCGTGTGCTCAGTGCTATAGCTTTACTACTTACAATCAGTCACAGAAACTATTTATCACTGCATAAATATTCATTTAATTGTCCCTCTTTTATTTTCAGGCAATATCATGTGATACTTGGTTTGAACTTCGTCTAGTAAAATTCGAGAACCCGTCAGGACGCGAAGCAGACGGTGACTGTTGTGACTTTCCGTGTTCAGACCCATGTGACCCAGATATCACCGTCTGTTTTGACAAGCCGTACGTTGATCTGCATTCTAATTAAGACATTTGTTTAAATTTATTTCCATTTAATCATTCTGTATTGTCTCAAGAAAGTAAAGGTAATTCACAATGCATTTCAAACAAAAATACGACAACAAGAAGCATTGGGCCACGAATGAGCAACCTCGTGCATCTAAATAATGTTTGCACACATGGTTTCACATTTAAGACGGATCACAATAACATATTGTTTATTCTTTCTTTGAATTATGAATAATTTTCATTTTTATGTTTAAACAATTTGCGTGTGCCGCAAACATGGCAAATGGTCTTAGAAGTTCAAAAACAGTATAAGTGTGATTCGAATAAACAACTTAACTAAACCTCTGATTCATGCAACCACATCATAGATTAATCAAGTCTGTTAATGATAACTTCGTGTTATATGTCATGCTCATAAGTGTCCAGTATGGTGGTGTTATGTCAATTTCACCTTTTCGAGTACAGAATACTGCTCGAATTGTTTTGATCTCATAAGTTCTAAAATCTACCATTCCAGAGTCTTCACACGCAAATATTTTAAACTCTTTGACGGTAGTTAGAGTGTGTTTCTCAAATTGGTCTCGAACCAAGACTTCCGAGGTGTTCTTAAACAAACATATTTGATACTGCTATACTACTTGGTACCAGTCGATGACGTCACTGGATCTATTATGGAGAATAACACGATACATGTAGTAGTTTTACGAAAGCAGAAAACATTTTTTTTTGCGTTCAAGGTAAACAAGTAAACAATAAAGGTTAAAATAATCACCACATAAAAACTGCAGCTTCTTTTAACATCCTAAATACAATGACAGTTTTGTATCACCATGCCCACATTTAAGTTTTACACAAAAGGGCTTTATAACATAGCTTGACAAAGTGACAATATGTCGTCCATGTACTGTTGAATCAAACAAGGGGTTTAAAGAAAGAAAGAAAATATCATATGACCACAATCAGCTTTATTGTCTGGTATCCGCCCTTATTGTAAGAAAGAAAAACAAAATAACTTCAGACTTTTAAAAAATAGACTTAAATCTTCTTTTAATTGGTATGCTTCGTCGGCGTTTCTAGAACCAAATTTAAGATTGCTTGAACAGAACAGAACCTTATCTTTATATATAGTTTACATTCTTCAAGGAAAATTTTAATGGTAATAGTGTTTGTAACTAATTTCTGAATCTCAACGTCTGTACTCTGGTCCGCTCTGTGACGGTCACGTGTCTTAATGATAAACGTTACACCACAGCAAAATGTTGTTTTGTGTCAAACGTCGTGTACTTATTGTCAACATTGCACTGGGTTAACGCACATAAAAATAGGTCTGTCAGGTGTCACTTAGGTACGCAGAAATAAGCGTTTAAACAACAGGTATTTATAGATCTTTTATTGACAGATGCTATTGACAGATGATATATATATTTTTTACCCAGTACATGTATATGTATAACATCACTAAGGTAAATTAGCTTCAGTTAGCATAGGCACATGTACATTTCTAGCCAAAACTGATAAACAACTTATTTATGACTATTCTAACAGTACATGTAATTAAACTTTACATCTGTTAATAGCCTAATTATAAATTAAAGATCATGTTTATGAATAAGATATTCATAAATATTCATGAAGTGAAGAACAGTACATGTTTTCCTTAGTTTCAAACGATTAAAAGCTATTTCCCTGACAAAAACGCGAATCAATTTGAAATACTCCATGTCCTTGAAAAAATTATTTGTCATTTCCAGTTAAATGATTCAGTAAAAAAAGCCAGCAGACGGATCCACATGAAATGAAGAGAGCTGCCAGACTTCAGACAGTATATTCATTTTTAGGAATTGACGTATATGTTTATCTATGATATATGTGTATATATATCACTGCAATATTGCTATTAAAGGAATCACATATTTCCATTAATAAATGAGATATAAACTTAGAAGATCAGCGGCCCTTCCAATGTAATTTTTCAGCTGCGTTCGTTTCCAAACATATATCTGTATTGTACAGAGCAGTGTTGAATTACATATAAATATTATTTTAGAGCTCTAAAGCTCTGTGACTTATGTGGAACTATTTCAGGCATATACTCACTTAAGAAAAACGCCAAGTTGGTATTGATCTTTTCAAACTCACTATATCTCTAAAAGAAATGCGTTTATCACTCAAAATAAACACATTCATTTACCAATCAAAAGAGTATTTATCGAAACCATGTTAGTAAGTTTTCATCGAAAACATCGTAAATGAGTAGGGGAGACCGGGGCTAGTTGATACATGGGGCTAGATGGTACAGCACACATAATAATGAATTACGTCACGAATGACATCACGTCACTTCATTTTGAAAAACAGTAATGCACTGCGGCCATTTTGCTGTAAACGCCAACGTTTTATGACAAAGAATAATTTTCTGAGGACCATTTGTACGATTTCCAACGAAGTAAGTAAATTTTGTTGTATTTAGTATAATCAGTAACTAAAGGTTTACTATACTGAATGGACTCTATGTACTAGGTTTGGCTTAAAAAGTAATGTGTCTGTAACGATGGCATATACGTTATTTGGACCAGTCTTTATGAGGGTTACCCAGGCGAGTCCAATTTTAAAATAGGGGTGACATGGGGCTAGTTGAGACATATGCCCTGGGGCTATTTAATACAGTGTATCAACTAGCCCCAGACGTAGTCAAATCATAAACGAAGTCAAAATAAACACGATTCTAGGTCCTTAAACTATCTTTTGTCTTTATAAGTCTATCTGCGTACTTTTATGCTTAAATCTATTGTCATGTTCGTCTTCTTTGTTGATTCCATAACTGACCAAATAGAAGTAACATTGATGAAAGACTATATAGTACATGTATACTGTTTTATAGAAATATATGATTGAGCGCATTTGTAACCAGGTAGCGGTATTGTCAGTTGTTTTTCCTCTTTATTCAAACGGACAAATTTTAAATTTTTGTTAATTTATTCCAGGATGGTTCGTACTTATAAAAGAAAAACCAGCAGGTGCGATATATCACAAGACTCTATTCTAGCAGCTGCCAAAGCCGTCATTGAGGGAGGAAAAAGCATTCGCTCCCAGGCTGAATCTGTAGGCGTGAGTCCAATGACATTATGCCGGTACATAAAGAAAATCAAGGAAAATGGTTACGAGAACATTAAAGTTGGCTACGACAATAAGCAACAAGTATTTACATCAGAACAGGAAGCAATACTGGTGAAATACATTGTGACAGCTTCGAAAATTTATTTCGGACTTTCTCCGGGAGAAGTAAGAGTTCTTGCATATGAGTGTGCTAAAGGTTTTGGACTCAGAATGCCAGCTACCTGGGAGGCAAATAAAAGCGCTGGCCCTGACTGGCTTTCGTCGTTTTTGCGACGGAATAAAACTTTATCCACACGCGTACCAGAGGCAACTAGCATGTCCAGAGCTTCTAGCTTCAATCGTAACAACGTTAACTTGTTCTTTTCGAAACTTAAAACAGTAATGGACAAATATCATTTTTCTCCACATGAAGTTTGGAACGTAGATGAAACTGGCATCACTACTGTTCAGAGGCCACGAGTGGTTGTTGCTGAGAAAGGCATGAAACAGGTTGGAGCTATGACTTCGGGTGAGCGGGGTAGCCTTGTCACATTATGCTCTGCTGTAAGCGCATCAGGGATTGCTATACCTCCAATGTTTATATTTCCTAGGACTCATTTCAAAGATCATTTTGTACGCGACGGTCCAGTTGGCTGTATAGGCAGTGCACACCCATCTGGATGGATGACGAAAGAAAATTTCTACTTGTTCCTCAAACACTTTGTTGAACACGTAAAACCGAAAAAGGAAACACCTGTCTTGCTCCTGTTAGATAACCACCATTCTCATATTGCTGTTGATATTCTTGATTTTGCGAAGGAGAATGGTATAGTTATGATGTCTTTCCCACCGCACTGCAGTCACAAGCTTCAGCCCTTAGACAGAACCGTTTTCGGACCCCTGAAACGTTATGTTGCAACCGCTATGGATGGCTGGATGAGATCAAATCCTGGCAAATGCCTAACGATATACAATATCCCGTCAATTGTAAAGGAAGCCTGGCCCAAAGCAACCATCTCGTCTAACATAATTAAAGGCTTTGAAGTATCTGGAATATACCCTTTTAATCAGCAGATATTCATTGAAACTGACTTTGCTCCTTCGTTTGTGACGGATCGTCCTCTCTCTGACAATACTGCTTCTGACAAGCCCGGCAAAGAAACAAGCTCAGAATTACATTCTGATAATTCAGCGGTGGTCGAACGCAGCCACACTTCGCAGGAAATAGACGATTGGAACATGATCGATACTGCTCTTCGCAACAAGGGACTTGAATTGATTCACATTAGAGGGGATGGACATTGCTTGCTCAACGCATTTTTGAAAAGTTTAAGATCTGAAGGTTTGGGAGAAATAGCCTTTGAACAAATATGCCAGAACGTGAAAGATGAAGCAGAGAAGTATACCGAATATTATCAGAGATTCGTAACAGAAGGACACACACTTAAGACTGACATAGGGAACTATATAGAACACAAACAGTATAACACGGAGACTGTCGATCTTATACTTAATATGATTTGCAACAACTTCGGTGTGACTGCGGTAGTTCATCAGCTGCAGAATGGAAAGCTTACTGAAATGAGTCATCCACCTGGACGCCCGGGTGTTCAGTCTAGAGGTCAGGTGTATCTAGCGTTACATGGTCACAATGAAAATTCTCATTACAATACTGTCAGAAAATTTCGTGTCCATAATGAAAATGAACACGTCACTGCTGATACATCTTCTTCCACTGACAATAAAAACTTACAAACTCCTGTGAAGAAAGCATTCTCACCAGAACTGGTCAGACCTCTGCCAAAAGCGCAACCCAGATTAACGGACTCAAAACTTCGCAAGAAGCGCAAGTGTGCTATACTGACCGACACACCAGAGAAAGCGGCAATAGAACAAGAGCAGCAACAGAAGACAAAGAAACTCAACAAAACATTAAACAAAAGTAACAAAAAGTTACATAAGGCGCCTAAAAAGAAGGCAAAACGTGTTGAATCATCTGATGATGACGAATGGTATTGTATAGTCTGCCTTGAACCATACTCTAACTCAAAGCCCCGTGAGAAATGGATAAAATGCGTTGATTGCAGTGAATGGGCACATGCTGAATGTACAAATGTTTCGAAAGGGTGTGTTTATGTTTGTCACAATTGCAACTCAGATGCCGAGGATTTCAGCTACTGACCTGTACCAAATAGCCCCACACTTTGTACCAATAAGCCCCGAGGATGGGGTTTGTTGATACACTAACACGGCTACTAAAAAAAAATTGATAATTACGTTAACGCTAGTTTTGTGTTTAAAACAAGGTTTTGTTTTAATAAAGCGAATGTTATACCTTTAAACTTGTACCACTGTTTTTCTATACTTTCCTTAGGTGGTCAAAAAATGCGCAAAAAGTAAAAATTGTAACAACTAGCCCCGGTCTCCCCTATTCATATAAAACCATGTAAATGAGTATTCACCGAAAACTTCCTCAATAAAAAGGCTACAAACTACACAGATGTGAAGGCTGATCATGGCTTGCGCTGGTAGCAAAGGGAAAACAATTTGCTGACAGATGCTACACAATGAATTATCTTTGTTACAAAATATTTTTTGAATCTTTGAAACAATCGATTTTACAAACTTCAAGATAAATTACTTCTTTCAGTCTTCTGGAATCAATTATTAAAATGGTGACGTCATCATGTGTGTTTAAGTGTTTATCACACGTCTGGTGACGTCATCATGTGTCTTTAAGTGTTATCACACGTCTGGTGACGTCATCATGTGTCTTTAAGGGTCTATCACACGTCTTACGGTTTAAATTCGTTTCTCATTTAACTGATGTTAGACTTCAGTAGTGTCTTTATGAATACCGTGGAAAACCGAAACCCAGAATTTATCCATCCATTTATTTATCTATCTAAGCATAAAAGAAAACATATCTAAGCGTTGTTTCTTATTTTACAGCGACGCTGGAGAATGCTCTCTTGCCAAAAGATATACCGGCCATTATCATGCTAATGCTTTCAGTTTTGGACCGAAGTTTGAAAACAATGCCAAGAATCCTATGACAGTGCTCATAAAAGAACCATGGCCGGTAGGTTACGTTTGTTTGATCATGGATGTCTCGCGGTGGTTTGAATTTCACGCAAAGATAAAATAGATCTACATTCATTTATGGCATATTTGTCAGCCAGAGTTAGCGACACGAAAAAAGGAACCTGCGGTTATGCTTTTATATGTCTGTTCGTGAAAATTGATCGCCGAGAAATCTGATAAGTCTGCAGAATATCTTTCCAGTGAACTTGACTTAAACTAACAAAAGGCGGGGGCCAGGGCCCTTGTAACCTTGTATTTAGTATTGTGTGCAGCGCATCATAATAGACAGTTACCGTAAGAAAAAATAAGTACTTAATAATATTTCTCATCGTTAAATGAAATGTTAATTCATGATTTACACTATACCAAACTCCACGCAGCAGTTACTTCCCTTTCAGTATAGTAGAAGCTGCCGGCAAGCATGTCACGTGATGATGGTCGAAAGTGAATAAACTTGTTTTAAATTATTTTTCTTTATTTCATAACTTTCAGACATGTTAAATTGATGTAAATCCAATCATAACTCAACAAAGTAAAAAACAAAGTTCATATTTCAGAAGAATGATGAAGGGGGGCTGCGAGGAGACTGGCATCATACTGCATGCAAAAATATATTTGCATTTTCTCTCATTTTAGAGCACTCTTTATATAACAGTAACAGTGGAAGACAGAGACAGTATAAATGCAAACGACCCAATGGGTAAAGTACGAAAATCATTTACCAGGGCCCCAGCACCTAGTAAAAAGGAAGCCATATGGAACAGCCTTGATTTTATTTTCAGTTATCAAGTGTACGTAAAGTTAAACTGAATTGTCATATCAGTCTGAAATTAAGTTAAACAGTATTTGTTATCTGGAATTTTCTTTTATTCCGAGCTGAACAGCAATTCGAAACCTACTGATCTGTAACCAAACACTCATCAGAACACGTTTACGATGTAGTTCTAAAAAGGTATTCTGTTAACAGCTGGATTTGAACCCGAAACATATTTTGTCCAGAGTAAACAATGAACCAGGTTACCACATAACAAGCTGTTGAACAATGTAGTGTTTTACGGCTGCATATAACATTTAGAGTTTAAGTAGACGAATTCAGTTTTAGCTCAGCAGATACTCTTCGCCATTGGTGTGACCTGCGTCTGTCAATAATTTATTTAATACAACACCTCCTTTTTTAACGCTTACTACCATATGTATAGATCTCTTTTACATTGTTTAAATATCATATAAATTAGGCGGAAATGGTTAAAGAAATGGATATAGTATTTTTATCATTGTTTAGCATCACTGCACAAGCACGTGTATACTGTGACAGCAATTTTTATGGTGAAGACTGTATGACGTACTGTGTTCCGAAGAACGTGATTGGAGAAGGTCATTACGCATGCGCAAAGAATGGAACAAAAATTTGTCTAGAGAATTACCACGGTCCAGACTGTAAAACTTATTGTGTACCAAAGGACAATGAAGAAGGACATTACGAATGCGATGAAAACGGCATCCCAGTTTGCCTTGACGGTAAATATTCTCCACTCTTAATCTTGACCATTCTTGTTTTCCCTAGGGGATACTTAGATGTATCCTGTTTTTTCTGTTACCCTCAAAGAACGACAGTCTCGGAATGTTTCTGTTTGTATCATACATATTTCAGCGATCATTTCAACGTTTGGAAGCTTTGTTATCTTAACTTATGACGAAAAAAGCCATTTGTTTGTTTTTTTCTTTTTTCTTTCTCTCAGTTTTTAAGTTGGGAAGTCTTTAAAAGTCGGAAGCTACCGGCGGAAGCTAACTGTGACACGACATTTGTAGACGAAACACTTTTAACTAAACCTGTCTGTGCATAGGACAGAATCTACGATGTATTAACCTATCAGGCAGTTCGTTTATAGGATGATTTGGCAATGAAAAGCATTGTACTTTTTTCAGGCTGGACAGGAGAAAACTGTACAACTGATATTGATGAGTGTTATAATGGCACGAACAACCCGTGCTGGCCGAATGGTGAATGTGAGAACACAGACGGGGCATACACGTGTAATTGTTCTGATGAATACACAGGTTGGACCTACAGTTCTGAAAAATTAACCATCTAAGAGAAATTTCATGTGTAAAAGTTGGCAGTTTAAGAAAATGAGAGAATGGGAATCTAGAACTGGATATTTCCAAGAACAATAATTTTGAAAACTCCTACCTGGTATGATGTTGGCCGTTAGAAGGCGTTAAACACAATTAAACGACTTAAAGGAAATTCGATCCGTACAGGGAATAAGTAAATCATAGTTTTTTCTGCCCAGTATCAGGAAAAAGAAGAATTTTATTTTTATCTCGACTTAATTGTATTCTATTTGTGAAACATTTTTTCATAATATTCTGACTTAATACGTTTGAGGACATTTGTAGAGCAATCAAAACGTCTTTCCTTTTCCGTCTACACACCTGAGGGGATAAGTATGACTTAGACCTCGATGTAATTTTTATCAAATTGTTTCATGCAAAAAAGTTAATATTATTTCCGTTGAGAAGTTTGTTCATGTACTTAGTTTGGTTCGAATTGTTAACTGCAATCGCCCTAACCTTTGACATTTTTTTCCGTTGATACTGTCCGAATAATTTACGAAAAACGATATACTACCTTTTACAGGACCAAACTGCCAGGAACCAAAGCTGTTCTGTGAAGACGCAAACTGTAGCAATTTCAGCACGTGTAACAATACCATGGGCGGTTTCCAGTGCATCTGCAGCCCAGGCTGGACTGGTACTCTTTGTGACGAAAGAATAACTCCATGTACCTGGGTGCCATGTAAAAATGGCGGAATTTGTACTCTAACAAGGAGCAGGCTAAATTATCTTTGTACCTGCAGGGGAAAGTGGGAAGGCAGAAACTGTACTGAGAAAGTCGTAGCCATGTGGAATGGTACAAATTGATTTTGTTTAATTTTTTCTGAAACGTATACCAGTGCTCTTCAGTACAGTGTGTACTTCCTTATTTGAATTGATAAAAACGCTGTACTTCTTTTTGGAATGATCAGTCTAGACTGATCCATTGTGGTCACAAGAAAGTTTCCAAAACTGTTCTTGCGCAGACTTTTTAGATGATAATAACTCCTGCTTAACTCATTATAGACATTTTTAACATGCCAGGAAATTAATTAATCTTGCTGTGACAGGTGTAAGCCTGAGCAGAAATAGTAACCAGATGTTTTGTATATAACACGTAGCCCGCTGGTAAGTAAAGTTTTTGTTGCAGATACCAAAGTGATATTTCTGTCCGGTAATCTACCAGAAAACCAGTGGGATGACCTAACTCTCGGAATACGTCACTTACTGAAAGATCTCCTACAGATCTCGGACGTCGCCATAGAAACTACAATAACTTATCCAAATGAGTAAGTATTTGTGTAATTATCACCTTATGATATTGTTTTAACAGTCGGTAGCCTGTAGGTAAGGCAAATATGACAACTGACAGGTGCTGACGCTTTCCCTCACGCTGACTGGTGCTGACGCTTTCCCTCACGCTGACTGGTGCTGACGCTTTCCTTCACGCTGACTGGTGTCGAATTGGTGCATGACTGTTTTTATTAACGTTTAAATTAACAAGAGTCTGAACTATTGAAACAGAACAAAAAATTCACTTCCATTTTAAGTGTTTGGCCATATTCAGTAAGGAACATGACGTAATGTAACAAGTACTTTTTGAGAGTTCGGGAAATACTGAAAAAAATTTAACAAAGGATTGATGGAAATAATTATTGTCATTCTGTCTAACAGTTGTAATGAATTTGTGAGAAGTTAAATGTATTTTGGTGTTTGTGTTTCAGATAACTGTGTTTTAAAATTGTATACCAAAGTTACTAGATTTGTACATATTTAGTTTAGTTATTTGGTTACACGTTAAGTTGCGATTCAAGTCATTTTAGATTGACATTAAATCACTGCTTTCGTGTTATGGTCAAGCTTTGTTGGCATGTCTTTTAACCCGCTGGAACACTTAACATATTTATATGTTTAAACTTCTTTATTTTCACACTTTAGCAAGCAGACGAGAGTGGAAATATTTGTTGAATCCCAGGACCTACAAGTACAACACTCCCTAGACAAAATACTCGTTCTTCCAGAAGAAGCTGTTAAGACAAGCTTTATTTTGCCCCTGTCAGAAAAACAAGAATTAATACGGGAACAACAGCTGAAACCGGTACTGTGAATTTATTTAATCATGAAAATAAGTACTTTGTATGAGAGTGAAGATATATTAAGCAGAGTAAACATTGAATAGTTGAAAACAGCGGATCAGTGTTCGGTGGAAACGCGCTGGACTTGTAATCCAAGGGTCGAGAGTTCGATTCCCGCTCTTTCGCTAAAACTACTGTCTTTCGGTTGAGACGTTAAACCGAAGTTCGATATATCGGTGCTATACATTGAGCATGTAAAAGAAAAACCAGGGGCGTTCCTTCTGTATCTTGCCCTATCCTCCATAATCTAACTTAACTCTGAAGAGGGCGTCGATCATGTAGACAACCTGTACCGGCGAAAAATAAACTCAGAAATACATAGATATATTTTGAACATACCCCTCAACGTCTTTTTTGTGTATGTATTGCAATATTAACCCTTAGACTACCAACCAGGTAGACTACAAACCATTAGACTACCAACCATTAGACTACCCACCAGGTATATGTACACGTATTGTTTATAATGATGACGTGAACGGTGTTTACATAGAAGAATGTTATACATCATTTAATGAAAATGATTGATCATTTGCTACACTGACGGTAGCCTGGAAATCTATAAAATGCGAGTATCTTGTGCGTTTATATTATCAAAGGGATGAGGCAAGGTTGTGTGAACAAAATACGGTTTCTAAATGGTCTCTCTCTTCTGTTTTTAGGACCCTTGGGTGAAGAAACACTGGTACGTTGTGTTCACAGTGGTACTTTCTCTTCTTGTTGTTCTTACTATTGTTGTCGTCGTTATGTACGTGACAAAGAAAAGGAGGTAATATATCAGTTTTATATAACGTTTTACTGTGTAAAAAATAGTTCATTTTGACCACTAAAATCGTGACATTATTAATGGTTAAATTGTTTGAATAATTATCGTCATATGTTTACTCTAATGAGCATGCATTTGTTATTTTTGATTTACAATCAATAAAAACAATTTACTTTTACAAAACCATTAGGAATACCCTTTTTTATATATATGTATTGCAATGTATGGCACGTTACGAATAGTTAAAATGATTAAAACATTCCGTCGACGTTTCTGAAAAAATCAAATACACATCATATCTAAATTCAATTTTTCGACTACCTTTCATAAGATGTAACAATATAAAAGATGTGAATCAAATACTTTCTTCAAAAAACTGTTGATATACATATCTGTTTACATTTCAGACGAGCCGCCGAAAGGAAGACTGCGGCTTTTGGCAGTCAGAGACTCGCTTCTGGGAGAGAGTCACTTCCGGATGCTGCTATTGGCTTTGACAATTCTCTGTACTTCGAAACGAAGCAGCCTGATAAAGTGAGAGGCTTACCGGAAATTCCAAAGACAGCATCACAAGAAAACGGCCGAAAATACTGAGAAAAATACCCAATCAACTTACATTATTTAAAGATTGTTGTTGGCCGGTCGAATGTTCATATTGTCTTCAAGACATTTAGGGCCACCGAATCGCTAGCATTTAAACTAGGATGAAGTAGGTGGTCTGTCGCCTTGCGGCCAAACCGTCTCAACGTAGCGGCTTGGTGCCCTAATCGTAGAAATCTAGCGAAAAAGACGCTATGGTGAGGCGGACTGGTGGTTAGGTCGCCGGGCCGCCGGACGCCGACTTTACGCTTATGGCATTTGACAGATCATTTATTCAGTATTTTTTAAATCAAAAATTGTCCTTAATGATAAAACAAAATATGATCTTTGATTAGCAGGTTTTAACAGTTGACTATTCAAAAACTCTTTGATTGGCAGGTTTTAACAGTTGACTATTCAAAAACTCTTTGATTATTAGGTTTTAACAGTCGACTTTTCAAAAACTCTTTGATTAGCAGGTTTTTAACAGTCGACTTTTCAAAAACTCTTTGATTAGCAGGATTTAACAGTTGATTATTCAAAAACTCTTTGATTAGTAGGTTTTAACAGTTGACTATTCATAAACTCTTTGATTAGCAGGTTTTAACAGTTGACTATTCAAAAACTCTTTGATTAGCAGGTTTTAACAGTTGACTATTCAAAAACTCTTTGATTAGCAGGTTTTAAAAGTCGACTTTTCAAAAACTGATTAGCAGGTTTTAACAGTTGACTTTTCAAAAACTCCTTGATTAGCAGGTTTTTAACAGTCGACTTTTCAAAAACTCTTTGATTAGCAGGTTTTAATATTCGACTTTTCAAAAACTCTTTAATTAGCAGGTTTTAACAGTCGACTTTTCAAAAACTCTTTGTTAGAAAACCATTTGAATAAACTTTAATTAATGTATTATTACTTTTATTGTAAAAGGATTGGCCAAAGATATCATACGGTAAATGCTATTCTTATTTTCATTAAAATTTTCATTATTAAACTTTCTCGATTTTCGTTCTCTGTTAGTATACATGTAAAAGATACACAACCTGTTATGGACTTTCGGCATTCAATGCCCAAGTATGGAATAAAATACATGTTTAATATATAAAAGATGCTTCCATGTAGATATGTGTGAAATTTATTTTCTAAGTAAATGTATGCTGTTAATTTTAACTGTAGTATTATCAAAGAGAGTAAATAAATTATAAAATTTCGTGGTGTAAGATTGAGGCTTATATTTCATTCTTTGAGATTGGACATTTAAAGTAAAGATTTAATAAATGAAAATGGGTATAACTTGAGGAAATCAAAACACACATTACACAATTCCGATTCAACACGTGGCAAGGTTTGAACTACCCAAATTCAGAAGAACAGCACTGGCAGGGGACGGTTTAGGATTACGAAAAACATTTTACGGTTTTCATTTTTCTCTAATGAGGAATACATTAGCTGATTACTGAAGGATATATACTTAAAATTATCAGATAATTTAGCCAAGAATAGTTCGCTCCTCCGCTTTATGTGTAGCAAACTGCTTATACTTAGTGGCTTATTTTGATCCTGCCTTCATGTAAAGTCATTTTGATACAGATAATGGTTTACTTTGTTTTGTTTTTCCACCAAGATTGCATTTTACAAGAATTAAAACCCTTTTTATTTTTAAGTGTGACGAACTTACTCGTTATTAGATCAACTTGTTTCAATCTTGCAAAACTGACCAATTGTCATCTACAAATCATTGTAAAGGTAGGATTTCAGGATAATATTATTAGGGACGTTATATTGTCTATTGTTATTAAACCCTAACGAAATGTATATTTGGTTTCACAACCCGAATACTCCCTATCTCAAAAATATATAGTAAATTGGCAGTTTTGGATTATAAACATAAAGAGAAAACAAGTAGTGTGCACTTCTGCATCTGGGTCATTTGAGAATTTTAAATAATGTGCACTTCTGCACATCTCGCATCGTTTGAGAATTTTAAATAATGTGCACTTCTGCATCTGTGTCATTTGAGAATTTTAAATAATGTGCACTTCTGTACATCTCGCATCGTTTGAGAATTTTAAATAATGTGCACTTCTGTACATCTCGCATCGTTTGAGGATTTTAAATAATGTGCACTTCTGCACATCTCGCATCGTTTGAGGATTTTAAATAATGTGCACTTCTGCACATCTCGCATCGTTTGAGGATTTTAAATAATGTGCACTTCTGCACATCTCGCATCGTTTGAGGATTTTAAATAATGTGCACTTCTGTACATCTCGCATCGTTTGAGGATTTTAAATAATGTGCACTTCTGTACATCTCGCATCGTTTGAGGATTTTAAATAATGTGCACTTCTGTACATCTCGCATCGTTTGAGAATTTTAAATAATGTGCACTTCTGTACATCTCGCATCGTTTGAGAATTTTAAATAATGTGCACTTCTGCACACCTCGCATCGTTTCAGAATTTTAAATAATGTGCACTTCTGCACATCTCGCATCGTTTGAGAATTTTAAATAATGTGCACTTCTGCACATCTCGCATCGTTTGAGAATTTTAAATAATGTGCACTTCTGCACATCTCGCATCGTTTGAGAATTTTAAATAATGTGCACTTCTGTACATCTCGCATCGTTTGAGGATTTTAAATAATGTGCACTTCTGTACATCTCGCATCGTTTGAGGATTTTAAATAATGTGCACTTCTGCACATCTCGCATCGTTTGAGAATTTTAAATAATGTGCACTTCTGCACATCTCGCATCGTTTGAGAATTTTAAATAATGTGCACTTCTGCACATCTCGCATCGTTTGAGAATTTTAAATAATGTGCACTTCTGCACATCTCGCATCGTTTGAGAATTTTAAATAATGTGCACTTCTGTACATCTCGCATCGTTTGAGGATTTTAAATAATGTGCACTTCTGCACATCTCGCATCGTTTGAGGATTTTAAATAATGTGCACTTCTGCACACCTCGCATCGTTTGAGGATTTTAAATAATGTGCACTTCTACACACCTCGCATCGTTTGAGTATTTTAAGTAGTATGTACTTCTTCATCTTCCGTCCTTTGAGGATTTAAGTAGTGTGCACTTTTTCATCTTGTGTCCTTGAGGATTTTAAGTGATGTGCACTTCTGCATCTTGCGGGTCTTTGAGAATTTAAGTCGTTTGCACTTCTGCATCTTGTGTCATTTGAGGATTTTAAAACGTGTCCACTTGTGCATCTTGCGTTCTTTGAACATTTAAGCCATGTGCACTTGTGCATCTTGTGTCCTTTGAGAATTGTAGTCGTGTGCACTAGTGCATCTTGTGTCATTTGAGGATTTTAAAAGGTGTCCACTTGTGCATCTTGCGTCCTTTGAAAATTTAAGTCGTGTGCACTTGTGCATGTTGTGTCCTTTGAGAATTTAAGTCGTGTACACTTGTGCATCTTGTGTCCTTTGAGGATTTTAAAACGTGTCCACTTCATCTTTCGTCGTTTTAGGATTTTCTTCAAACATTTGCAGATAAACATTCATTCATGTTAGGGTTGTTGTAAATGAAGAGATTCTGGTTCTGAGCATTCTGACCACTGTTTTTACATAGGACAAAATGTATAGCACTTTAGAAAATTCATTGTTTTTCACTTTACTCGTTTACTATTGCAAAGAGTTATCGCAATATGGTCATATTTTCATTCAGTGTAAAATTGAAAATGAAATATTTGATGAGAGGAATTATTTTTCTAGAGTAATTTTATTTCATTTTTGAGCTGGCTTACTGAGGCCTAAGTGCAAAATTACAGGATCGTTTTCTCAATTTCGGACGACAATGATGATGATGATGATTGATTGATTGATGATGACGATGGTGATAATGAAAACACCTTAAATATTGATGATTATTATAATGACTACAAGGGTGACGATGATTATTAGGAATATCATACTGATGATCTTGTAACATTTGATGATGTTGATGATGTAAATGATGATAATCATGTAGACGATTATAGCGATGCAGTTATTGATGGTGATAGTAACGATGACGACAACAATTTCAATAATGTTCCTATTGATGATGTTGTTTCTGTTGACGACGACAATGATGATAATGATAATAACTTTGCCAATGATGATGACGACTATTTGTTACGTAATGATGAAGATGAAGTTTATGATGGTAATTGTTTTTAGGTTGACTGCCGATATTGTTCTATTTGTGGCCGCCTTGTTGTAAATTAGGTTGGTCAGTCACTTCAAGATTGGGGGGTTCTATTCGTCGAAGATCTACATCAGTTTTTAAACCAATGCATGTCATTTATGTATAAAGCTCCCCGGAGCTTTATTTCTCAACACCTAACGAATACAGCCCCCGAATAGTTATATTCGTTGATGACGAGCAAATATAGCTCCCGGGGAGCATCATCCGTTAAGGCGCATTGGAAACATCTCCCCGGAGAGCTATATACAACGGGAGCTGTATAAGGCGTAACAATGCATGGGTACTATTCATTAAATAAAGAGTTATTGTTATACAATGTTTGGTATTATAAATAAACATTTTCTTAGAGTGTATATGCTCCAATGAGTTATTTTAGAACATATATTTCTTTATACATTAACAATTACTTTTCACTTGATAATGTCATTGAATCAGTAGAATACACATGGATTACTGTAACGCTATATCCCTTTAATTAAATCCCTCTATCATTTCAATCAAAATATATCTTATGAATGTAGATTTGTCTTTGATTAAACTAAAGTTCAAAGGAAGATCAAATTGCTCCTAATAAATGGAATGTTTCTCAAATGTCTTTGCAAATATTTCTCTTTTTTCAGTTTAAAAATCTTTCTCATATTTAATTAAAAGTTGATGGTCTCAATATTTTCTAATTTTGTTAAGAAAGGTTTCCTACTCTACGCAATCCCAAGAGGAGATATAATATTTCTCTTAAATATAATATTGGAAAACTTTAAAGGCTTGAATTTCCGAAGCTTCTTCAAAACTGATGCAAAATAGTTTTAAAAAGAAAAAGAATCGCGCTAAAATGTTAAACATTAGCACTTTTAATGTTAAGCAAACATTTTTTAAAGTTCACGAAACTGTAAGAGTCCTTTAATATATAATAAGAAACCCCGTGAGTCTCTTATGATAATGAGAAACCTGAGAGTCTCTTATGATAATGAGAAACCTTGAGAGTCTCTTATGATAATGAGAAACCCTATGAGACTCTTATGATAATGAGAAACCCTGAGCGTCTCTTATGATAATGAGAAACTCTGAGAGTCCCCTTTTATTATGACAAACATTAAGAGTCCCTTATGATAGTGCGAAACCATGAGAGTCCTTTATAATGACAAACTCTATGAGGATCTTGTGATAATGAAAAACTCTTAGAGTCCCTCACGAATCTCACATAATACAAAAAGACTAATAGAGCCCCTCATGATAATGAGACACTCTTGGAGTCCCTCATGATAACCAGAAACTCCTTGCCTCCTGTATAATGAGAAACTCTGAGAGTCTCTTATGGCAATTGTAACGGGTCTTGGCTTGTATGATTTTCTACAATTTAAACACAGCATATTGTTGACGAACAGATAACACTTTGAAAGAAAAAAAATCAGATATATCAACCGGCAGAAACCGTTGCATTTTTTCAAAAAGTTTCAAGGTTTTATTTCACTTTCTTTTCAAACTAAAAACAAACTAAAAAAATCAACAAGATAAAGAAGGAGAACCATCAATTATAATTTAAATTATACTGTTTGATTGTCCAGAGATATATAAATTGAAATTAGCAGTTGTATAAAACAAACAATGAAAACGTGATTTCTTTTATTCTTTAATTTTAGTTTCAGGATATGTTAATTTTTACTCTGACGTGTTAACATTTTTTTAAAGCAAAAACAGTAAGTTATTAGGTTTATGTGATATACAACAAAATTTTCAGTTCTGTAACATGTTAGGAGTCAGAAAAATGATTTTACATCATCAACATGAAAAAAAACTAGTCACCAACCCACTTTGAATAAAAGATAACGTAACACACCCCCACCTCCTGCACACACCCACACACCTCCAGTACACTGTTTCTCATCTCATATCATCAAAATGAAGAACAGAACTAGTTACTACCCTCTTAAAGTTGAAGATAAAATCCTCTTCTTCAATTTTAATGATCTTAAAGTTACGTGCGTAACAGAGGAGACAAATTTCTATCATCAAAATAGAAGGCCACGTCTGTGCTTTATTGCTTAAACAGAAAGATGCAAAACGATTCTAAAAGTCAAAGAAACTGAAACTTATTTACCAAGATCTTTAACTATAAACACCATGCCAATAATGCTGAGCACACAAATGTTTCCGGATATCTATATCGTATAACCGACAATTCCTGCTGCATCCCATCTTGGCGTCGGAAGCAGCGCGAGTAGTCAGCTAACCACATAAACTGCATGGATGTTGCGTGTTCGCAAGTTTCTTCAACTTTTTAGGATTGTACAAGTATCACGAAACAGCTTTTATGACAATGTATACATGTACGTTGTATGATTCTCTCTACAGTTCCAGACAGTCGGTAATGTTGTGTCTTGTATGAGAAATAATCTGTATGCCTCGAAAATGGACTAAAGCTGCCGCGATAACACATAGATGGAAGATCTGATGACTGTGGCACTGTGAAAAAGAACAGAACAGGATCTGTAGTCACTACTTGAACGTTTATAGAAACTATTTTCTTTTGGCCTTAACGGATATTCGGATACTTGAACATCAGAACTGTGTGACAGTTTTCGAATGTTTATTTCGCATTCCAGAGGTAATTATTAATATAAAATGGCTGTGAAATTACAAAAAAAGGATCCTTTTTCAATTTAAATCTAAAACATTTATGTTGTGGCAAAGACAAATCCACAATATCTTTATCTTCTTTGTATCCAGCCTACTTTATGAAATATACTCCTATTAACAATGGTTATGATTGATGGTGTTGATATTAAGACAGCATAATATGGCTCGACAGATTTCGGGATAGAATCAACGCCATAGCGCGAAATTTGTCCTTCGGCAAAAACAGCAGATTTCAGAAATGCCTCTCATTAGTTTTGCTTGAGTTGGTACCAGTAAATAGAGTTATAATCTTTGCTTTTTCCCTTATGAAGTACACTATGATGGGAGATGTAAATATCAACAGGGGTATCCTCGAAATATTATCAGAGCTTGTGCTCAAAACAGACCTTCGGTTACAGAAAATAATTTTATTACGTTTATAAGGCTTTGACCGAACAGTTACTATTTAAATGACATTAATACTTACCCAAATATCAAACTTCCCAGGGTACAGACTTTCGGGGATCCTGAAGGCGTACATCAAAGCGCCACCTATATAGAGGAAGGCCATGGTGACCAGATGAAGAATTCCATACTCGTACACGGCAGAATATAGACCAACAATGGCGACGAAATGAATTGTGGGTATAACCCCTGTCAAACCGAGCCCAATGAACAGACCTAAAACCAAGACAATGAATGTATAAGTTTTCTAATACTTTGTACTTTCTTTAAATTGTTTTTACAAGAAAATGAAATAAAATTCTTCTTTCATTAAAATCCCTACATTTCAGACAAAAAGTCAATATTTATCCACTTCAGTAACCATATCATATCCAACAAAGTTATACAGTTTTACACCTTGAATACTTTATTTTTTCAATTCACAGTTCGAAGCATCTAAGTTGTCTCTTCCAGATTGTCTGTGTGTTTGTCTGTATGTTTGTTCTAGTAATTTAATTATAGCTGTTACAACCATAATGTACATAGCTTTTTACCTGCCCGGAGTGGTCTATAAGTGGGTGTGGCGAACTTGTCGAACAAAGACACGACGATACAGCTGCTTCCAAGCACAATAATTGACACGAGATAGACCATGTGAGCGGTGAAATGGCAGAAGAATGAATAATACAAAAAGGGCACAAATGAGCCAACTGTGAGCAGGGCAATTCCACAGTAGTCCAACCTGATACAAGGTAAAAAGAACATGTTATACTGGTATATGAAGGAATGAAACAAATTATCGTCTGCTGACGTATAAGCAAAAGCTCAAAAGAGCTGCTAGATTCGAACCTTATACGTGCGGAAACCAACATTCACCTCAACTCTCCTCGCATCGCCTTCCTTTTACATAAAACCTTTCTTTAGTTGAACGATTTTCAAGGCAAATGCAACGTTTATTTTAAGATTATTTTTACTGGTTTTTAGTATTATTTCAAGCCTTTTCTCACAGTTTCGACATAGATTTTTGTCTGAATGTTATTTTTATTAATTTTATCTAAGCTATTTGTACTAATAAAGAGACCGCCTCACGTCGTTTATAGTTTATTCCAATGAGCCGAATTTACTTTAAGTGGTAGACAAATAAATAAGAAATTGGGAGGAAAACTTACTTGCTAAATAACTTGTTGACGTTCTCCGAGTGACAAAACACAGTGTGAAACAACCAGGAAAACGTGAGACATAATATTGCGCCCCCAAAAAACACGCTGTGTACTGTAATATCCTGCCACATCCAGTCTATATAGCGACTACTCAGCGTGTATACGGCAATAGATATAAAAGCTATCATTCCTGTAACAGAATTATAAATAAACATGTCTGTATAGTCCATGCTCATGAAAAGTGATAAAAATGCTACCCATATTAAAACAAGTAATAAAGATAAAACAAGTGATGAGTGTTATTGGAAATCTGCAAGCCACCATCTTGAATTCGAATCAGACCATTCGGATACCTTCCGACTAGAAGCGGAATAGATGTCCAGTGGTAACAAACAGGACTTTTAATCAAGGAATTGCAAGTTCTGACTTCCCGCTTTTCAATTAACATTACCTATTGTCTTTTGGATTAGCCATTAAATCGAGGTTGTATATAAGGGTGCTATAGACTTAGCAGGGAGAATAAGTATAGGGGTGACTCTGGAAAAAATGGTTTCTCTATCTTGTACTATCCCCAACAGCCTAAAATAACTCAGCTTTGCATGTAGTGTCGGTTTTATGACGATAATTTAGCTCAAATACATAGACATCGTAAGTCATGAGCATGTTACAGAGACAGTGGTGTCTCTGGAAAGATATGATTTTCTCTCGGGAACTAATTACCAAACTCATCAGGGGCTTCGGTCATTTGGGCAACTGGTACTTACGATTGATAAATTGGAAAACAAAAGTTAGATAGATTATGAAGACAGAACAGAAACCTTACACCCTACTCAAAACCGTTATATTATACAACTCTTTCAAGTACATTATTAATGTGCTAAATTCGCGATATTTTTCGTTGGCTGTTTGATTCATTATGACTTGAGATAATGACTGTCGATATTTGCTGAACTAGTTAACAGCTTCAAAACCTAGGTCATAAAATGTCGCGGAGACTTCTTGAAATTAGTAGATAACAAACATGCGATAACATTCCTATAATACTTGACACATTTAAATAGTCTGGGTGTTTTGCGAGGTTCATGTAGTTTAAATATCATTCATGGAAAACCAAGGAATATTTCTTTTTAAACATAAAAGTCGAAAATCAATTTTTTGACACAACCACATATAAAACAGCATATATCAACTTATTTCAACCGGCTCTGTAAAAACAGTTGGTAAGCAAAACAACTTTTGGCGTCATATAAACTGATCATAATAATTTTACCAGACTATATATTTTTTTAAAGAGCAAATAAAAACTGACAATTCGTGAAACACAGCAATAAAAAGATATCAGTTTCATGACAGTAGACACTGCA
Source organism: Cyclina sinensis (assembly GCA_012932295.1). NCBI lineage: Eukaryota > Metazoa > Mollusca > Bivalvia > Venerida > Veneridae > Cyclina > Cyclina sinensis. The sequence continues at coordinate 32,543,438 of JAAONU010000013.1, forward strand.
AAGAAGGTACTTTAAAAGTGATCAAATATTAAAAGAAAAAATATCGACGTGTTTTCCAGACCAATCCCAGAGTATGATGAAAACTAACTGCGAAATGTATCTACATATACAACTTTCTTTGTCTTACCTAATAAATGTGTCCATATATTGCCGGTTTCAGTATGAATTTGAAAGACAGATCTAAAGCATGCTTTAAATGAGTTTAAAGGCAGTCTGTGTCCAAACACGAGGTACTCATTATCTTGTAACCAGTCTGGTAGATGGTGATGATGTACAAGACTCCACCCGGCCTCTAGCACGTGTTTCACGAAACCTTCGGCACTTTCCACCATCCGCCGTGAGCTGGATAGAAAATCGGAAAATGTGCTGTCTTCTGCAGGGGCAGAATTTCGCCTCTGTACTGGAACCTAAATGTACACAACACAGCTATTTCAGTTACTAGTAAATTACTAATGTTTCAACTAAAAATGGTGTAAAATATAGTATAGCTTATTCATTATCATGTTACCGCTTTTCAAAGGGGTAGCCTCCCGGACTCATGTGTAATCACTATTTTTGACAACATTAAATAGAGGATATTTGTTTGTTTTTGTGGAAGATGAGAATTTATTTCATCGAGTGAACACCATATGTGATATTTTCACGAGTGGCGCAGCCACGAGTGAAAATATAAACATATGGTGTTCACGAGATGAAATAAATTCCCATCTTCCACTAAAAAACAAACAAATTTTCTTTTTATTTTATGCCAACACGTCAAAAATGGGTATTTTATGACATTTTTACTCAGGGCCTTCAATAAATTCCCCAGGGTGAGCCCCAAATCAGTTAATGCGTACTTTGGTCAAACCGTTACTCCGCACAAAAAAAGTGCAGACAATCTCCAATACATATGATAACTTTACTTCTGCTGAAATAAACTGAATACACTTTCATCAAATAACATTTATTTTTCTCTACACAGTTTATCAATATATATTGAATTTTAGCCGTACATACTTTAATTATAAAAGCGGATTAATACCGAGTAATATTCAATCAATTGAATTGAAAGTCGGCCATATTGGATATTGTCCATGTGAGTTATGTAAACAAATCAGACATTTTAAATAATTTATGGCGAATTTCATCATTGTTCACAACTAGTTAGGCTCAGGAATTCAATATTATAACTGGATTTAACAAGGTAAATAAATTTCACTCGCTGTCACTGTCTGAAATACAGCGGGTTCTGTTGTATTTACGTGGTGTGTAAGATTTGCTTCCCTTGATAAAAAAGTAGTTCCGGCACAAACAGTGGATTATCAAAATGGTTATTTCACTGATTCAAAACAGTGGATTATCACTTTTATCTCACTGATATTTCCCTATATTTCATTGGTAGGCATAAAATAAATGTATTTTTCCATTCTTTAATGTGAATGCCAGGTAGACAGACAAATATTAAGCATTCAAATATGGAAAAAAACTTAGCTTTAACTCTACTCTTGTATCTTCTAATTCGGAATGCCAAATTTTCAAATATGTTTTATTAACTTAACAAGTTCAGCTTTTAAAAAAAGCTAGTAGCGGCTCGCATTGATATTTATATTCAGTAACTATGGGTGACTGGTTTGCAGCTTACTCTTCTACTACTATTCACACAAAGAGTTAATTTACTAACAGCATTTCGGTAACATATGAATGTTGCAATACCACACACTGTTGAAAGAAGCAAGAAATCATTACAGGCTTCATAAAATGTAAGAACGGTACTAGAGAAAGCATACCATGAGCTAGTCTGTATTGTAATGCACTAGTCCATTTCGTAGACGTAAAGTCCATTTCGTGAAATGGACTCCATTATGTATTATATCCTAACCCCCGAAAGACGCGGGAGAAATGAAAAAAAGCTTGAGTGACAGAGACAACAGTTCGGGAAACGAAGAAAAAAAAGTCGATGTAACTCTTGCTCTATATTTGGCTTAGATATTGTTTTCTGTTAATGATGGTGATTTTAAGTTAACAATATATAAAAACAGTACATTATCAAGGCACCTTGCTAAAACGTTTCGTGTGCCGTGCTTTGCGTCATTATGATAATGGCCTCCGAATACGGGGGCATATGTCAGCTTTGAAAGCGGGCTTTCTATTGGTTGATTTGCCATAACGTAATATTTGGTCTCCAACTTTTTTGAACTACAATCTCTTGAAACTGGAAGCCAGGCGGCTTTGAAGCTTCGGAAGTGTTCGGAGTTCTAGCTTGGTTTTCGTCGGGAAGTAAAATCCTATCGTAATACAGGCTCGCTGAGGCGAGCCGGCATAAACAGGAACAAATACCCTAACTTTAGATATTTAAATCTTTACACAAAATGCATCAAGGATACCGCACGATATTTTGTTTTTGTTGGATTTGTTTCAGTATATAGTTGGTAGAATATATTTGATTTGGAACTTTTAATGGAAAACATTAGCTGATATTTTCCATGGCATTAAACTCAAACAGAAACTATTTGAATTATCTCAGTAATATTTGTTTTGACTAAGTAACTTTTTGTTCTTTTTTTTATTTGTCTGTGACACTATTTTCATTCTAACAATCCCTTATTGTGTTTTTCTTATTGACGTTTGAAGACATGCATTGTATGCCTACTTCTACTGTATAATGTTGATCTGACATATAATTATAACCTTTTTGTCGTAAGGGGCCGAACGCAAGACTGCAGATTAGGTCATATAAGGTTGAAGAGTAGTGACTTATTGCAAATATCTAGACAAATTTCTAAGAAATAAAATGAAAGGACTTCCGTTTACTTTTCTATCAAAACAGTTGTTTTGGCTTTAGCCTGGACGAAAGAAGCAACGCGTATAATACTAAAGTTCTTTTTGTTTTTATCGAAGATCCTACTTAGATTTAATACACTACACTGTTCATTCAAATAAAGGTATCTATATAAAACCATCGTGGTTTTCAATGTTAATAATGCTCGTACTCAACTGGTATGACCGTTTCATAATACATGCCAATGAAACTTCAATGTATCCAAAATTAAAGTCATTATAAAGCAACGTCAAAGACGAAAGTATTAGACAGGAAATGTATATATCATAGGTAAGATTAAAATCTACGTTACCTTTCTTTTCTGTCCATACTCTGACAGACTTCGTTTTGGAGCCACCTTAGGTATGACATCATTAGAATTCTCGTCTGCTACGCTGGAAAAACTTAGCCCATTGTCCTCTTTGCTGTCTTGTTCTCCTGTATCTGCTAATGAACAATGTGTATTTTTAGCTGATTGCTTTCTGTTCCTAATAACTTGTTCTTCCATATCAATTTTTGTTTACATATCACAACACAACATAGCAATAACCGACTGATTCAAACCATAATGTCAATATCTGTTTTATACACTTAAAATCGTACCACTTAGTCGTCTCATGACTATATAAAGATGATTAAAATAGTTTTGAGATAATAAAACAATTTATATTAAAACGGACTTTATACTTTGTACTCCGGACCACTGGAAAAACCAAAATTCTATTTTTAGAATTATTACGAATTTGGATACACGAGAGCTTTTATTGATGAACACAAGACAGTTACTATTTACAAATTTAAAGATGTAAGCTTCAAACATAGGTAATATGGAATGTTATTTAGGTAAAAAATGCACAACGCCTGCTTACTGTTACATTTTATTTACTAACACTGCGCTTACGGGTACAATCATTATGCATGCTGGCAACTTCCATCACGCTTGTTGACAATGATACCATGCTTGCTGGAAGTTACAACTTGTATGCTTTTTATGCCATGATGCTTATATCATATTTTCATTTGACTGAATGACAGTTCAATGTAGCGTAATGGTATATTTCATCATGCCGTGGGTGTCTTGGTTTAATTGTACTGCATCCAAGAACAAAATACACGGAGTGATCAACCAGTATAAAAAATGTTATCAGACACTTGGCAAAATAGAAGTATAATGTCAATTAAAATTATAAGTCGCATTTTGACAACAGTCATGTTGAAATATCAATGCTAGTATACAGTCCGTGCATATTGAAATACGATATCATTACGTTACATTGCACTGTCATTCAGCCATTTTCATCACTGTGTCGTTCTCTGTCAGTACACTAGTGAAAAATACAGAACTCGTTACGTACTTTCGGCATTAATGCCCAAGTATGGAATAAAATACATGTTAAAAATATAAAAAGGCACTTCCATGTTTATTATCGCCGTTCCTGGACGGCGATATATACAATTAACAAGATTTGAACAGTTTTGCCTGTACACCGCCTGCCTTTAGCAAATCATAGCAAAGCATTTCATATCACATGATAAGAAAATGGACGTCAAAATTCTTCTGCAAGGGATGCGTAAATGGACTCGCCCAACCGCCATGTTTGTCGGGTTACTTATTCTTACAACTGAAAATTACCATCATGAATGTACGATCTCAGTACCAGTCTTCAGGCTCGTGTAGGAGAAACACAGGATAATCGCAATATTTTTTGCTACATGTCATTTTTAACTAGAGAATGTAGTCTAAATAAGAGTATGGTTTGTTTGTTTTTTTCCAAAACTTGCATTTAAAGAAAAAAATAAATGCTTGCTTCCGGGCGGTTCTTATCAGGATACAACTTCCCCGCAGGGGTTACTTCCCCTGATTAGCACAGTAAAAGTAGCAAAGCGTGACTTAACCGGTGCGAGGAGTTTGATCAGGATTTTTCCGTGTTTTATATATGCTTCATTAAATGAAGGGTTAGGGCGATATCGTATTTTTTATTTAAAAATTATTCTGTTTAAATTGTACATATAATATTCTTATGGTATTGAAGAACTGTATCTAGCTTTTGTTAAGTATACATTTTTTAGTAATAAATAAAGTTAAAAAACTACGCAAATAGTCAATTAATTATGCGTAGACTGGTTTACAACAAAGCAATATTTACAAGGTTTTAATGCTGCAAATTTTAACATGATGTATAAAGATATCGGGATGTTTTTCATTAAGAAGCCAAATCGTCCGCTTTCAAAAATAGTCCAGCTACAATAAAAATTACAATGTATATTTAATCTACTTAATAATTTCTGTGTGAAAATTATCAAATATAACTTCGCTTTTCAGTGCAAAGCATGTTGTAAGATTATCAAATTAATGAATGAAGAACATGAAATACATTCATCTATGGATAAGACGAGATGCATGGCTGAACGGCGATTTCAAGCATTTTTGGAAATGCAAATACTTGTATGTAGATATATGTGAAAGTTATTTTCTAAGTAAACGTATGTTGTTAATTTAAACTGTAGCATTATCAATAAGAGAGAAAATAAAATCTAAAATTTCGTGTTGTAAGATTTGATGTGAGAATGGACATTTAAAGTAAAGACTTAATAAATAAAAATGGCTATGAGTGGAGGAAATCAAAACAACCATTGCGAAATACCGATCCAACACGTGGCAAGGTTTGAACTACCCAAATTCAGAAGAACAGCATTTTGTTCCTACCTTAATGTGGAGTCATTTCGAAAAGGCTTTGTTTTCTTTTTTCCCCCAAAATGCTTGCATTTTACAAGAATTAATGCCCTTTTCGTAAGAAAACTGTGTGACGAACTTATTCGGAATTAGATCAATTTCAGTTTCAATCTTGCAAAAATGACCAATGGTCATCTACAAATCATTGTAAAGGTAAGATTTCAGGTCCATTATCATTAAGGAAGTTATATCCTTTGTTATTAAACCCTTACAATATTTATATCGTTTTCACAACCTGGATACTCCCTATCTCAAAAACTACAGTAACTCGGCAATTTTGGATTATAAACATAAAGAGAATACAAGTAGTGTGAACTTGTGCATCTTGCATCCTTTGAGAATTTAAAGTAGTGTGCACTTTTGCATCGTGCGTCGTTTGCGGATTTTACCATGTGACGTTTTGCATCTTGTATCCTTAGAGAATTTAACTAGTGTGCACTTCTGCATCTTAAGTCCTTTGAGCATTTAAAAGAGTGAGCAGTTCTGATACTTGCACGCCTTAAGGATTTTAAGTAGTGTGCACTTCTGCAACTTCTGCATCGTTTGAGAATTTTAGCCAGTGGCATTTTTTGTACTGATTTTTACGAGTGAACAATTCTTCTGCTACTTGCGTCCCTTGAGGATTTTAAGTAGTGTGCAGTTCTGCAGCTCCCTTCGTTTGAGGATTTTAGCTAGTGTGCATTTTTGCATCTTGCGTCCACTGAGAATTTAAAGCAGTGTGCACTTCTGCATTTTGCCTCCTCTGATAATTTAAGTCGTTTGCATTTCTGCATCTTTTGAGGATCTTAAGTAGAGTGAGCTTCTAAATATAGCGTCCATTGAGGATTTTAAGTAATGTGCACTTCTGCATCTTGTGTCATTTGGCGAGGTAAAACACGGTCATATTTTCTATTCAGTGTAAAACTGGAAATGAAATATTTTATGAGAAGAATTATTTTTAGTGAGAAGTTTAATTTTATATTTGAAACCGGTTCATAAATGTCCATACTCTGAAGCAATTTTTCAATAAAACATCTGATCTCGTTCACTGATTTATCTCTAGGAAATTTGAAAACAATTAATAAATTAAGATAACTTTTTTAACATATCTAGAATTGTTGTATAAAATATTTGATGAGGTTTTAAAGGGGCTGTGCTCCAGATGACAAAAAAAGGAAAGTTTTCTTGTATTACAAATTTCTTGTAATATTTATGACTAATGCTTAAAAAATAACTTACTGACAAAAAATAAGTCAAATAATTACATTATAAATTGATTTTTTTCCCTGTCAAAGTGCTATACCGTAACGCGACGGTATAACTATATCGTATAAGATTTAAAGAAAATATCTGTAATATCACATGCGGCGATGGTGGTGACAGTAAAAGCGTTGGAAATATTTTGTTAACATGAAGGTCCAGAGTTCAAATCAGGCTGGAGCGAAAATATTTTTTTATTCTATTTTAACTTTTGATAATCAGTTTTGAAGTAAAATATTATGTTGTTATAATCTCACGGCATCTAAATATATAATTTATGAAAAAATTTTTTTTATGTCAAATCTGGAGTACAGCCTCTTTAAAAAGAGGCATATCCTAACATTAAGAACATCCGATTTCTTTCAAGATGATATAAAACTGAATGGTACTGAACGACTCATGCCAAAATATCAAGGAATCGCTCAAAAATCCCAAGTACAACCGGTGAATTGAATGCATTGTTACACCATATACAGCTCCCGTCGTATATAGCTCCCAGGAAGCTTATCCATTGCGTCTTAACGAATATAGCTAAACAGAGAGCTATACGGATATAGCTCTCAACGAAGGGAAGCAGTGTACATCAAGATACACCATTTTGGCGGATACAGCTCCTCAAAGTCGATTAAGAAACTAGAGGCGTAAGATAAATATTTGTCCATATATGTTTGTATGTTCATGTATATCATACACGATAATTAATTTTATCTACGTTCTGTTCACATAAGTTTTACACAGTGTATAAATATGTTGTTCTGTTTTCAGCACTAAAATCATCATCTTCTTCATCATCTCGATTTAATTCACCATCCCTGTCTTATGCCAAGGTTTTTCAAAATGTAAAAGGGCTATTATTTTGAGTCCGCCATGTTGAATTTAATATCACTTCCATGAGTCGGTTTCGTCTCGGACCTACACATCATTGTAGGCGTGATTGGACAGCCGACATTGTTCTATTTTTGGCCGCCTTGATGTAAATCAGGTTGGTCAGTCACTTCATGGGAATGGGGGTTCTATTCGTCAAAGCGATATATCACTTCTTAAACCGATCCATGTCATTGACGTATAAAGCTCCTGGGAGCTTTATTTGTTGACACCTAACGAATATAGTTCCCTGACAGTTATATTCGTTGATACCTAACAAATATAGCTAAATCCGTTAAGGTGCACGGGAAACAGATACCCGGAGAGTTATATACAACGGGAGCTGTATTAGCCGTTACAATGCATAGGTACTATTCTTTAAATAAAGAGGTATTGTTATACAGTTTGGTATTATAAACAAACACTTTCTTAGTGTGTATATGTTCTAACATATATTCCTGTTTACATTAACGATTTCTTTTCATTTGATAAAGACTATTATTGAGTCAGTAGAATACATATGCAGTATATGGGTTACTGTAAGGGTATCTCTCTTTAATTAAATCCCTCTATCATTTCAATCGAAATAAGTGTTCGGAATGTAGATTTTTCTTTGATTATACTTCAAAGAAAGATCATATAGCTCCTAATAAATGGAATGTTTCTCAAATGTATTTGCAAATATTTCTATTTTTGTCAGTTTAAAATTCTTTCTGGTACTTAATTAAAAATTTTCCAAATTTGTTAAGAAAGGTTTCCTACTCTATGCAATCCCAAGAGGGGATATAATATTTCTAATAAATATAGTACTGGAAAACTTTGAAGGCTTGAATTTCTGAAGTTTCTTCAAAACTGATGCAAAATACCTTTAAATAGAAAACGAATGTGAAACATTAGCACTTTTAATGTTACCCAAATATGTTTTCAAGTTTGAGAAACTCTTAGAGTCCCTAATATGATAATGAGAAACTCTGAGAGTCCCTCCTCTTATGATAATGAGAAACTCTGAGGGTCCCTTATTATGACAAACTCTAAGAAGCTCTTGTGATAATGAGAAACTCTTAGAGTCTCTCATGATAATGAGAAACTCATAGTGTACCTCATGATAATGAGGCGCTCTTGAAGTCCGTCATGATAACCAAAAACTCCTTGACTCTTGTATGACAATGGTAATTAGTCTTGGCGTGCATAATTTTCTTCAATTTAAACATAACTTATTGTTGATGAACAGAAAACACTCTGAAAAAGAAAATTAAATGATATATATATATCACCCAGCAGAAACCGTTGAAAAAAGTGTTAAGCATTTTCCAAAAAAGTTTCAAGGTTTTATTTCATTTTCTTTTTCAAATTAAAAACAAACAAAAATATTAACAAGATTAAGAAGAGGAACCATCAATTATATAATGGGTTTTTTTTTGTCCAGAGATATATACATGTAAATTGAATATAGCAGTTGTATTAAACAAAGAATGAAAATGGGCTTTTATTTTTTTAGTTTCAGGACATTTTCATGTTCACGTGTTAAGATTTTCTATCACTAAATGTGATAAATACCCCTGCAAGACTGCTTCGGAACTGAAGAAGTTATTAGTAACAGAATACTTAGTAAAAGAACTAAAATAGAGTTATGGTTGTGGGCAATTAAAGATAGTTGTGGTTCTTGTACATTGCCTTGCCTGTCATTGTGCTTGAGCATTGTATGAAGTTGCACTGAATTCGAACCATTAGTTTTCAAGTTATGCTCCGGAAATGGAAAACCAATAAAGGGCAATAACTCTGCAAATAGTGAAGACGGAGTTATGATTCTTGAACACTGCAATTCCTCTTATTGTGCTTGACCATAGTATGAAATTAGACATTGAATTCCAACCAGTAGTTTTCAAGTTATGCTCCAGACAAGGAAAACCAATAAAGGGCAATAACTACAAATAGTGAAGATGGAGTTATGATTCTTGAACACTGCACTTCTTCTCATAGTGCTTGACCACTGTATGAAGTTGCATTGAATTCCAACCATTAGTTTTCGAGTTATGCTCTGGACAAGGAACGTACCGACCGACTGACCAACCACCGATGACTCCTATATACCCCTCAAACTTCTTTTCGGGGGTATAATTATAAGTTGTATTTATCTATCTATTTATTTGTATTAATAATGACAAGCACTTGATTGCATAAAATGGCATAAAGTAAAATTATGTTAAAGTACAAATACGACATATTACATGTGTGACATTAAAAAATTATATTAAACAATCAAACTAAATAAATAAGAAGATACCAGGGCATGTTCTCATTACTCCGGATGACAAAAAAAAAGGATATGAATCCATTTATTTCCATTGTGCTCCTGTTTAATGACGGCATGTCCTGGCAAAGTTAAACATGTTAATTTTAAATCAAGCAGGAATTAAAAAGGTTAAACCATGTTTCATAACTTACACTCTGAGAATGAATTATCAAAAAATAAGAAATACTAAGTTTTCAAGGTCAATATCTTAACCTCTATCTGATGTACAACAAAATTTTCAGCTCTGTAACAAGTTAGGAATCAGAAAAATGATTTTATATCATTAATATAAACAGAGAACTAGCCACCGACCCACTTAATAAAAGATAGCGTAACCTCCCCCTTCCCTCCTCCCCAACCTATCCCTCCAGTACACTATTTCTCATCTCATATCATCAAAATAAAAAAACAGAACTAGTTACCACCCACTTAAAGTAAAAGATAATGTAAAATCTTCTATTTCAATCTTCACATTCTTACAGTCACATGAGTAATAGAAGAGAAATATTTCTATCATCAAAATAGAAGGCCACATCTGTGCTTTAATGCTTAAACAGAAAGACGCAAAAGGATATTAAAAGTCAAGGAAACTTGAACTTATTTACCAAGATCTTTCACTTATAAACACCATGCCAATAATGCTGAGCACACAAATGTTACCGGAAATTTATATCGTATAACCAACAATTCCTTCTGCATCCCATCTTGGCGTCGGAAGCAGCGCAAGTAGTCAGCTAACCACATAAACTGCACGGGTGTTGCGTGGTCGCAGCTTTTTAAAATTGTACAAGTATCACAAAACAGCTTTTATGACAATGTATAGATACACTGTATAACTCTCTCTATACTTCCAGACAGTGGGTAATGTTGTGTCTTGTATGAGAAATAATCTGTATGCCTCGAAAATGGACTAAAGCTGCCGCGATAACACATAGATGGAAGATTTGATGACTGTGGCACTGTGAAACAAAATAGAACAATAACTGTAGTCACTATTTGTACATTTATAGAAATTTTTTGGCTTCAACAGATATTCAGATACTTGAACATCAGAAATGTGCGACAGTTTTTGATGTTTACTTCGCATTCCAAAGGTAACTATTAATATAAAACGGCTGTGACATTACAAAAAGGATGGATCCTTTTTCAACTTAAGTCTAAAACATTTATGTTGTGTCAATGATAAATGCACAATATCTTTACTTTTGTATTGGCCTAAATCATGAAATATACTCCTCCTAATAACAATGGTTATGACTGATGACCTAAATATTAAGACAGCATAATATGGCTCGACAAATATCGGGTTCGAATCCATGCCACAGTGCAAAATTTGTCCTTCGGCAAAAACAGCAGATTTCATAAATGCCTCTCATTAGTTTTTGCCTGAGTAGGTACCAGTAAACAGAGTTATAATCATTGCCTTTTCCCTTATGAAGTAAACAATAATGGAAGATTTAAATATTAACAGGGGTATCCGGGAATTATTATCAGAGCTTGTGCTCTAAACAGACCTTCGGTTTCAGAAAATAATTAAATTACGTCTACAAGGCAGTCTGAAGGACAGGAATGAATAACAAGTGTGAAGAGAGGTTAGACCTCCCAATATGACATAGGATGATGATTACTATGGAAAATGGGCAAGCACATTTGGATCTCACATTTGTAGCAGTTTAAAAGTTATGGAGCGGACAGAAAATGTGGACTTTTTTATATATGACCTTTAGGTGTGACCTTTACCTTGGGATAGTGACCTGGTTGTTGGGCTCTGCACATCGTCTCATAATGGTGATCATTTGTGCCAAGTTATTTTAAAAACTTTCAAGCAATTTAATAGTAATGGAGCAGACACGAAATGTGGACTTCTTTATAAATGACCTAAGTGTGACTTTGAACTTGGGTGTAGCGACCTGGTTGTTGCACTCTGCACATCGTCTCATTATGGCGATCTTTTGTCCCAAGTTATTTTATAAGCTTGCAAGCAGTTTAATGGTAATGGAGCAGACACAAAATGTGGACTCTTCTTATGGCCATTGTGACCTTGACTTTGGGGGTAGCAACCTGGTGGTTGCGCTCTGCACATCGTCTCATACTGGTGATCATTTGTGCCAAGTTATTTTAAAATCTTTCCATGAGTTTAAAAGTTATGGAGTGGTGACAAGGTAACGGACGGACAGACTGACAGATAGGGCCATTCATACAATCCCCTCCCTGCTACGGGGCAGGGGATAAATAAGGCTTTGACAGTTCCGATTTAAATGACTGAATATGACTGCCAAAATAAAACTAGAGCTATCACTAAATGTAACAAGAGCCACTGCAAGCATGGGCCACGCTCGACTTTTTTCTATTTCCAAAGGCAAACACATCAGAGGAAGCACATTGTGGTGAAGGGATTTCAAATGAAACATCATTTGGAAATATAATTATACATAAAGTTATGGCCAACTTTAGCAACATTCAGAAATTTGACCTTAAAGGTCAAGGTCAAGTTCAGTTTAACCTTCTTTGGAGGTACTGTCTAAAAGGTAGTTATGTCCAAGCATGAAGACACTACATCCATTAACAACAAAGATATAGCCAAGTTAAGTAATGTCAAGGTCATTTAAAGGTCAAGGTAATGCTTGAATTGTTCAACACGTTTGTTTTATTCTCAGTGTTGTTTTGTCCCTGTATAGATCAAATTCGTCCATAAATTAACAAAAGTTTGGCTATTTAGCAAAATGCAATAATTCGAACTTGATTGTAAAGGTCATTTAAAGGTTAAGGTCATACTTGAATAATTTAACATGTAGGTTTTGTCATGAGCGTTGTTTTGTCCAAGTATTAATGAAAAAGAACTAAAAATGACGTTATTGCCAATATTAGCAAAATTCAATAATTTGACCTTGATGATCAGGGTCATTTGAAGGTCAAGGTCACAGATGAATGATTCAATGTGTCAGTTTTGTCATTAGTGTTGTTTTGTCTCAGTATAAATCAAATCAAACCATAAAAAACAAAAATTTGACTATTTTAAGCTAAATTCAATAACTTGACCTTAAATGTCAAGGTCATCTAAAGGTCAAGGTCATACTTATAATAAATCAAAGTGTGGGTTTTGTTGTTTCATCAAAGTATAAATCAAATCCATAAATAAACAACAGTTATGACAATTTAAGCAAAATACAATAATAGGACCTTGACTGTCAAGGTCATTTTGGGGTAAAGGTCATACCTGAATTATTCAACATGTAAGTTTTGTTAAAAGTGTTGTTTTGTCCAAGTATGAATCAAGTCTAACCATAAATTACACAGTTATGACCAATCTTAGCAAAATTCAATAATTTGATCTTGCTATTCAAGGTCATTTTTTAGGTCAAGTTCAAAAATGTCGGATTTGTCAAAAGTATTGTTTTGTCCAAGTATAAATCAAATCCATCAATAAATGACAAAGTTATGACAATTTAAGCAAAATTCAAACATCTGACCTTGAAGGTCAAGGTCATTTTTAGGCCATGGTCACACTTGAGTTAAACAACATGTCAGATTTGTCAGAAGTGTTGTTTTGTCCAAGTATGAATCAATTCCAACAATAAATGACAAAGTTATGGCAAATTGTAGCAAAATTCAATAATTTGACCTTGAAGGTCAATGTCATTTTTTATGTAAAGTTGATACATGAAAGAATCATAATGTCGGATTTGTTATAAGTGTTGTTTTATCCAAGTATGAGCAAATCCATAAATAAATACTAAAGTTATGACAATTTGAGCAAATTTCAATAATTTGACCTTGACAGTCATGGTTATTTTAAAGTAAACGTCACACTTGAATAATTTATTATGTCGGCTTTGTCATAAGTGTTTTTTTTTTTTTTTCCAAGTATATTTAACATCCAACGACAAATAACAAAATTATGGCCAGGTTTAGCAAATTCAATAATCTGACCTTGACTGTAAAGGTCATTTAAAGGTCAAGGTCATATCTGAAAGAATCAAAATGTCGGATTTGTCATAAGTGTTGTTTTGTTCAAGTATAAATCAAATCCATAAATAAATGAGAAAGGTATGACAATTTAAGCAAAATTCAATCATCTGACCTTGACGGTCAAGGTCATTTTTTTGTTATGGTCATACCTAAGTTATTCAATAAGTCGGTTTTGTCATAATTGTTGTTTTGTCCAAGTATGAATCAAAACCAACCAAACAACAAATAAGTTATGACAATTTAAGCAAAATTTAATTATTTGACCTTGATGGTCATGGTAATTTTAAGGTTAAGGTCAAACTTGAATAATTTATCTTGTCGGCTTTGTCATAAGTGTTGTTTCGTCCAAGTCTGATTCAAATCCAACCATAAATAACAAAATTATGGCCAGTTTTAACAAACTTCAATGATTTGACTTTGACTGTAAATGTCAAGATCAAACTTGAAATAATCATAATGTCGGATTTGTCGTAAGTGTTGTTTAGTCCAAATATGAATCAATTCTTTAAATAAATGAGAAAGTTCAAAGCAAAATTCAATCATTTGACTTTGATGGTCAAGGTCAATTAAAGGTCATGGTCATATCTGAGTTATTCAATATGTCGGTTTTGTCATAAGTGTTGTTTTGTCCAAGTATAAATCAAATCCACCTATTAATAATTAAGTTATGGCAAATTTTAGCAAAATCTAATAATTTGACCTTGAAGGTGAAGGTCATTTATGAGTCAAGGTCAAGTTTAGTCTGGTCTGCTTGAAGATCTTGTCCAAAGGGTTGTTGTGCCCAAGCATGAAGAGAATCCACCTCTTAATAATAAAGTTATGGCCAATTTTAGCAAAATTCAATATTTTGACCTTGAAGCTCAAGGTCATTTTTGAGTCAAGGTTAAGTTTAGTCTGTTATACTTGAAGGTCTTGTCCAAAGGGTTGTTGTGTCCAAGCATGAAGAGAATCCACCTACTAATAATAAAGTTATGACCAATTTTAGCAAATTTCAATATTTTGACCTTGAATTTCAAGTTCATTTAAGAGTCAATGTCAAGTTTAGTCTGCTCATTTTGTAGGTCTTGTCCAAAGTGTTGTTGTGTCCAAGTATGAAGATAATCCATCAAGGAATAAAAAAATTATGATCAATGTTAAAGTTTTCGGACAGGAACGGCAACGACACCTTGACTATAGCAATAACTCGATTCCTTTTCCAAAAAAACTCCAGCTAAAAAGAGCAATCACTAATGTGATTAATACCCCCATAAGACTACTTCAGAACTGAAGAAGTTATTAGTAACAGAATACTTTGTAAAAGAATTGAAATAGAGTTATGGTTGTGGGCAATTAAAGATAGTTGTGGTTCTTTTACATTGCATTTCCTGTCATTGTGCTTGACCATTGTATGTAGTTGCACTGAATTCGAACCATTAGTTTTCAAGTTATGCTCCGGACAAGAAAAACCAACAAAGGGCAATAATTTTGTAAATACTGAAGATGGAGTTATAGCTCTTATACAATGCACTTCCTGGACAAGGAAAACCAACAAAGGGCAATAACTCTTCAAATAGTAACTATGGAGATATGATTCTCAAACACTGCACTTCCTTTCATTGTGCTTGGCCATTGTATGAAGCTGCACTGAATTCCAACTAGTAGTTTTCAAGTTATGCTCCAGACAAGGAAACCCAACAAAGTGCAATAACTGTGCAAATAGTGAAGATAGAATTATTGCTCTTGTACATTGCACTTCCTTTCCTTCTGCTTGACCATTGTCATGAAGTTGGATTGAATTACAACCGGTAGTTTTCAAGTTATGCTCCGGACAAGGAAAACCAACAAAGGTCAAAAACTGTGCAAATATTGAAAATGGAGTTATGATTCTTGGACACTGCTTTTCGCCTCACTGTGTATAAAGTTGCAATTATTTCAAACCAGTAGTTTTCAAGTTATGCTCCAGACAAGGAAAACCAAGAAAGGCCAATAACTCTGCAAATAGTGAAGATAGAGTTATGATTCTTAAACACTACACTTCCTCTCATTGAGCTTGACCATTGTATGGTGCACTGACTTTCAACCAGTAGTTTTCGAGTTTTGCTGCGGATAAGAAAAACCAATAAAAGGGCATTAACTGTGCAAATAGTGAAGATGGAGTTACAATTCTTGAACACTGCATTTCCTCTCATTGTGCTTGACCATTGTATCAAGTTGCATTGAATTCCAACCAGTAGTTTTCAAGTTATTCTCCGGACAAGGAAAACCAATAAAGGGCAATAACTCTGCAAATAGTGAAGACGGAGTTATGATTCTTGAATACTGCACTTCCTTTCATTGTGCTTGGCCATTGTATGAAGCTGCACTGAATTCCAACTAGTAGTTTTCAAGTTATACTCCAGACAAGGAAATTGCAAAGGACCGACCGACCGCCCGACTGACTGGCCAACCACTGGGTGACTCCTACATACCCCCAAACATTGTTTCGGGTGTATAAATACCCCCTCAAGACTACTTCGAATCTGAGGAAGTTATTAGTAACAGAATACTTTGTAAAAAGATTGAAATAGAGTTTTGGTTGTGGACAACTTAAGATAGTTGTGGTTCTTGTACACTGCATTTCCTTTCACTGTGGTTGACCATTGTATAAAGTTGCACTGAATTCCAACCATTACTTTTCAAGTTATGCTCTGGACAAGGAAAACCAACAAAGGACAATAACTGTAGAAATACTGAAGATGGAGTTATGGCTCTTGTACATTGCACTTCATCTCGTTGTGCTTGACCATTGTATGAAGTTGCACTGAATTCCAACAATTACTTTTCAAGTTATTCTCTGGACAAGGAAAACCTAAAAAGTGCAATAACTGTGCAAATAGTGAAGCTGGAGTTATGATTCTTGAACATTGCACTTTAAGTCATTTTGCTTGATCATTGTATGAAGTTGCACTGAATTCCAACAATCATTTTTCAAGTTACGCTCCAGATAAGGAAAACGAACAAAGGACAATAACTCTGCTAATAGTGAAAATGGAGTTAGGGCTCTTGTACATTGCATTTCCTGTCATTGTGCTTGATTATTGTATGAAGTTGCACTGAATTCCAACCATTACTTTTCAAGTTATGCTATGGACCAGGAAAACAAACAAAGGGCAATCACTGTGCAAATAGTGAAGATAGAGTTATAGCTCTTGTACAATGCACATCCTCTCTTTGTGCTTGATCATTGTTTGAAGTCGCATTGAATTCAAACTATTACTTTTCAAGTTATGCTCCAGAAAAGGAAAACAAAGGGCAGTAACTCTGCAAATAGTGAAGATGGAGTTATGATTCTTGAACAATGCACTTTCTCTCATTGTGCTTGACCATTTTATGAAGGTGCATTGAATTCAAACCATTGGTTTTCAAGTTATGATCCGAACAAGGAAATTGCAACAGACCTTCGGAACGAATGACCACAGGGTGACTCCTATATACCACCAAAATTTCGTTTCGGTGGTATTAAAAAACACTGATACTTACCCAAATATCAAATTTCCCAGGGTACAGACTTTCGGGGACCCTGAAGGCATACATCAAAGCGCCACCTATATAGAGGAATGCCATGGTGACCAGATGTAGAAGTCCATACTCATACACGGCAGGATACAGACCAACAATGGCAACGAAATGAATTGTAGGTATAACCCCTGTCAAACCGAGCCCAATGAACAGACCTAAAACCAAGCCAATGATTGTAAGAGTTTCTTTTAATTGTTTTTACAAGAAAAATGAAATGAAATTCTTCTTCCATCGAAATCCCTACAATTCAGACAATGAGTAAATATCTATCTACCTCAGTAACCATTTCATATCCAACAAATTTATATAGTTTTACATTTAGAATACTGAAGTTTTTCAATTCACAGTTTGAAGCATCTAAATTATCTTTTCCAGATTGTCTGTATGTTTGTACTGTTTAATTTAATGATAGCTGTTACAAACATAATGTAAAGATTTTAGTGCAAAGCTTTTTACCTGCCCGGAGTGGTCTATATGTGGGTGTGGCGAACTTGTCGAACAAAGACACGACGATACAGCTGGTTCCAAGCACAATAATTGACACGAGATAGACCATGTGAGCGGTAAAATGGCAGAAGAATAAATAATACAGAAAGGGCACAAATGAGCCGACTGTGAGCAGGGCAATTCCACAGTAGTCCAACCTGATACAAGGTAAAAGAAAACATATTATGCATGTATGTGAAGGACTGAAACAAATTATCGTCTGCTGACATATAAAGCAAAAGCTCAAAAGAGCTGCTAGATATGAACCTTATACATACAGAGACCAACATTCACCCCAACTTTCCTCACATCACCCTCCCTTCACCGAAAACCTTGCTTTAGTTGAAAGAGTTTTAATGCAAATGCAACTTTTATTATAAGAACATTTGTACTGGTTTTTAGTATTATTTCAAGCCTTTTCTCACAGTTTCCAACATACATTTTTGTCTGAATCTTATTTTAATTAATTTTATCTAACGTATTTGTACTAATAAAGAGACCGCCTCACCTCATTTATAGTTTATTCTGATGTGCTAATTTACCTTGAGTGCTAGCAAATAAATAAGAAATTGGGAGGAAAACTTACTTGCTAAATAACTTGTTGACGTTCGCTGAGTGACAAAACACAGTGTGAAACAACCAGGAAAACGTTAGACATAATATTGCGCCACCAAAAAACACGCAGTGTACAGTAATGTCCTGCCACATCCAATCTATATAGCGACTACTCAGCGTGTATACGGCAATAGATATAAAAGCTATCATTCCTGTAACAGAATTATAAATAAACATGTCTGTATAGTCCATGCTCATGAAATGTGCTCAAAATCCCACCCATATTAAAAAAAATAATAATACATGTAAACATAAAACAAATGATGAGTGTAATTGCAAATCTGCAAGCCACCATCTTGAATACGAATCCGACCATTCGGATTCCTTCTGATTAGAAGCGGAATAGTTGTCCAGTCGTAACAAACAGGACTTTTAATCAAGGAATGGCAGGATCTATTTCTTGCTCTTCAAACAAGAGGGCCATGATGGCCCTGGGTCGCTCACCTGAATACTTCGGCTTTGGGTCTGCTGTTGAGCAACATCAGAAGCTTTTTTTAAAAGGATCTCCCTATATAAATCTATATGAATTCAAGATACCCACTGGGTAGAGCCCACTAGACAATGCTACAAACCAAATCATAAGGCTCAGGGCCTTGTGGTTTCAGACAAGAAGATTTTCAAAGTTTTTCCTCTCTGTTGCCATAGCAACCTGAGTTCTTGATGGAATTCAATTCTTTAAACAACTTTGGTAGAGCTTGATCCAAGGAATATCTCTGGCATGTTTTGTCAAAGCTGGTTTAGTGGTATAGAAGGAAAAGTTGTTCAAGTCAAATTGTTGACAACCCACATCACATGACGCACACCACAAGACACATGCCGATGGACGCCGGACAATCAATGATCACAAAAGCTCACCCTTGAGCATTTTATGCTCAGGTGAGCTAATAACATTTCTAATTGTCTTTTTGATTAGCCACTTAATTGAGGTTCCATATAACAATGCTGTAGACTGAGCATGGAGAATAAGTAGGGGTGACTCTCGAAAAAATGCTTTCTCTATTTTGTGCTATCTCCAACAACCTAAAATAACTAAGCTCTGCATGAAGCGTCGGTCTTATGATGATAATTTAACACAAATGGATAGACAGAATCCATAAGTCATGAGCGCGTTACTGAGTCAGGGGTGTCTCTGGAAAGATATGCTTTTCTCTCGGCAACTAATTACTAAACTCATCGGTGGCTTTGATCAAATGGGCAACTGGTACTTACGATTGATAAATTGGAAAACAAAAGTTAGATAGATTATGAAGACAAAACAGAAACCTTACACCTTACTCAAAACCGTAAAATTACGTAATTCTATCTAGTACTTTATTATGTGCTTAATTCACAATGTTGTTCATTGGCTGTTCGATTTATCACAATGACTGGAGATAATGAATGTCGACATATATTTTGCTTAACCAGATTACAGCTTCAAAACTTATGTCATGGCATGTTACCAAGACTTTCGGGGTGTTTTGAGAAGTTTATGTAATTTGAATACAATTCAAAAAAATTCAGAGGATATTTCTTTTTAAACATAAAATCGAAAATCAGGTTTTTGACATAGCCATATATCAAGTCATTTCAACCGGCTCTGTGAAAAAAGATGATATGCAAAACAAGCTTTGATGTCATATAAACTATATTTCATTAAAAAGAACAAATAAGAACTGATCCTTTGTAAAACATAGCAATAAAGCAATACAAACTCTGTTACAGTAGACACTGCATAGAAGGTACAGATAGGTACAGATAGTAATCAGATATTAAAAGATAAAATATAGACATGTTTTCCAGACCAACCCCAGTGTTACGAAAACTAAATTTGAAATGTACCTAGTTATACAACTTTCTTTGTCTTACCTAATAAATGTGTCCATATATTGCCGGTTTCAGTATGAATTTGAAAGACAGATCTAAAGCATGCTTTAAATGAGTTTAAAGGCAGTCTGTGTCCAAACACGAGGTACTCATTATCTTGTAACCAGTCTGGCAGATGATGATGATGTACAAGACTCCATCCTGCCTCTAGCACGTGTTTCACAAAACCTTCGGCACTTTCCACCATCCGCCGTGAGCTAGTCAGAAAATCGGAAGATTTGTTGTCTTCTGCAGGTGCAGGATTTTGCCTCTGTACTGGAACCTAAATGTACACAACACAGTTATTTCAGTTAGTTACTAGTAAATTACGAATGTTTCAACTAAAAATGATGGCGATGATGAACGACAATTAAAGTAAAATATAGTATAGCTTATTCATTATCATGTAACCGCTTTTCAAACTCAAAGGGTTAGCCTCCTGTGTAATCATTATTTTTGACAACATTAATTCTATTTCTCCATTCTTTATTGTGTACGTCAGTTGGCAAATATAGAGCATTCAAATATGAAAAAAAATAAATAAATAAATAAAACTTAGCTTTATTTCTACTCTTGTACCTTCACTTCTAATTCGGAATGCCAAATTTTTAAACATGTTTTATTAACTTAATAAACAAGAATATATACCCTAACTTTAGATATTTGAAAGACAAATTCTTTACAAAGGATACATCAAGGATTCTGCATGATATTTTGTTTTTGTTGGTTTTGTTTCAGTATATATTCAGTAGAATATATTCGATTAGGAATTTTTAAAGGAAAAAAACATCAGCTGTTACTTTCCATAGCATTAAACTGAAACAGAAACAATTTGAATTATCTCAATAATATGTCTTTAAAACGTAACTTTTTGTTCTTTTTTTTATTCGTCTGTGACTATTTCAATTCCTACAATCCTTTATTTTAATTTTCCAATTGAAGATATATGCCTACTCCTCCTCTATAAAGATGATCTGACATGAAATTACTTCTGTTAACTAAATACTTTACTTTTCTATGTAAACAATTGTTTTAGCTTAAGCCTAAGGGAAAGAAGCAACATGTACAATACATAATGTTTGTTTTATTGAGGGACCTACTTAGATTTTTTACACTAACCTATTCATTCAAATCGAGTTAACTATATAAAACCATTGTGGTTTTCAATGAAGTTAATGTTCGTAGAATTCACTCAGTTGTAAACTTAATACTTCTTTTGTCTTTCTTGATAAGAATGACTGTTTCATAATACATGCCATGAAATCATTCAGTGTATCACTTACAAGTTATTAGAAATGTTTCCAAAATCATAGCTATTAGAAGGCAACATCGAATATCAAATGTATTAACAGTCCTTTCCCCTGTCAGGAAATGTATAGATAGCAGAGGTATAATACGGCACTTTTATTCCCTTGCCTATCAGCTAGCTTTTACAGTGAAGTGGTAGACTAAAGTGTCCCTTTCGTATTCAAAGGTACCTGAGTTCAAATCCAGCTCGGGGAAGGTGGATTTTTCCAGGTTACATCGATTACTAAGTGGACACTCTACCATGTCATCATAAAAGCTAGCTGATAGGCAAGGGAGTACAAGTGCCGTATTCTCGGCTTAAACATGACGTCATTCTAGCCATTAACCAATCAGATAACAGTAACTAACTAATTTAAGCATTCGCTTGTCGGTCGTTACTCGGACTTTATCGTTAGAGCCTATGTGACTTTTAAGTCATTTGTTATGAAACCTAACACTTTTAATTAATTAGAATCGTTAAAAATGCACATATCAGGTCTTGGAAATTAAGACAGTTTCTTTTGTTATATGTTCTAGTTTTTGTAATTTTTAATCTTGAAGTTACATATAGCTCAACGATAAAATCCGAGTTACACCCAAATATGGATATACTACCTTTAAAAAATACCCGGATGTGTAAAGCCGAGAATTATACCTCTGCTACATATGTATCATAGATAAGATTAAAATCTGTTACCTTTCTTTTCCGTCCATACTCAAACTGACTTCTTTTTGGAGCCACCTTAGGTATGACATCATTAGAACTATCGTCTGCTACGCTGGACAAAAATAGCCCATTGTCCTCTTTGCTGTCTTGTTCTCCTGTATCTGCTAATGAACAATGTGTATTTTTAGCTGATTGCTTTCTGTTCCTAATTACTTGTTCTTCCATATCAATTTCTGTTTACATATCATAACACATGACATAGCAATAATTGACTGCTATAAACCATGTCAATACCTATTCTATTCACTTAAAATCGTACCACTTAGTCGTCTCATGACTATATAAAGATGACTGAAACAGTTTGAGATAATAAATCAATATATACAAAACAAGGCCCTGGTTAAAACGCACTTTGTACGGATAAACAAAGTTCTATTTTTAGAAATATTACAAAACATACAGGATCTAATCTCGCGGTACTAACATTTTAACAACGAAAAAAATATGAAATACAAATTTACCACGTGTATAAGCTTCATCATCTGCAACTTTCATCCAGTTTCTTCTAAATGACACACTAAAACAACAGAGAAATCACTCCAAAACAATTCAATCAGGTCACCAAATGTTATTTGTAGTCAGGGGAGATCATTAAAGTCCTGTAGACTGGTACACAAGCATATTTTTTTCATTGTAAGGTCAAAAACAACTAATTTTTGGAAGTCAAGTAGAACTTCAGATCAAAGTCATTGTCACAACCCTATCCTGAGAGAAGATTTCCAACAATCTTCTTTTGTGGGGGTATAACTTTTTTCTCTGGTCTTGATTTTACCACTGTGGTGATTTTTTTTTCTTTCAAGGAATTCATTACCTATTTCATGGACAGACTTTTCAGGTGCAACATGTTGTGAGAGTTTCAGAAGGAATGACAGCAATCGATGGCACAACAGTTTCAACCTCGGTGCTTGGAGCAGGCTCAGGTGGGTATATTTCTGCAGGAGCTGTTTCCGTTTCAACGATAACCTCAGCGTTAAAGAGATATATCCCTGCTTTCTTGAAAGCGCTTGCAATAATGTCAGGGGAAATCCCTTGGCATAGGCCTACGGCCTTGCAGTAAGCTTTGCTATTTCGTACCTAGAAATGTATATCCCTGGGTTGGCGTGCATGAAGAACTTGCATTCACTATAGAAATGGCGCTTCATCGAACCGAATATCCCAACATCAAGTGGTTGTGTGAGATGTGACGAATGTACGTGGAGGAAGTACAAGTATTTTCTTTATTTTCTTTAGCCCAGATTGCTAAAGTCAATGAGAGGTGAACTTTGCTGCCATCATAAAGAACTTTTGTCTTACTACTACTTTTGAGATTTACATGCTTTGGGAAGTGTTTAAATATGTAAGATTCAAACAACCCACGGTTAACAAACCCCCTCTCTGACATTTCTATATCAGATCCTGGGGCACACTCTTTGAGAAGTTCAGTCATCCAGCGTTTTCCAGGAAAAACATGAGGGGCGGGGGCACGGGGAAGTGAGAATGGTACATGGTTGCCTACAGCATTAGCTGATCCAATTTTTGTCACCGTTTTTTTTTCAGACACCACACTTTCCGATATGAATGGATACACACAAGTTTTATTGACGAACTTAAATCGCAATTGCTGGAATAAATAACACTTTTAATGTTGAAGACATGAGTAAAATAAAAACATGACAGTCAGTCAGGTTGAAGGTAAAAACAGGATACAGTTAATCATATTTACCATCAATCGTTATCCTTTTTCCACTGAAGAGAGCAACATGTGATTTTTAGAAGTCTGTATACATCGTGTTATGTTATATTAATGTGAGGAAGCTTACTTTAAATTGTAAATAAGATTCATACCGTGCGAAGCTTGAACCTTCTCACAGTGTACTGGTAGCAGCACAATAAGTAACAAACGCTGATGGAAATATACACCTAAAAGTATTATTAGAATGTACGAAACTCTGATGGAAATACACACCTAAAAGTATTATTAGAATGTACGAAACTCTGATGGAAATATACACCTAAAAGTATTATTAGAATGTACGAAACTCTGATGGAAATATACACCTAAAAGTATTATTAGAATGTACGAAACTTTGATGGAAATATACACCTAAAAGTATTATTAGAATGTACAAAACTCTGATGGAAATATACACCTAAAAGTATTATTAGAATGTACGAAACTGTGGCCCTCTGTCAGGAAGAGGCTATTGGATTATAAGTCTACAACCGTGAACAACTTGACTATGTATGCGGATCCACCTGTCAAAGAACTTGTGCTCGCTGGAAAACAAAATATATGCAAATCTAAAATTCTGTACATAGGGCTATGTTGCCTGTTGATAGAATCAGGGTTTTAATTGATTACAAAATATAATACCAACTAACTACGAATTGGTTCATTCTTTTTTTTAAGAAAACACGAATAACACACCTGTAGATCTGTAATAGTTGATATTAATATTCTCTAAAAAAAAACTACTCCTATTAGATCTTTGTATATCCATCTTTGTCATTGTTAATATTTTGCAATACAGCAGGTTTCTTTAATAAAGATTTTTTGTAGTGTGTTTATGGCAAGCAATTCCAGAAGTGCCTAAGTTTTTCATATTAAATACAATCAGTTTGAAAACCAATTTCCTTTGAATATTTACTTAGCCAAGTCAACAGCAGAGGAAATTAATTTTGGCATAAATTTGTATTTCAAACAAATAGATTTTATTTGCAAACACCCATAATCGCACGCCAATTAACTGCTGTAAATAACGCCCACAAACACATTTTTTTGAACAAGAGGACTAAGAAAGTCCATCGTAATTCTGTCTTAAAGATTTACTTTCAAAGAAAAAAAAAGTGTTTTGTCCTTGCCGAGATAAATGTGAATTTTATGACAATCAGGTAGAGCCACTTAAAAATTTCCCTTTTTCTTACTGATGTTTGCCAATAAGAAGTTAGTTTTATAATATTTTAATTTATTCCAAACCAATTTATCTAATATCGGATGAGAAAAAGTTATTGCAATTTATACCAATGCCGCTGGATGACTGCTTCCTGTATTTCAAACAGGTATTCGCGCCGAAAATGCAGAGTGCAGAAAGTCAGTAAAGAATCTCATACCTGAAATGATGAAGTGATTCCAAGAAGCCACTCCCGGATCTGGAGTCTGGCGCTCTAACCCCTCCACCACGGCGCCTAAAAGTCATCCACTATGACTATCATTCTCTATAATTCACATTTTTACACCATATTAAAAGACGAGGTCATGTTTACCAGGTATTATTCAATATATTGTATTTGTAATTTTTATTGAGTGTAAACGATTTTATATTGTTTCACGTTGTGTGCAGTATAAATTGCATGTACTAGAAAAACGATAGAAATGACTGGTACCAAGGCTGCGTTTTCGAATGTCCTTGCGCAAAACTAACTAGGGTGACTTTGACCTTACTGAATTTTCGAGGTTAACAAATCAGGCATAAAACATACAGGCTTTCGCTAGACGGATTGTTGTTTTTTTAAGGTTGTGTTACTAAAATATTGGGAATGTGCTGATACCTTATTTTTTTATGTGATGTCATATCATAGAGATTTCACTGACTAAACTTCCAAAACCTTTCTGTACTCGAGTCAGGACTTTTCTACACGTTTAGGAATGTCATTTAAAGACAGTAAGGGCCTCAACATTAACATTAGTCACCAACAAATATAGAGAACGTATTTCTTCAGGGAGTGACTTTTATAACAGCAGTATTGTTGGTTCAAATCTTCTAAGGTTGCTAGATTTGTCTAAATTAAATGCAAACGTAGATTTACATCCAGTTAACTAGTTTTATCTTGAGTCTTACTGTCAGAACAATCCCTCCCACACACACACCGAAAAAAAGAAAGAGAAAAGAAGAAAGAATGGAACAAAAAGTGATAACAATGAATGGAACGATAATCAAAAACTTAAATGGATATAGCATCCGTGTTTTACCAATAAAAAAAAAAACGAAACATCCAGACGTTAGTTCTGTGAAAGTTATATTGTACGAAGTTGAAGATACGACACTGAACAGTTTATGTTGTCCCCTTTGCAAATGTTTTATTGCATTAAAATAAATATTCATTTTCACAAAGCTATAAATGTCTCGAAAGATTTTTAGTAACGGTAAAAGACATGGATATTTTGAATCTTGATGTTGTTGTTGTTGTTTTTAATCCGTTAATGCAATTTATTGACTCTCAAAGTCCCCCCCCCCCCCCCCCCCCACTAAATATACATAGTTTCCTTTTACAATAATAACGTTGTGCGTTCCCTATTTGATTATACAACCCCATGGTGCAAATTTGAAACCTTTTCAATAAGTATTTATTTTTTCACTGAAACCATTTTTTAGAGTTTACTTAGTGTAAAGGTCAATAGGTGCACCAGTGCTATAACCAGAAGGTTCAGCAGTTATCATCTGGCTGTATATAAACTGCATATCAGAGATATACATTGTTCTGAAACAAAGAATATTCCCGCCAGCAGTGGTACAAGTTGATTTTTATTTTCTATAGAAAAATAATTTTGCTTTATGTGTATTTAGCAACCGCATTTTATGTAAGTGCATGAGTGTTAGTCATTTGTATATTGAATTGTTTAAAAAACTTGTATAGTATTATACAGTTTACAGATAAGTTTTATAACTCGAAGCGTTGAAAGATATTAACGTTTGTTTCTACTGTTTAATTTCGGTATATCGTGATATCTAAATATCGGCTGCATAACTGAAATGC
Organism: Cyclina sinensis; assembly: GCA_012932295.1. Taxonomy (NCBI): domain Eukaryota; kingdom Metazoa; phylum Mollusca; class Bivalvia; order Venerida; family Veneridae; genus Cyclina; species Cyclina sinensis. The sequence goes on from JAAONU010000013.1 coordinate 32,570,568, forward strand.
AAAATTAACTTGAACTTAGCTTGAAAGCTATTTGCAGACTAAAGACAATAAGAATTGTAAGTGCAAATATAATCAAACTGAGATTTAGCAACAGAAGTTTGCGCCTTATGCTTTAGAAAGAAAAGTGTAATCCGTCTATGTACGGCATTTTAGGGAATATGAAATTATATATGATTTTGATAATTGAATTTCCTTTTGTCTGAAACTTTTGATATAGCTTCACATATGAATCCGCATATGTAAATATTTCACAGGTAAATTAGCTCTATTGTTCGCTAAGTTCTTTTTCTCCTAGTTCATCTGGGGAACGGCAATTTAAATAAGAAGAAAAACATGTTTTAGTGTAGGCCTAAAAACAAGAGTTGTTTCCTTCTTTATTATATACTAAGTGCAATCCATAATTAATAAAATGTTTCTTCATTTTTATTCCTTAAAGCTTATGTAGATGTTTTCTTTATAAAAATGTATTGTTACCGGCATTGTAGCATTCGTTTTTCATAGCTACCTTAATTCCACAAAGTAACGGAATGAGCGATTTCTCCAGAACTATGCTGAATGAAGTACTGAGAAATTCTTCTTCCGATACGAGGTCCTATCGTATAATATCAGCGGAAGAAGAAAACGGCATTCATTCAACGCGAACGGCAAATCTTCCATTTATGAATGGAGATGAAGAAATTGAAATGATAGCCACGGGAATTTAGTATGAGAAAAATGAATATTTGAAAGCTGGAGTAATTTCTTGATGTGCTAAATTGGAGTTATATTAATAACCATTTAATAGTTTAAGAAAAGTAAAATAAATATTGAGAACAAGTTTTCGTGGATTTTAATTGACAGAAAAGTGGAGCAGTGCTTGTGCAGTTTGAACTGAATGAATGAAATATTTATAAAAACTTTTAAATTCTATCTTTTTTATGCTTTATGGCTTAGTGGGAATAACACTTTAAATATCTGACTAAAATATTTATTTCCTTTAAGTCTTACCCTCTAAAAATAGGATCGTCTTATAGTTTTAAGAAACACGTGTCAGACACGTGACCAAAGACGATGTAACAGTAACGACAAGGAACGTGCATGTTAACATAAGTACATCTTACGTGAATATAAAAACTTTTAAAACTGGTTCTTATTTTTATAACTAGAACTGAAGGAAGAAGTGATCAGTAAGCGCATTTCATTGTATTAAGATTGATAGAGAGTGACATCTCTCCATCTGCTTTGTGTAACTGTTGTTAAATTATATATTGAAATATGGACACAATTTTCGGTTCTGTAGACAATAAACCAGGCAGAAAAAACATTGATCATCTGTCAAAATTTTGTCTGTAAATGTCTTGTAACATTTTCTTGTTTTCTTTAGGCTGCTTTTTTCTCAAACAGGGAAAGAAGTGAGTGTTCCTAGTTAAAAATGTAAATCAGTAAAATTTTCAAAGCAGTTGTTTCCGTTTTTCAGTTAAATTGGTGGCTAAAATATAGAAAAAAACCTTTCAGTTTGCAATTCTCTCATGACATTTGAAATGTGAAATTCAAACACAAATCGAAAACGAGTGTCGTTTGTAAACACTTATACATGAATTTATGGAATATTTGATGTTCCATAAAGTTCTACGAAGCAACTAACATGCGATCTGACATCAAGATACCTCCCAATGACAATAAAACTGCTAATTTAAGACAATGCTCTGATTTTTCTTGGAAAGTATTTTATGCTTCTAATAAAACAGACATTATTGTCTAGAGATATTATTCGGGTTGATAATTAATTTCCAACGGTAATAACTTATGAAAACATGAAATAACATCCGTTTCATCACATCTCTGAGAATTCATCTGGGCTTTGGAATAACGTAGATATTGCGTTAACGAGGTGTGTTCTAAATACTTTTGTCATGACAAGCGAAAAACAGGAACATGTCTAAATATTCATCTGAACGTAACCCTCTAATGTTGGAAATTGTTTGCCCTTTAAATGCACAAAAGAACTACCAGGAGCATAAATGGTGAACATCAGTGATGGACAAAATATAGAAATCAATGTGGATTAAATACGTGGAGCGTCCATAAGACATGAGGATTTTTCATTAACTATAGCCCTCAAAAAGTACAGGTCATGACGTCAAGTGACTCTGTAGAGCTTCTTTATCCGAATTCTACTTCCGATTATTTAATGATTACCGGATATGACCTTGATTCATTTCTCAGCAATTTGACAAACACATCTTCATCGTCCGGAAGTTCGCCTGACAGAGATTTATGGCGGGAAATTCCGCTTGGGATTGTTTTGACATTTTTATGTCTGTTAACAACTGTTGGCAATGCGATGGTGTTACATGCAGTTCGAACTGAACGGCGATTGCAGTCTGTGAGTATATATTTATATGTATGCAAAAATTATCCAAACTAGTGTTGCAATGTTCTGTAATTCTTAATTTACATATAAAGATACAGTTTTAATTATATAGGCTATATTTATTTGAAAACTCGAGTTTAGTTTAAACAAATTTTATTGTCAACATATAATCAGAGCTTATAATTGTAAAAAAATCATATAATTATACAGAGATATATATAGGCAAAAGAGATGAGCCACAAGTTCTGTCAACTTAATTACGGCTCTCCTCTTTTAGCTATCATTGTACACAATGATATTATATAGAATATGAATTATATATAGTCTATAAAACTCGAGTTGAATATACCAGTGAATAAATTATTTAGGAAAAAGAACGAATTCAAGGAGAAAATATCTGAAGTTAAAATGCGTGTTGCTTTCGGACAAGAAAATACCGTTTGATAAAGAAACACTATAAACTAAACGTATAATGGATACTAAAAACCGTTAGAAAAGCTTATAAGTTTTAGCTGGTGCCTACAGTTTTATTTATTATTATATCTTGCCTAAAGCGTTGAATTCAGCAAGTTTCCACTCTAAAACAAAACACTTTTCACATTCAACGTCTTAATACTCGCGGTCAAATCCAAACTTTAGTATGTGTACAAGATTTTATAAGACTGATACATTTTTGCTTACAGCGGTACAGTCCTCAATTACAGCCACGTCAGATACTCTGTTAAAAAAATCCATGGTTATTTATTTGTCGTGTATATCTTTTATTCTCTGTATGAGTACAGCTATTTTTTCCATGAATATTCAATTCTGATTTTTGTGGAAAATCCTTTTCTGTCATTTCCATTTAATCAGACAGTTTCAAATCTCTTTCATAACCAGGGCAACCAAATTCAATGGATATATTTGGTAAATTTTCATTTTTTTTTCTGAAAAGACGTGAACAAACTATTTTAATACCAGGTTAGTGTCGTGTTACTCTATTTACAAACGTTAACCTTACAACGGTAGCAGACACGTCTTTATATGAGCAAAGAAATGGATTTTTTTGTTCTTAAAAGTGTACACACCTAACAACATTCGAATGCTTACGTTAGTGAACATCAAGTAGAATATCTTAGAACAAACTGGCGGGTCATTCCACTAGTCACTAATGGTGATAACTATAATAATGTCTTCTCACATTTTGTACGGGACAACATGCACGAGTATAACAAGAGAAAATACTATTTCAGAGAAAAAATAATACAACAACTTAAATCAACACAGATTCTTATTGACAATAGAATCAAGTCTCTGTTCCTAAAAAGCCAGCGGTTCAGATACAATTCATCTGGAATGCTCCAAAATATTCTGTCTAATATTGTTAATAGAATTCGTTTAATAAACTTTTGTCAATTTATGAAATATCTTGGCACATAGTCTAAACACCCAAACTAAACACAGCATGCGAAACACAGTAATAAATTTTACAATATCTTTAGCAGATTTAATGAAAACCTATAGATTAAAAGAAATATATAGAAACTTCCAAGAAAAGTCCTTTTCGAAAAAAAAGAGAGAATAGTGTTTTAGTACATCTATGTGTATAATGTTTAAAATGCTGGTTTTTGTTTTGTTTAAAGAGTGACAGTATTGAGACACTCAGGTTTTGTAACAGAAGAAGAACATTGTTTATTATTATAATGCAGCTGTTATTTGTGTGAAATTAATTTCTGTGAAAGCGAATGGTGTAGAAATGAAAGCACTGGCAGAATTGCAATACCAACACTGTCCCGTAGACCTAAAACCAACGCAATAATGAATATCTTCAACTTCAGTGTGACTTTTTGTTAAAGATTGCTGTTTATTTATAGGATTTTGTTTTAATGCATTTTGGTGACAATATTTTATCTCATTAAATAGAAATTTTCTACGGTGGCACAGAGGTGACATGCACAGCTCTTTTTTAAAATTGCACATCCCTTCTTTATCTCGTTCCTTTGAGATACTAACTCGAGGGAACGACTTCTTATGTCGTGATAACGTGTTACTAAGTCGTGGGAACGAGATAAAAAAAGAGAAGTGAATATCTGAAAAGAAGTACTGCTTTTGAAAAAAATGTAGCGCAATAAAAAAAGAATCGTGAGTTAGTATCTCATGGGAACGAGATAAAAAAGAAGTGCAATTAAAAAAAAAGAGTTGTGCAATTCATCTCTGTGCCACCGTAGTTTGTTTTCTACCTCAAATAGAATGATTTCAGGCCTATGTTGTCGTTGAAAATTATTTGACATTTTGCTAAATTAATCCGAAAAACTTTTCTTTTAGAATACGTATAAATAATCTTTACTGTAAGATCATATACTATTATCAGAAATTCTATACATTGTGTACTGTTGAGCCATACCCGGAAGCTATATAATCTATATCGATCACGTCACTTAAACAGTCTTGTAATCTTGTCGCATTGAACTCGACACGTTCATCGCTAGTTGTTTCAGTTGTTACACTTTCTATCACGGAAGTGATCATTGAAAGTCAAAAGTCACTGTTGTTTCATTTTGTATCTTCACCGCCATCATCATCATTTTCACTGTTTAAAATTGTCAACGAAGCCAGATTATCATAATTATAATCACTAAAATCATCATCATCATCATCACCATCATCATATGCATCATAATCACCATCGCCAAATTCTGGAATCTTCTCTCTTCTTCTTACGACCCTAAAACCCGGCACTGACAAATCAAATGAGTTCAACAGATAAAAGATGAAGTTTGTTTAAGAGAGAAAGGCAACAGCCATTATAACCATCTCAACTTTATGTCTGTCAGAACACTTTTAAGTGCAGAAAGCTTGTCTTAGAAGTTCTTTCACCCATTAGTTCGGTACAAATCATTTTCAAGGCTTTGAACTTGATTTTCGAAACTTCGTATAACATATTTTGTAGAGAATCCTAGTTTATCTGTAGAATGTCCATGTAATATAAAACCCGCTAATGTAGATGAAGCAGTTTCATATGCAAATTAATATTGAAAAAGTTGCGAATAAACGAAATTAAAAGCTGTCGTTTTGTGAACATATAATAAGCATATTGCAGACAAATCAAATTTTTCAACAGAAATTGCACACATCACATACCATTTTATACAAAATGAGGCAACTATTTGTCTCTTTGATATAAGACTTGAGAGTAGAGATCAAATAACAGCGGTCTTACATCAATCAAAATATAGGGAACTTGATGCCAAGAATTTAGATTATTCTTTTATCTTCATCGTCTGTTTGTTTTACAATTAAACGACAAATAGTGTCGTGGTTAATGATTTATTTTAGCATAGACATACTTCTTTCTAAGAGATACTTCATTTCAATGTGTCCATCAGTGCAGTAGGCTATTACCCAAGTCTCTACTATTACCCTAACTCTTAATTTTGTTCTGACATGTAATTGAATCGAAGCAGATATTTCCCTTATTGGCAGATTTGTGAGAACTTGTTGAACCTTTGCTCTTTCAACACAGTTGTTCCACCAACACGAAGTGCACATTCTTGCTGACCTTACGAAGAATCTTTTTACGAAGCTGTTTTAAGAAGAAATGAGACATGAAATGAGTTAATACACTTTTACTATTGTTGTATAGTCTTTATTTAAACATAAAACTGATTGAGATAACCTTTTGTGTCAGGAAAGAATTTGGATGGAGAGGAAAATTTCACCTGTTTTTTTTAAGCTTCTTACTGTCCCATTTCCAGCTATTTTAATCATTGTACCTTTTTTAAACGCTGAAGTGGGTGTCTGAAATTACGTTAAGAGAAAAGAAACATGAAGTACTAATTAAATATTTTTATGCAATGGGATGAGAGCAATGGTAAATGCTCAACTTTTTTGAGGTAATTTAAATACTCTTCCTTAATTGTGCGTTGTCGGCGGTTTCAACACGGAGAGACGGAACTTAAGCTAGTCCTGTATGTGTCGTGCATTTCCGCTTTTTGTTGAAAGAGCTCAACTGCTGCTGTCTTCAATTACACTGAGAAATTTCAGACATTTACATATGGACTTAATGCAATAATTGGAATTTGCGGTACTGAGGGCCTCTGACAAAAGACGCTGACATTTCCATATAAAAAGCAGGCAAGATAGATATTGAATTACTGGGAGTGAATGTAAGTTTTCTCATGCTGTTTCCAAGATGGCTGTAATTTTCATGGCACGATGATAATGTAATCTGAGCCACTGTCTCCTGAGTTATTCCTTTGTTTGGTAGTCAAATTCTGTATGACAGATATAGGGTCATTTTATACCACTTTTGTCACAAGTCTTATTCCACTCTGCGTGACAGTCTTAAAACCTACGTCTCTGAAAATTTATATTCACTGGGAACTTGAATTCTTTATTCACTTACTTTTTTATCAAACCATCACAAGCAATTCAGACGCTGGTGTTTTAAGCAGCTTTTATATATGTACAGTCATTTGCCTGTTTCCAAAACCGTTGAAATATTGATCTAAACCAGTAAAGGCTTACTCATAAAGAGACATATTTGACTTCTGTTTCCATAAACAGAGCATTTTATATGCCATCAATATTTGAAAATTTACGATCTTCACAACTCATAAAGCTGTCATTCTTTCCAAGAGAGCAATATTTTACACTAGACAGATTCCATGCATGGAATTCGAATCAAATAGATTAAATCAAGTCTGAATTCAAATGCAAGTGAAAATATGGGCAAAATGCAGTCTACTTTTCATTTCGAAATTGAGAACCAGTTTGGTTACTAGAAACTCTGTTTGTTATTCTTACCGTCTGCTGATTAAGAATTTTTTTAATAATCCCACATCCTATCTTACAAAAAGATTTTTTAAATAACGTATAAGTCATCATATACTCAATGATATTTTCTGATATATCTTCTTTGTACACAATGTGGTGTTATTTGTCCCCAGTTAATTCAGACATTCAAACTATCCACACTCTTGCTTCAGAATTCCTCAAGAATACAATCTATTTGGTTAAATAGTCCGTTATTTTAGGGAAACGGACACTCATATTGATATCTGAGACTTGAGAAACAAATTGAACAATTTGCACATAAATAAGAAATCATGACTTGATGAGTGAATGGAATACCAACTGATTGCGGTCAGCTTCAAGGCTGTATATTAGACAGTTCAAGTTATTGCGGACAGAACTGAAGCCCTACCAGTTGCATTTTATCAATTGTATACGGTCACATGTAGTTCAATATCTCACAGATAAGCTATTTGTGCTGTGAAATCAGGCTAATTATTAAGTAGATCTGATATTGTTATTTGTAACCCTGGTCAGTTAATTCAGATTTTTTATCATCTCCCGACAGTTGACTACTTTTAGCACATTGATACTGCAGCAAATACGAAAATTGTCTATTTTATTTTGATTTTGATCTGCTTGAGTTTTGTTCCTTTCATCATTGGGACGATAAGTTGCTGAAAATGAATAAATGAATTTCCAATGTTGATGTGATCTTTCTAACCATCAGTTATCGGTTGCCTGAATGACGGACGCCACCCAAGCCTGAAGAATTTAGTTGTTTTAGATTGTGGTATAGAGCAAGATCAAGGAATTTCCTCAAAGTGTAGCATCGATAAGTTGGAACTCAAAAAGGACAATTAGTAATGTTAGTTGAAGAGCGGAGGATCGAACTCAGGACCTCTGGATTTAAAGTCCCTTGCGTAACTAATGGACCACTGAGCGCCCCGTATTTCTAATCAACTATGAAAGATAAGAAGGTCATGCGTCTTCTCTGTCAGAGAAAATGAGAAGAAAGAAGGAAGAAAATATTTTTATCTCATCTTTTATCTTTTCTCTTGGTGAAAAAAAATGCACTTTTAAAAGACGTCAGTCAAAATAAAAGCAAATCAAATCAAATTGTTTTGCAATGCCACTGACGTATAACAACAGAGTCATTAGCAAAGAATTTTAAGTAATGATTGCTGTGTATTTCGAAACTGAATTCATGTATGATAACGAGAGAAGATTCTGACGGAAATCTCACACTGGATAAGGAAAATGACATAATTATTATCATAACGCACGGAATAATATATCATTTTAAACCTTATGTTTTTGTTATCGCTCACAAACGGTTCCGTGTCATTTATGTTAGATTAATCGGTATTGTTCTTACAGCGCTACCAATTATCGCGAGAAAAGCCGTTTGTTACACAATTAAAGTCTCAAGAACTCTGGTAATATCGAATTAATCTATAGCTTATACATTTTCATGAATCCACTATGGAGTAAAATGCATAGATCGACTGTTGTTTGGCGCCTTCAGAGTTTTCCTCAGAAAAACACTTTTGATGTATTGTCAATATATTCTGTTTTATACATGGGCAAATTATATTTACTGAATTTTGAGTGAATACTATACATTCCTTTTCATTACCGGGGTGGTAACTGTCAGGGACAATGTCGGAGTTGGCCGAGTTTGCACTGTTTAAAACCGATTGACCGCTTAAAACCGGTAAAATCTGATAGTTTAGTTTAAACAATATTTTATTCAGAGAAAACATTTACAACATGCGATATAAACAACAAATCAAGGATCGAGTAGAAAGCTCCAAGCTTATGTAAAACTCTCTCCTTAGTATAAGTAATTCTTCTAACGCAGAAATGTCGATAACAGTTTATGTAGAAACGTACTTGCATTTTTTAAATATTACAACTACTGTAAAATATTTTTTGGTTTTCATAAAAAAAAGAAAGATAAATAGTCAAAGAAGAAATTCAAACTAAGACGGGAAAGATAAAGATAAGGATAATGCGTGGTTATTAAGTTACTGGAGAATTTTAGGCCACTTCCATGATAAGCATAATGCAACTTTCCAAATGTAGAAATATTCAGTATATGATAGAGCTAATGAATAAGTAAGTGTCTAGGTTATAGCATGGTTAATTTGAGCTGTTTTTGTTATGAATTAAAATCGTTTGGTAGTGCGAATAAAGTTGTGGACATATCTAAAGATTACTGAGTTCATTTCATCTGAGATATCTCTATTACCATACAGTATCAATGACAGTGAAACTGGATATATAGGTTCTATTTTATTTATGAGCTCAGCACGTGCATGTTGGTACATTGGGCAGACAAATAAATAATGAAAAGTATTTTCAATACCACCACATAAACAGTGAGGGTCAGCCACGATATTTTTGGAAAATAGATCGTCATTTAGAGAGCTGCATTGAGTTCTAAGTCTCGAATGAAATATTTGTAATTTTCGATCCCCACTATAGAAGTACGTTGGAATTTTTTCCTTATTCAGGTTAAGTCTGCGTTTAAAAGTGTCGACCGTTGGAGATTCTCTTACATGTTCTTCTAATTGATTCCAATTATTAACTACTGAGGGTAAAAACGAGTTAGCATAAAGCTGTGTATGACAAGGTATTGGTCTGCTGTTATTAGCATTTCTAAGATTATAATTTGAAATCTGGCCTACATTGTTAGGTACTAGAGAAGAGAGGTAATCGGGTGTGATATTGTTTTTCATTTTGTAAAATAGTGTAAGTTTATGTTTCTGTCTTCTTGTTTTTAGTGTTTCGAGGCCTGTTTCTTTATAGAGTTTAGACAGGGAGACAAACTTTGTCGCACCGGTTATTATTCTGCAAGCTTCAATTTGCACTTTTTCTAATTTGTTTTCGTCATGTTGAGTTAAATTATCACAAACTACATCAGAATATTCTAAAAGGGGTCTAACAAAAGATATGTATATAGTCTCCAATGATTTTCTATCTAAAATATACTTCAAGCATCTCATTATGTGTATTCGTTGCCATGCTTTTGATTTAATGATTTCCACGTGATCATGCCAATTTCCATCATTAGAAAAAAAAAAATCTGATACAACTTAAAAATACGTACAGGCATAAAAATAGTGTTTATCTTGGTTTTGTTTCACTGTTGTTGCCAAAAAGAATAATTAACTTATTCAAAGGCTCTTTCGACAAATTATGACGATACTTTTTCGGAAAATATAAAGAGGATATTCAAGTTTTTTCTATAAATACAGGATTTATTTTCATCGAGTGGTATGAAAATAAATATTTCACGAGTGGCGATAGCCACGAGTGAAATATGATAATTTTCAAACCACGAGATGAAAATAAATCCCGTATTTAATGAAAAAACTTGAATTTTCTGTTTATTATATACTTTTCTCTTTTTTTAACCTTAAGATTCGAAAGAATTCCCCTTTAATTTAGTGTATTGGCTGAATATTGAAGAAAGTAGTCCGGCAAGACACCAGTGAAAATACGTTTCACTGCAGTGAAAAATAAATTTTTACAGTGAAAATACGGAAAATGAAAATACGCAATTTATTTCATCAATATTTCTCAATATTTCATTTATAAGCATATGATAAATAATTTTACTGTAACAGTTACTTAAGGTCATGCTTAAAACTTTTACACACTTTGCAAGATTTTACGTGGCATTGTTTTTCAGCAATAGAATGTCATCTTCCAAACCAAACTTTCACAAAAATGTAAATTCCATTAACGCCTTAAAACTCGCGCTGAATAGCAAATGCATTTGACTATTACGCGCATCTTCGAGGAGGCGCATTTATATTTTGTCTGAAACTGGAGGCTTATTTGTCTCTGATGACTCGCGGGCAGGGATGTTATTCGATTTTTCGGATATCGATGGAATTCCAATGAGATGTTGTCTTGACAGAACTGTAATTCAGTAGGCTTTAACTGACATCTTTCCAGATTGTAAAATATGTCATTAAGTTGTCGGCTCAAAGTCGTTTCAAGTAGCTTACACCATTGTCAAATGAAAGAAGCCTGCCTTGATTACGTTGCCATCTAACATAACGCATAAGTAGCTATAATAATAACTCAAGGGTTATTTCCTTGATTCAAGTCAATGAATTCACTCTGGCGACCATGGAATATTACCAGTATTATTATGTTTTTATGATTAAATCGTTACATCCGATCACGAAATCAATAAGTCTATGCGGTCACAATCCATTGAAAAAATAATTGAACTCTTTCAAATTATCTCATCAATACGTCTGTTTCTTTTCTTCGAAAATAAACTTTTGCGGAGAGGATAAAAATGTTAGCATGTTAGGGGTCACACGCATTTACAACAAATCAAGGCAAAATGTAGACAAATTCAGAACATATCTTGTAATTATTTTTACAACGGCTCGTCTAGTAACCAGTTAGCTTATTACAGCTGGCATTAAAAACACTCAAACGAAAGTTTTCGTTTTGTACCTGATAATACAATTATAAATCTAGCATAAAGTTAAGCATAATGTTAGTATAAAATTTAACCTTAACATAAATTTAGCTATTGTTATCTATTGTAAGGAATGCCTAATATTTGCATAGTGGCATAAAAGTCACTTGGCTGAATTAAATTCAATTATTGGTTCATTTTGGAATTGTGTTCTTTTTTTGGTCAAATTGTTGTATGTAAGGTATAATTATGTGTATTGTGATTTGTCCATTACCGATCACGTGGGTAAAAAAAATACGGTAGGGGAGACCGGGGCAAAGTGTTACATTTTTCAAACCTTTTGAATATTTACCGACATCAACTCGCAAATTGCACTTTAAGTGATGAATTCAGAAAATACACTCAATTTGGAACAAATGGAACCTTTTAATCGAACTTTTAAACCATGTTATAAAATTTTTTAACAAGAACAAAATGACGAGTATATGTAACGTTTTGCCCCGAGTGTTGGGGCAAAGTGTTACAGTCGCCGGGGCAAAGTGTTACAAAACAAAATGCAAAGGCGTACGTGTAAATAAGAACGGAACTGAAATCAGAAACATGTTGGTATTGTCAATAAAGGAAACACCGGTAAATAACTGCGGGATTCGTAGAACGATTTCCATTGCCATGAGCTACCGTATAACTATTTATTTACATTTTTTCGATATCACAAACTCTTGATATAAGAAAATTAATTTTTGAAAACCATAATATTTGAAAATAATGTGTGATATTAAGAAAGAAATTCTGCTATCAAAGACCATTTTCTGATAACAGAAATAAGAATCCTTGACATTTAAGTATGATATCAGAAACTTAATTTTTGATATCAAAATAACATTTTCTAAAATTCTAATTTATTTTTAAAAAAGAACAACAAAATATTCTAAAATATCATTTTGATATCAAAAATCATTTCTTTTATTGAAAGAGTCTCTATTTCCTGACATCAAGAAGTCATTTTTGATATAAGAATATGCATTTCTTGATATCAAAAATCGATCTTCTGATATCATAAAATATATTTGATATCAAAGAACTGTGAATAATTAGCAAAACGGTGCTCCATATGTAACTATTCAGAATTGTAGTCAGATTCGCAGTTTTGGCGAAAAAAATGAAGATACCGCCCTTATTAACAGCAGTGCATTCTTCCTGTGCCCAGTCCTTACACGAAACACACTGGATCCATTTTTCTCTTGACATGCTGTTTGAATATGGTTCTACACATATCAGACAATACCATTCTTCGTCTTCTGATGAATCAGCACTTTCAGCTTTTCTTTTCTTTGGCACTGATTTTCTTTTCATTGGTTTGGTTTTGGGTTTTGATTTCAATTGTTCAGTCCGTTTCGATGTTTTCTTCTTCTTTTTCTGTTGGCGCCTACGATATTCATCCTCAATTGCATTTTTCTCAGGTGTGTCTGTTAAAATAGCTGTCCGGCGCTTTTTACGTTCTGTTGCGCTTTTTCTAGGAGGGGCTTTAGGATGGGGTCTTACATGTTCTGGTGAGAACCGCGGCATTTCCTGACTTGATCTTTCCGTGGTTTCTGCGCTAGCTTCAGCAGTGACGCGTGGTCATGACTTGCTTCAACGGTACATTTTCCAACACAGTTGTTATGAGCGTTTCCGTCCTGGCCAACCTTAGCGATATGAATATCACCACTGAATACAACGCCTTCTCTTCCTGGTGCGTGTGCATAAATCTGAACATCATTCCGTACTCACGCCAGAAAGTGATATAGAAGTAAACAAATTTTGCGTCATCAAGCTTTGCGCGTATTTTGTGTAATCAACACGGGTAACCTTAGGAATTTCATTTCTGTACATAATTTTATTGATAGAAAAAGAAACTGAATAATGAATGCATGTATAAAGTAATTATGCCGTGATATATTTACCTTTTTTTAAGGTAAACTGTCTTTGATTTACATATCGTGTATTTGCAGCCATTTAATAAAACAGTTTCTGCATGTGTCATGATATCGGATAATTTCCCAGTTTATGACCCTCGCCGGTAAATATCACAAGTGCCAGGTCCATAAACTGGGATATTCACTGCATCATGATACAATAACTATATACATGTACCATCATTCTCATACCTCAGCAACTACTTGCGAAATTGATTTAGAATTCCGTTACAGTCATCATTCCCAAAAAGCTTTGTTGAAAACTGAAAACGACTTGTTCCTTTATTTCTATTGATTAAGATAAGCCGATTACAGATTTCAGTGTGACCAGTATTTAATTTCAAAATGAAATACATTTTGAATTTAAATTCAAAATGAAACACACTGGATCCATTTTTCTCTTGACATGCTGTTTGAATATGGTTCTACACATATCAGACAATACCATTCTTCGTCTTCTGATGAATCAGCACTTTCAGCTTTTCTTTTCTTTGGCACTGATTTTCTTTTCATTGGTTTGGTTTTGGGTTTTGATTTCAATTGTTCAGTCCGTTTCGATGTTTTCTTCTTCTTTTTCTGTTGGCGCCTACGATATTCATCCTCAATTGCATTTTTCTCAGGTGTGTCTGTTAAAATAGCTGTCCGGCGCTTTTTACGTTCTGTTGCGCTTTTTCTAGGAGGGGCTTTAGGATGGGGTCTTACATGTTCTGGTGAGAACCGCGGCATTTCCTGACTTGATCTTTCCGTGGTTTCTGCGCTAGCTTCAGCAGTGACGCGTGGTCATGACTTGCTTCAACGGTACATTTTCCAACACAGTTGTTATGAGCGTTTCCGTCCTGGCCAACCTTAGCGATATGAATATCACCACTGAATACAACGCCTTCTCTTCCTGGTGCGTGTGCATAAATCTGAACATCATTCCGTACTCACGCCAGAAAGTGATATAGAAGTAAACAAATTTTGCGTCATCAAGCTTTGCGCGTATTTTGTGTAATCAACACGGGTAACCTTAGGAATTTCATTTCTGTACATAATTTTATTGATAGAAAAAGAAACTGAATAATGAATGCATGTATAAAGTAATTATGCCGTGATATATTTACCTTTTTTTTTAAGGTAAACTGTCTTTGATTTACATATCGTGTATTTGCAGCCATTTAATAAAACAGTTTCTGCATGTGTCATGATATCGGATAATTTCCCAGTTTATGACCCTCGCCGGTAAATATCACAAGTGCCAGGTCCATAAACTGGGATATTCACTGCATCATGATACAATAACTATATACATGTACCATCATTCTCATACCTCAGCAACTACTTGCGAAATTGATTTAGAATTCCGTTACAGTCATCATTCCCAAAAAGCTTTGTTGAAAACTGAAAACGACTTGTTCCTTTATTTCTATTGATTAAGATAAGCCGATTACAGATTTCAGTGTGACCAGTATTTAATTTCAAAATGAAATACATTTTGAATTTAAATTCAAAATGAAACACACTGGATCCATTTTTCTCTTGACATGCTGTTTGAATATGGTTCTACACATATCAGACAATACCATTCTTCGTCTTCTGATGAATCAGCACTTTCAGCTTTTCTTTTCTTTGGCACTGATTTTCTTTTCATTGGTTTGGTTTTGGGTTTTGATTTCAATTGTTCAGTCCGTTTCGATGTTTTCTTCTTCTTTTTCTGTTGGCGCCTACGATATTCATCCTCAATTGCATTTTTCTCAGGTGTGTCTGTTAAAATAGCTGTCCGGCGCTTTTTACGTTCTGTTGCGCTTTTTCTAGGAGGGGCTTTAGGATGGGGTCTTACATGTTCTGGTGAGAACCGCGGCATTTCCTGACTTGATCTTTCCGTGGTTTCTGCGCTAGCTTCAGCAGTGACGCGTGGTCATGACTTGCTTCAACGGTACATTTTCCAACACAGTTGTTATGAGCGTTTCCGTCCTGGCCAACCTTAGCGATATGAATATCACCACTGAATACAACGCCTTCTCTTCCTGGTGCGTGTGCATAAATCTGAACATCATTCCGTACTCACGCCAGAAAGTGATATAGAAGTAAACAAATTTTGCGTCATCAAGCTTTGCGCGTATTTTGTGTAATCAACACGGGTAACCTTAGGAATTTCATTTCTGTACATAATTTTATTGATAGAAAAAGAAACTGAATAATGAATGCATGTATAAAGTAATTATGCCGTGATATATTTACCTTTTTTTAAGGTAAACTGTCTTTGATTTACATATCGTGTATTTGCAGCCATTTAATAAAACAGTTTCTGCATGTGTCATGATATCGGATAATTTCCCAGTTTATGACCCTCGCCGGTAAATATCACAAGTGCCAGGTCCATAAACTGGGATATTCACTGCATCATGATACAATAACTATATACATGTACCATCATTCTCATACCTCAGCAACTACTTGCGAAATTGATTTAGAATTCCGTTACAGTCATCATTCCCAAAAAGCTTTGTTGAAAACTGAAAACGACTTGTTCCTTTATTTCTATTGATTAAGATAAGCCGATTACAGATTTCAGTGTGACCAGTATTTAATTTCAAAATGAAATACATTTTCACGAGTTCATTACATGTTCTAAGGATGAGATAACTCCTGGTTTTAACAGATGCAAAATATTGACTTGGAAATAATGGATATCGAACTTGCTGTATCAGGGGCACCTCTTGTTCTAAGTATATAGACTCATTTAAGTCGAGCTTTTTTTCAAAAACACAAAGCCCGAAAGTCACAGCAAATACTAAAGTGAGACCTAAAATAATTTTACCAATAGACACTGTTTAACTATTCTCATTGTAACATTAAGTTCACACTTTGATTCCCTTCGTTTCAGTTCTTTTTTCTTTCTAGAAGAACTTTCACAAGACTGACTCGAAATTGTCGCATATTCCACAGTCATCATATAAGACGTATGATAAAGAAAATTTCTGTTCCATTGTTTATCATTCCGTTCCGCTGCCTTTCTCTCCAATAACAGCCTTAAGGAGCTTTCCTGAATATAGTTATCAAATAAATAACAAGCATAGAACACCAAAGAATTCTGACAAAAATTATGATTTGGCACGTGTCCCTGTGGACAGTGTATCAAATACGATACATTTGGCAATTCCCCGCTGTATCATGTTCAAGTTCACAGGGTTTGAATGGCCAGTAATGATTTACAACTCAATTTTTCTATCAATAATCCATTCTGACATTTCAAGCTTTTGACGGCTTCTCCTTTGAAAACGTGCCATCTTCTCCCGCTGTCGAAATATACAACATAGTCAAATAGCGTACAAGCGATATATGTTTATGGCCATCAATCTAAATGTTTGAGCTCAGTTTGACTGGTTATATGACTCGTAAATTAGACGGTTTGCAATTGGTCCACTGTTGATCACGTGCCAGTCAGTAAAAAAGATATTAAACTCGAAAAGAGGTTTTGTTGTAAATAAACACGTCTGCACGTTGCACATGTGTTTTATATTACAAGCATAACATTACCACAGGCATGGATAATGTATATAATGTTTTTTTTTTCTATCTTAACAGTCATAAATAAAGTAGTTACAAGTATGATGATGCCGATGAATATCCATGTACCTGAAAACGGGAAAGTTACCTCGGCTTCACCTTGGTAGGTCCACTAGGATATAGTATAGGATATTCACCGCAGCATCATACAATTACTTGATTCTATATTTATAAGAAGAAGTTTGTCCTATCATGTTTATGACATGATCACTTTAAATGTTGCGGTGAAAGAAGCAGCTGTAAAATGCACAAATTTCTCCTAACTTGGGAAAGAGTTTGGACCTTGAGGTTACATAAAACAATTTTCATTAAAATAAGATGCTTATCACTTAAGGCATAAAGTAAAGGGTAATCAATCATGATATGTTACAATTTCCATGAATGTCTATGTGTCTATGCTACGTTATATAAGACGAAAAAGGCGTATGAAATTAAAGCAAAGAATTTGCAGATACATAAACGTGCAGAACTTTCTGTGTAGACAATAACATATAAGCATAGCAATCCAGTGCATTTTGCAAGAACTTTAACATCAAAATTCTGCTTCTGTCGCTGTTTCAAAATACCATTTTTCAAACAATTTAAAGCTGCAGACCAACCTCAAAATTAAACATAAGTCAAAAAGCCATTTCAAAAACATAATTTTATGCTTCTATACGACTTGAAAACGGTAGAAAAAAATCCTGTCAGTAGCGAGATTTGAACTTTTGACCACCTCGATCGCGTAAAACGATGAGCAACGAGCTTAACTTCTTCAGGACCTATTAATTTTGTCTGCCTTTTATTTACACTATGAATTAAGTCTCTACCCCGTGGCTAAGTGAAATAAAAATTGAAGAACTATTTTGATGTGTTTCCGTGGCAAAGTCATTAACTAAGTTTTGACGCATTCTTCATCAAAACAACTTGAATTTATGTATGTATAAACAGATTCTCTTTTATGCATCGGTGAACGATGTGGTGGACAGTCATTTCGAATCTAAAAGACACAAATTGTATGATTTTTTTAATCCCTTACTCGCCTATTGCTCACTGCCTGACTTGAAAACCGTTTTCAATCTTTCGTCACGGAATTTTATTTACTTTTCTTATATTGACTGGCAGATATTTGTGTGAAATTGTATGCAATGTTTGCTAAGAGTCACATTTAAAAAGAAATACTTTAACCTGTGCTTTCTGTTATATATGGGGTCATAGAGTACCTGAAAAAAAATCACATTTGTTTATCCCTTAATAACCTAGCATTTCCAATCTTTCAGCTTAGCTGTATTCACTGAGAACAATACTTTACTTCCATTGAATTGAAAGTTGAATACGATAAGAATCGTGTATGACTGGTCAATGAATAAATGAACTTTAGAACTGTACTGGAAGGTAATCTCTTGAGGTGAAAAAAGTCTTTGTTCCATGCGAGTATATTTTATATGACTTCTAAACATTCACTGTGTTTTCAATATGTATCTTGACCGTCATGGATCTAGGTCATTTTAAACACTAAAGCAAGTTAATAAAGAGTTAAAAAACAAAAGAATCTGTGTGTTAAAAACAGGCTATTTTTATACAAATCAGTACAATTCACCATCCTAGTTGTAGCAGAATATATTCCTGCATATAACACGGTGAGATGTCAACATAAGAAACACTGCAAGATTATTAAGGGTAATAAATCTAGCATCTGCAGAAAGTATAGTCTCACAGACAGTCTACGATCTGAAAAAACAAACCTTATTAGACAAAGAACATTATTTATATAATACTGACTTGGAGAGTTATAACCTGCGTGTACAGATTTGCATCTACGTCTTTCTCTAGTCACAGTTAAACATATGTAAGTGCTTCTGAGCTAGCAGACTGTTTTAACTTCGATTAATCTATACAATCCATTATATTTGGCAATATTTTGTTTCAGATTGGTGAGTATATTTGTAAAAAACAAATAAAAGTTATTCTACCGATTTTATTTAAAAACAAATTCTTTTGATTCCAGCAAAAAAAAAAATATTTATATATTATTGGCGATGCACCTGTAATCTTGACGTTCCTCTTAAGAAATTTATTTGTATAAACTTCAAAGGTATCGTATCAAATTGATGTTCTTAAGTGTTTCATATTTCGGTGTCAGGTGGTTGTACTGAACTATTACAGAAGAAAAAACAACAATTGACGTTTTTCCATGCATGTTCAAGTAGATTGCACTCAAATTAGCTCGGGTTAAAAGCTTGGTATGCACTGTATAACCAGTTTTATAACGCGTGTTTTCAGTACTAATACTTAATAATTAATACTTAATTTCTAATAAGTTAAAGAGTATAACTGCTTGGAATGTTTCAAGCCAAAAAATGTACACAAAATTTTAATTCTTCCTCATTGTACCACACACGTTTGTGTAGTTATGCTTCTTCGATTGATACAATACCCTCTTTATTGACAATTTCAGAAATTTACCAGCACACCATTCTAACTTTGTACTATTATAATATTATAATGTTAATAATTAAGTGTTTTCATAATGGCCTTCGGCCGAAGGCTAATATGACTGTCTGAAGCCCAATAACAAGGCCATTATAAAAACACTTATTGAAAATTTTATTAATTAACTATACAATATTTACCAAAGAACATTAGATAGTTAACAAATATAACTTCAGTATACGCTCACCTTCGTTCATTGTTATTTTGCTGCCGGAAAAGGGTTGTCTGGTGTATTAATCACTTGTATATAGAATCTAAACCCGTACTTATTCCGCGAAATAATGTTGCAACTTTAGGATATCTCAAAAACGTCTGACGTTAAAATTGATCAAACAAGAATCTAAATTTAAGTTCAGAAAATTTAAGATGGATACTTTTTTCTTTAGGCCTAATGAATAGAAGCAGTTTCATAATGGCCGAGCTGGTCAGCCAGTGAGAAGGCTCGAATCTCATAATAGCCGACTTTTTTTCATAAAGGCCGAGTTTCTTCATAATGGCCGAGTTTTGTGTTAATAATGTTTTGGAGAAGTTCATATTGGCCCTGCATTTGTAGTGAAAATGCGCCTAATTGTATAATTAATCAGTAATAACGGTTAGCTGAAGATATAAGTTTCATTTAAAAAAATAAATAAAAAAACTCAACGAATATAAAAAAAACTTTGAAACACCTTCAACTCATCAAAAACTAAAAACTACGATTACAGGAAGAAATATACATTAACGAAAATGTTGTACTTATTGGAATACTGTATGCATCTTTAACAATCACACGTCTTGTTACACGTGAAGTACGTGTTCTACATATGACTTGAAAATTATTTACGAAGATCTTTCAAAAGTACTGATCATTTCAATCTCACAGACAAACTTCAGGAAATTTCAACAAAATGACACAGTGTTTCACTCAGGAAATTTCCCTCAGGATTTATTTCTGTGTAAAACAAACGCAGACATTAACTAGGATTTATTTGAAGCCGATTCATTCTTAACACCGCCGTCTTGAATAAACAGAGGACTTCAAGTTGTCGCAAATACGACATTCCTGCGTTCTATAATGACTGTGTTATTTTTGGCCCTTACTCAAGGTTTCATAGATCTGAACATCAGTCTTGTATATATGTATCTTTTAAGATATATAAGGTAAAACATAAAGTACCTGAAATTGATGCCGATCAAGAATAAGTTAAAAAAATGCGAATGATTAAAACATCAAAATGTAAATTAAAACTTATGGGAAAGTTTATTGCAGCATATTTTAGCAGGGCAAGTAAATAATATTGTTAGATATTGTTGAGTGTTAAGGCAAATGATAATATCCGTGCATCAATGTACAAACTTCCCTTCAAACTGCTGCTCATGTTATAGCGTACCTCTTGCAAGCCACTGCAAATGCCAAATGTATATAAATAGGTATACTAGTAACAGTTCCGTTAGCAGTTACTGCAATATTTTGACTGTCATCGACCAAAGACAAACATATGATATTGTCAATATAGAAAAAAATGGCCGTCTCGTAACCAGAATAAAACTTTCTGGAAATATCTTCACTCAGAACGATAAATGATCACGTGTCATTGTTCGCAGATAAGGCTGGTGTTAATGCCAATATTTGTCAATGATTGTAATGAAATAAAATGTGTATCTTCCAGCTATACACAAACACTCCATTGCGGTAACACAGAGGAAATCATTTCCCAAGTTTGTTTTTGAAATTGCATTAAGGACGTAAACAATCTTCCCTGTTCCTCTCTCTGTCAATGACTTTTTAACCTGAGCGAATATATGATTCAAAGTTTGTCACATACCTGATATCTATACCAGAATGTTCAAACTCAATCTCTATAAATTTAAAGAACAGATTTCTTCCATAAATGTCGAAGAAGTATTTAAAGGAACTCTATTTTTTTAGTTTAAAACATAAATTATATGGTTAGATCAATGTGTTGTATGGAAAAAAATTTGTACTTCATAACCAGATGAACTACGATAAGTATCTCTGAATCATTTATGAGGATTTTTGCACAAAGAATCTATATTTCATTCTCTTTGGCATCAAAGTTACGGTAGCGCTGCTTCAGAATTTATGCAATATTTTGGGCACAGTCATAAATATGCAAGAGGAATAGCTTTTTCCGGAAACACAAAACAATACTTTTTTTGCAACCAGTAGCCAAGCTTTCATACAAGTAACACGCGTCAGTAATGTTTCATCACCCAGACCAGAAAATTCCGGAAATCATCACTTTCCTCTATAAAGGAAGTCTTTGCTTGTTATGTAATTATTCTTACAGACAGAAACTTAGTTAGGATTGTCAGAGCCACAATACTTCTCAGCTCTATTAATTTAACAGTTGTCTAGAACCTGGTTTATAGACGGAGACGTGTTGATTACTTTGTCTGAGTTAGTGACAAACTTATTGAATTTACAACAAAACTTACTGACAAAGCATAAAGTAATGACTGTCAGATTATACAACATAACTGTCATTGTATCTCCAGCCTCCCAACGAAGTGGTCAACCGCGGAATATATCTCCGTCTTTGACCTACTCTCAGTTTTGACCAAACCAATGGCATATAGCTAACACCGGTTCAATGTGCACCAAAATAAACAGGAGCGCAGATTTTCAGACTGAAAAATATTTTCGTAAGGATCATGAATGCAGGATGTATTAATGAAGAGTTAAGTGAAACACGAATCAGAAACTGCTATTTTTTCACTAAACCTTCACTTCACGTATACTGTGTTAATCTGCACCAAAAAAGCCAAGGTGGTCGATTCACATGATTCGAGCTACTCGTTAAAAGTGTTACTTTTTGACCAATGTGCAAATTTTATCATTAACTCCTGTTTGTATTTAATGAACGACCAAACCTTGTGCTTACACAGCGTCAAGCAACAAAACTTGGTGAATATTTCTTTCTTTAGTTTATAAACTTTCCAGTATCGATAAGTGATTTTTTTTGTTTCAAAAGTTGCTTGACTTAAGAGTAAAAAGCATTTGGCGTCAGTACACGCGGCATAGAAAATCGGTACGGTCAAATCTTTCCCCTGATAGTGGGAGGATGAAATACTGTTTTGTCGATTTTATTGCCGTACATTTCTTGAGCAAAATGTGGCAATGAATTGCTTTCTACAGGATATGATGCCCGTTTTAATTGTTATCACAGATCAGTTGGAATTTAACTTTTAAAACGGTACCGTTTGCCCATATTAATATGAATCTTAACAAGTGATAAGATTTAACTTTCAACTTCTGTTTAAACTTTGTTTAGATCATTCCTAATCGCTCTGTTGTTAAGACACTTTATCGTTAATTACACTGAATGTTTTAATGTGCCTCGATAGTATTGTTTTGACATTATGTTAGTAACTTGGTATGTATTCATTTATTTATTTTTCTAAGTCTCCATTTCATACAAGAACATGACAAATCACCTTACAATACATTGATATTTTATTATGGAGTTAAAATATATGTATGCTATGTTGCAACCATTTTTGAAATAAAAACCATTTTTGAAATAAATACTTCAAAAGTGGTTCTTATTTCAAAAATGGTTGTAATGTCCAACCACTTTTGAAATAACCATTTTTGAAATAAAATTTTCAAGTTGAAGTCAATTTTTACCTTTGCTCCCATAAACCTCCTGATGTCTCCAGCCGCTGACATAACCATGTGCAGAGCATAATGACATCATTTTACATTTTTAAAAAAACGTGTCTTCTTCATACACCGTCCGTTCTTATAAAAAAATGACAAGTAAATGTTTATTTCAAAAATGGTTCTTATTTCAAAAATAGTTGTAATGTCCAACCACTTTTGAAATAACCATTTTTGAAATAAAATTTTCAAACTGAAGTCTGTTTTCACTTATTCTCTTATAAACCTCCTGATGTCTCCAGCCTCTGACCTTACAACGTGCAGAGTATAATGACATCATTTTACATTGAAATTAACTTTCTTCTTCATACACAGTCCGTACTAATAAAACTATTGACAAGTAAATGTTTATTTCAAAACTGGTTCTTATTTCAAAAATGGTTGTAATGTCCAACCACTTTTGAAATAACCATTTTTGAAATAAACTTTTCAAGTTGATGTCACTTTTTACTTTTGCTTTCATAAACTTTCTGATGTCTACAGCTGCTGACCGGACTACCTAGAGAGTATAATGACATCATTTTACCTAGAAATTACTTTTCTTCTTCATACACCGTCCGTCCTTATAAAAGAAATTGAAAGTAGATGTTTATTTCAAAAGTGGTTCTTATTTCAAAAATGGTTGTAATGTCCAACTACTTCTGAAATAACCATTTTTGAAATAAAATTTTCAAGTTAAAGTCTGTTTTTACTTTTGCTCTCATAAACCTCCTGATGTCTCCAGCCTCTGACCTTACAACGTGCAGAGTATAATGACATCATTTTACATTGAAATTAACTTTCTTCTTGATACACAGTCCGTACTAATAAAAAATATTGACAAGTAAATGTTTACTTCAAAAGTGGTTCTTATTTCAAAAATGGTTGTAATGTCCAACCACTTTTGAAATAACCATTTTTAAAATAAAAATTTCAAGTTGATGTCTGTTTTTACTTTTGCTCTCATAAACCTTCTGATGTCTCCAGCCTCTGACCTGACCACGTGCTGAAAAAAATGACATCATTTTACCTTGAAATTACCTTTCTTCTTCATACACTGTCCGTACTGATAAAAAATGACTGGTAAATGTTTATTTCAAAAATGGTTCTAATTTCAAAAATGGTCGTAATGTCCAACCACTTTTGAAATAACCATTTTTGAAATAAAATTTTCAAGTTGATGTTTTTTTTCACTTTTGCTTTCATAAACGTACTGATGTCTACAGCTGCTGACCGGACAACCTAGTGAGTATAATGACATCATTTTACCTTGAAATTACCTTTCTCCTTCATACACCGTCAGTCCTTATTAAAAAAAATTGACAAGTGGATGTTTATTTCAAAAGTGGTTCTTATTTCAAAAATGGTTGTAATGTCCAACCAATTTTGAAATAACCATTTTTGAAATAAAATTTTCAAGTTGATGTCAGTTTTTACTTTTGCTTCCATAAACCTTCTGATGTCTACAGCTGCTGACCGGACTACGTGAAGAGCATAATGACACCATTTTACATTTATATAACCTGTCTTCTTCATACACAGTCCGTACTTATAAAAAAATGACAAGTAAATGTTTATTTCAAAAATGGTTCTTATTTCAAAAATGGTTGTAATGTCCAACCACTTTTGAAATAACCATTTTTGAAATAATATATTTCGAACTGAAGTCTGTTTTTACTTTTGCTCTCATAAACCTCCTGATGTCTCCAGCCGCTGACATAACCATGTGCAGAGCATAATGACACCATTTTACATTTTTTTAAAAAAACGGTCTTCTTCATACACCGTCCGTTCTTATAAAAAAATGACAAGTAAATGCTTATTTCAAAAATGGTTCTTATTTCAAAAATGGTTGTAATGTCCAACCACTTTTGAAATAACCATTTTTGAAATAAAAATTTCAAGCTGATGTCTGTTTTTACTTTTGCTCTCATAAACCTTCTGATGTCTGCAGCCTCTGATCTGATCACTTGCAGAGAATAATGACATCATTTTACCTTGAAATTACCTTTCTTCTTCATACACCGTCCGTACTTTTAAAAAAAATGACAAGTATATGTTTATTTCAAAGGTGGTTCTTATTTCAAAAATGGTTGTAATGTCCAACCACTTTTGAAATAACCATTTTTGAAATAAAATTTTCAAGCTGATGTTTGTTTTTACTTTTGCTCTCATTAACCTTCTGATGTCTCCGGCTTCTGACCTGACCACATGCAGAGTATAATGACATCATTTTATCTTGAAATAACCTTTCTTCCTCATACACCGTCCGTACTTATAAAACAAATGACAAGTAAATGTTTATTTCAAAAGTGGTTCTAACTTCAAAAACGGTTGTAATGTCCAACCACTTCTGAAATAACCATTTTTGAAATAAAATTTTCAAGTTGAAGTCAGTTTTTACTTTTGTTCTCATTAACATTCTGATGTCTTAAGCCGCTGACCTGAACATGTGCAGAGGATAATGACGTCATTTTACCTTGGAATTACCTGTCTTCTTGATACACAGTCCGTACTTATAACAAATAATTGCCAAGTACATCTTTATTTCAAAACTGGTTTCTTTTTTTTAATGATTTCTTTGAAAAAATGTGAAGTCAGTATGTGTTGACTATATCAAATATCAACTACAAAACGTTATTGACATATAGTTATGTTTAACCTTTAAAGTGATCTTAGATATGAAATTAATGGATACGTAATATTTAAAATAAAGATAAATGACCAAAATTATTAGATACATTTTTTTCTTTCCAACTCATATCATCATTTTTGCTTGATTTTTGCAACAGGGACTATAAAACAAATAATTCTTGAACTCTCTAAACTTTAATAAGCATAATTTTAGCGTGTTGAAATAAATTTTAAATATAAATACACAGCAGATATTTTGGAATTGCGTATCGTACGCAACATTTAGAATATTACTATTGTTTCAATTTCGGCTTCATAGACAATAACATTTTAATTTACTTTCCTGGAATATCTACTGGCCCGAAGGACCAGCCAGCTCGGCAGTCTTACTTGTCCTCCTGAAAATACACTGGCCTCGGGCCAACGAACCAGCGTTAGTGTTGAGACCTATAATATAAATCATACGAGTGAATTTTAAAATCACAATACCCGGTGAGTGATGGAGTGGTACAGCTGTTCTATCGAAGGATACCGTTTTCAAACACTAGCAATTAATTAATTAATTAATTAATTAATTAACCATCTACAACCCAGTATTGCAGAGTGTTTTGACTGTTTATGTAATCCGGAAAAATCCACCAGCCCGGAGCTGGGTTTGAACTCAGGTAACTTCAATTACTAAGCGGACACTATACCACGTCGCCATAAAAGCTAGCTGATAGGCAAGGGTGTAGAAGTGCCGTATTATACCTCTGCTACATACAATTCTCCTTCTTAGAATTGGTCCTCGAATTCATGGAGCACTAAATGTTTGTGGAACTTTCTAAGGGTGACATCAAATCTAAACTCGTGCCGGCTCGCTGAGGCGACCCGGTATTGCGATAGGATTTTACTTAAAAAAACCAACGAAAACCAAATTAGAACTCCCAACACTTCCGAAGCTTCAAAGTCGCCTGGCTTCAAGTTTCAAGAGGTTGAAGTTCAGAAAAGCTGGAGACCAAATACTATGTTAAGGCAAATCAACCAACAGAAAGCTCGCATTCAAAGCAGACATATGCCCCCGTTTTCGGAGGCCATTATCATGATGACGCAAAGCACATTTGAAAGCGCAAAGGCACATGAAACCTTCTAGCAAGGTGCCTTGATGATCTACTTTTTTATATACTGTTAACTTAAAATTACCATCATTAACAGAAAAAAATATAGAGCAAGAGTACATCGACTATTTTTCTTCGTTTCTCGAACTGTTGTCACCGTCACTCAAGCTCTTTTCGTTTCTCTCGCGTCTTTCGGGGGTTAGGCTAGAGTGCGAAATGGAGTCTATTTCGCGAAATGGACTTTACGTCTACGGAAAGGACTTTTGATTTCTTAATTATGGCTTAAATGTTTGGTATTATCTGTTTTTTCCAGGTTAAATGTAATAAATAAAAGATATACCTATATTATGTCTCCTTTTATATTATGTTTAAGTAAAAGATGTTCCAGATATAACCATTTATTGTGACCGCGCCCTACAAAATGGGCATTTTCTTTCACAAATACCTACGAAATGGACTTCTGTTGTTTTTAATGAGCACATTAGATAAAGAATGTATCCGAAGTTGGAAGTGTAAATTACCTTTATAAATTTATATATGGTATCATAACAAACCATAAGTGCTTTCACAGAAAACAGCAGCTTACAAACGGACTGCGGTGTGCACAAGTGCACCTGTTCCACGGATATATGTTCACAGCTACCTTGTTTTTTATTAAAACTTTTGTCATCATTTCTATATATACACAAAGCATTCAATTATACAAGGTCAATGTCACAGTAATTCCCCGGTCCAGGAGGTGAGGTGGGTTGCAACTGACTAGTGCATTACAAGACTAGCTCATGGTATGCTTTCTCTAGTACCGTTCTTACATTTTATGAAGCCTGTAATGACTTCCTGCTTCTTTCAACAGTGTGTGGTATTGCAACATTCATATGTTACCGAAATACCGTTAGTAAATTAACACTTTGTATGAGTGGTAGTAGAAGAGAAAGATGCAACACAGTCACCCAAAGTTACTGAATATAAATATCTAAGCGAGCCGCTACTAGCTTTTTTTAAAAGCTAAACTTGTGAGTTATTTACGTTGGGCCCCAAATGTAACCCGGAAAAATCCATCTTCCCCGAGCTGGGTTTCAGGTCGGCAGTGGTATAGAGCCTGGCTAGATTTCCACTACCTAGGGCTTGGTTGGTTTGAGATAAGAGATGTGTTTTGGAGAGACTGAAGGTGAACAGTAACAAAAAATGCATTGATGAAAAAAGTACGGCGGCAGCGCTTTGTTTTGAAGTACATGGTCTTAAGTTGTGTGGAGCAAGCCCGCATACTAAGTTTTTCTGAAAAATGAGCTTTATTTTTGTTTCCCGACCATTTCAAGAGTTTTTGCATCATTTCTTCATTTTCTTTATATAGTACCCGACAACTATATGCTTGGCAAGTATTTTTTTACGTTGTTTAATTTATCCCCCCGCCGAAAGCGAAAGGGATATAAGAAATGATCTCCGTCCGTGTGTGTGTCCGTGCATCCGTCCCAATTTTGTCCGAAGCATAACTCCAAAAGTACTTGAGGAATTTTCTTTAAACTTAAGACAATGACATAGCACATTGGGAGGAAGTGCAGTATGCAAGAACAATAACTCTACCTTGCCTACTTTTAGAGTTATTCCCTTTATCAGATTTACTTGAAAAACTTTGTCCGAAGCATAACTTCAAAAGTATTTGAAGGATTTTCTTAAAACTTCAACACAGACATAGCACATTGGGAGGAAGTGCAGTGTTCAAGAAGAATAAATGTACATTGCGGACATTTAGATTTTTCCCCTTTTTCATATTTACTTGAAATTCTTTGTCCGAAGCATAACTCCTAAAGTACTTAAGGGATTTTCTTCAAACTTCATACACTTTAACTTTATCTTCCTTACTTTTACAGTTATTGCCCTTTATCACATTTACTTTAAAAGTTTGGTCCAGATCATAACTCCAGAAGTACTTCAGCGATTTTCTTCAAACTTCATACACTGACAGACCTTCAGGTAACTTCCTGGATGGGGCATTAACCATGTGTAACATGGCGCTTAAAATAGATATGAAGTTTCATTTCCTATTTAAACACAAACTAACGCGAATAAAGTGAAATATAAGTTAACACTAAGATGACTTCTGATGTGCATTTCTCGTCAAAAATACATGTTTCCTGTCTGCGCTAATCAATTGCTTATTTGCTTAGTTGATAACAAATACGTACTTATATAAGCACGTACAGTTAAAACTAAAGAAACCACACTACATGTAATTAATTGTTTCAATTTTGTTTTATTTCAATTTATTTCAGTGTGTAGTCTGAATGATAACGACAAAATATGTACTCTTTAGTTTTTAGAACACCAAATTTTAGCTTTTGTACAAAATATGTACAAACATATGATACCCATGAACGTCTTATTTGGAAAATATAATGATTATTGATTGAATGTTTTGTGTTTTTTTTTGTGCCAGCCTGAGCATTTCTGTCTGTCGGTGTCTTTGTGTATTGCGGTCTTTATATCTTTGTTTTTATGTTTGTCCCTGTCTGTCTGTTTCTCTAAGCCGCTCTGTGCGTGTCTGTTTGTCTGTCTTGTTGTCTGTCTGTCTTTTTTGCCTGTTTTTGTTTCAATAAATGATAAGGGTGAAATATTTGTTTTGGTTGTTTATCAGTACGGAAAATTACACTATTAATGGGAACAGCAGTTTGCATTATGCTTAATTCAACGCATTTCTAGCCTTCTTTATAATTGTTTTCATAATGTGATCTACATATACAACTGGAAATTAAGTGTATGCATGCAATATCTTGCCTTTTTGACAATAAACCCACTATAACTTTTGTTTGTTTTTTGTTTGTAATTTTGACACGAATTTGGTAGTTTACAAAAATATCAATGCATTTCAATATATACATATATGTATTGTTTTTAGGATGTTTGAATTATGCACATTTATTAATTTTTCACTTTTATTCAAAGCAAAAACCACATTAATTTAAAATGATAAAAAATGTGGTATTTTTCAAATTCTAAAGTTATTTCTCATATATTTAGTGTAAACGTAAACGGCAGTGTCACCAGAGGTCAAAGGACATGTAGAACTAACTTAAAATATTAAAAACTGTGACCAGAAATAACTTGGAAATTCTTAAGATATAATCATGTAAATTGTGGCCAATTTTGACCAGGAATGAATGTTTTTAGCAGACTTCGTAGAGATCCACTATACAATGCTTTGTGCAAAACTTAAGATCTTGCGCTTATTGAGAAAGCTATTTCGGAAGTTTTTCGAATATACTTCTATAATCTAGTCTATACAAATTTATTTTAATTCGATTGTCACGGAAGCTTCTAGCTTAAAAAATCACAGTCAGATCTGTTCCTGGGACCAACAAGTACTAAGAAATGACGATAAAAGTTTCTTGCTCAAGCAAACAACGTATGGCCACTGACAGTGATCGAGCTCACTCCATGACTAGCGTTTTCAAGGTAAAATGACGTCATTATACTCTCCACGTGGTCAGGTCAGTAGCTGTAGACATCAAAACGTTTATGAGAGCAAAAATAAAACTGACTTCAACTTGAAAATTGTATTTCAAAACTGGTTATTTCAAAAGTGGTTGGACATTACAACCATTTTTGAAATAAGAACCACTTTTGAAATAAACATTTACTAGTCATTTTTTATCAGTACGGACGGTGTATGAAGAAGAAAGGTAATTTTAATGTAAAATGATGTCATTATACTCTGCATGTGGTCAGGTCAGAAGCCGGAGACATCAGAAGGTTAATGAGAGCAAAAGTAAAAACAAACATCAGCTTGAAAATTTTATTTCAAAAATGGTTATTTCAAAAGTGGTTTGACATTACAACCATTTTTGAAATAAGAACCACTTTTGAAATAAACATAGACTTGTCAATTTTTTTTTTAATTCGGTACATTTCAAGCGTGTCTTTAAATGTACAACATTATTTGGAAGGGAAGATAACTCCGTATGCCTTTTCTCCTTTCGTCACCACAGTTCTCTCAAGATGACGTCATAAATTACGTATTCTTCAGCGCCCTCTTGCGATTTTCTCCAAGCTGAACAGGTCGGTAAAAGATTTGCTCTACAAGGTGTGTGAAGAAGACAGGTAAAATGATGTCATCATACTCTGTACGTAGTCAGGTCAGCAGCTGTAGACATCTGATGGTTTATGAAAGCAAAAGTAAAAAGTGACATCAACTTGAAATTTTTATTTCAAAAATGGTTATTTCAAAAGTGGTTGGACATTACTACTATTTTTGAAATAAGAACCACTTTTGAAATACGGACGGACGGTGTGTAAAGATGACAGTTTATTTTTAATGTAAAATGATGTCATTATACTCTCTAGGTAGTCCGGTCAGCAACTGTAGACGTCAGAAGGTTTATGGGAGTAGAAGTAAAAACTGACTTCAACTTGAAAATTTTATTTCAAAAATGGTTATTTCAAAAGTGGTTGGACATTACAACCATTTTTGAAATAAGAACCAATTTTGAAATAAACATCTACTTGTCATTTTTTCTTTATCAGTACGGACTGTGTATGAAGAAGAAAGGTAATTTCAAGGTAAAATGATGTCATTATACTCTGCACGTGGTAAGGTCAGAGGCTGGAGACATTAGACAGTTTATGGGAGCAAAAGTGAAATTTTATTTTTATAAGTACGGACTGTGTATGAAGAAGACAAGTTATATAAATGTAAAATGGTGTCATTATGCTCTTCACGTAGTCCGGTCAGCAGCTGTAGACATCAGAAGGTTTATGGAAGCAAAAGTAAAAACTGACATCAACTTGAAAATTTTATTTCAAAAATGGTTATTTCAAAAGTGGT
The DNA here is from genome assembly GCA_012932295.1 of Cyclina sinensis. Classification (NCBI taxonomy): domain Eukaryota; kingdom Metazoa; phylum Mollusca; class Bivalvia; order Venerida; family Veneridae; genus Cyclina; species Cyclina sinensis. Next base: position 32,602,313 of record JAAONU010000013.1, read on the forward strand.
TGGACATTACAACCATTTTTGAAATAAGAACCACTTTTGAAATAAACATCTACTTGTCATTTTTTATAAGTATGGACGTTGTATGAAGAAGACAGGTTATATTAATGTAAAATGGTGTCATTATGCTTTTCACGTAGTCCGGTCAGCAGCTGTAGACATCAGAAGGTTTATGGAAGCAAAAGTAAAAAACTTTTTATTAATGAGAGCAAAAGTGAAAACAGACTTCAGTTAGACAATTTTATTTCAAAAATGGTTATTTCAAAAGTGGTTGGACATTACAACCATTTTTGAAATAAGAACCATTTTTGAAATAAACATTTACTAGTCATTTTTTATAAGAACGGACGGTGTCTGAAGAAGACAGGTTTTTTTTAATGTAAAATGATGTCATTATGCTCTGCACATGGTTAAGTCAGCGGCTGGAGACATCAGGAGGTTTATGAGAGCAAAAGTAAAAACTGACTTCAGCTTGAAAATTTTATTTCAAAAATGGTTATTTCAAAAGTGGTTGGACATTACAACCATTTTTGAAATAAGAACCACTTTTGAAATAAACATTTACTTGTCATTTTATTTTTATAAGTACGGACGGTGTATGATGGAGACAGGTTATATGATGTAAAATGGTGTCATTATGCTCTGCACATGGTTATGTCAGCGGCTGGAGACATCAGGAGGTTTATGGGAGCAAAGGTAAAAATTGACTTCAACTTGAAAATTTTATTTCAAAAATGGTTATTTCAAAAGTGGTTGGACATTACAACCATTTTTGAAATGAGAACCACTTTTGAAGTATTTATTTCAAAAATGGTTTTTATTTCAAAAATGGTTGCAACAGAATTATTGGAGACTATTAATAGCAATACTTATCAATTTATCTACATTGTAAAAGATAGATTACCATAACTAGTCTTACTTTAAAAACTGCAATAAAATTAATTAACTTTTACAAGACTGAAAATTTTTAAACCTATTAAAAAAAAATGTCTCAAATTTCGTATTCTAAACTTACTGAAATGCGCAGAAAGTTATCCATAACTGACGAAGAGATAGAAAAACGAAAAGAAGCAACAAATTCTGTAGACAATCTCCCGTCTAATTAAAGCCATGCTGGGACATTTTTTTTCTGCAGAATTAATCTGGCAGTGTCGCCTAGTTACCGTTAGGCAGGTTATCATGATAGATACTTTTTCTCTCAATGGTGATTAACGAAGACGATGATAAATCAGTTACTTAGAAACAATGAGATTTGAGAATTCTTCCCCAAAGTATGACAAACATTATCGTTTAAGATCTTGTCACTGCGATGAATGTGCTCATTGTTCACAAAAGCTATGCTTCGCAACGTACACGGGTGTATATAAAGGCAATCAGTCGACGTCAAGACTAACTCGTTTGTATCAGTGGTTCTTGGTTCTATACCTACGTCCATCGTTGTGAATCCAACCCATAACCACTTGTCTTAGAATTTGGTGCTATATTTTTGCCCTACATCGTTTTCTAAAATAAAAATTATTCAAGCAATGGAAAATGTAAACAGACAAAACTGTTTACTATGTACACGAATTATCTATACACTATACGGTATCGCGACATCTTTGATAAATAAAAGCAATAACAATTTTTTAGATAATTTCATACGGGAATACTGCGCAAAATGGTTTTCATGAGTGAACATTCATTGAAATATAAGACAGCCCAAAACCGTTTAAATTGGTTTCCTCAGAAAAGAAATTGCTCTCCGGAGAAATTCGTCAGCGATATATGCCCATGCTATCTGAGGATAATGCATAAAATTCTTATTTATAATGCCACTTTAAACCTCGTAAGAAAGTTATCACACCATTAGGTAGAAAAACCTGATACAAAGCATTTCTTCCAAATCTTAACAAATAATATACAAACATATTTTAGAAATGCCATTGTTTAGTATTGTATATTTGTTACATTTTTGAGTTAATGATAAGTCTGGCACAATACGTAAAAATGGTAGGAAAAATGTAATCGGCTTTATTTTAGCACGAGATTAAACAGTCCGAAGATACCTAGAAATCTAACTCATTACATAGAAATTGCCAGCCATTGCTAACATCAACAATGATATTAAGCTAGTGTTTTAGTACTGTCGCAGCAATCTTGTAGCCTATCAAATAAATGCGTGCTGAATGACAGAGCTTTCATTCCGATTATTAAAATTAGTTATAATTAAATCCAAAGTAAAATTATCTTTACCAACATATCTGTCTTTTCATCAAATAACTTTAGCGATTTGGGGCTTACGTTTCATACCACGGTTAATTTAGGTAGTTGATTTTAACACTTAAGGACATGACAGCAAATGCATTACTTGAGATGAATAGGTTTTACTCCACGGTTGACAGAAGCATATTAAAATGTTTTAATTCATTAACAGAGTATTGAATATCTTCAATGCCTTAAATGTTCCTTCTAAATAGAACATGATAATGCTTAAGGTATTGTCCTACTTATGTTCTGCCGTTGATGTCTTTTGGTACTCATGTATCACTTTAGTTAGGTTTTTATATATGTTTAGTTGTTTTATTGCATAGTGGTGGAATTTCTTTCTCTGAAGTTGTCATTGTGGTAATTTCAGGAGACACTATCATAGTTAATCTATAGAGTGTTGTTACTACTATGTATTGTGTGACTTAAAAAAGTGGGCCGAGATTAACCGAGTGCATTTGTTTCGGTGAGAATGAAAGCAAAGCTCATTGTTAAATTAACAGATTGTAATGGTTTGTTCGTTACAAAATGCCTTTTTACTAAGACCATAATGAAACAATACTGGGGAAAAAACTTTAAAATGTTTGAAACATTATTCTTACGGTTGGTAACATTTGCCAATGAAAACATAGTTTTATGAAGAAAATATAATACATTGTCATGAACACATCATCTAAGTCAACTGTTTTTGGAGGTAACCTTTCTAAAATATAAGAAGTCAGGTTACTAGGCATTTGTATTTTCAGTACAAATATATGTATGTTTTTTTATTAAAATTACAATACTAGTTTCAAAGAAGGGTTGTTAAATAAAACGTGACAAAAGAAATACCCTAATACATTTGGGAACTGCATCAATAAGGAAAACCTTATAAATTATCTAAACACTAAAGTTAAGTACACAAGTACAGTTTCTAAAGACGTCTGATATATATATCTTCAAAAAAACAGACTCTGATATCGAAAATATTAGGATAAAATTATATCTTTTACTAGACTGTACGTAAACCGTATTTTGATTTAATCTATTATTCTTTTTAGACTCCTAGATAACTTATAAACGTTCTGTTCTTTAAAACATTTAAGGACATTTAGGTGACTAAACGGTTCGAGTATCCAGTGTGAGTAATGAAGCAATGTTATTTTGTATAAGAATTGTTCGCATATTTGTTTTTATTTAAATGCAACAATTTTGCGTGAGCAACATGTTTCTTTACTTGAATGCCATTAAAGTGTTACCAGTTTATTTTAATGCCCATTAAAAAGTCTTACCACAAATTAGTTAGATATTTGTGTATAAACGGCGCCTTCAGGGGTCTTATCAAATCAATAAACGCAATATCCAACTTCTATCTAAGTTAGATAATTCGGTTTTATCCCATATGCAATAATCGTGCTGTTCTTGCTTAAAGGTATAATTTATTTCACAGCTTTATTGCCTTGTTTATACAGTCTTCACTTTATGCTTGTTAAACACGAGTGCTAAATTGTTATTAACAATGTTCAGTGGTAGCTGTAATGCTTGAAATCAACACTATGAAAGTTAAGTTTAAACTCTGTTTAGCTGAAGATTCCCATCAGTTTTACGTTATTGTTATTGTATGAAATATTACATAAAAAACATTTTAACAAACGATTAGACCATGAATATTGCAAAATTATCCCCGTCGTCTTGCAGCTACTCTGAAGCTTATATATTTTAATTTTAGTAATGAAGATGATAATGAGTAAATGGCTGTTACCAGCAGGTAGCTACATGGTATTATTATATAGCAGAATATATTATGAGTTCAGATATGCTCACAGTTGACAAAGAGCATAATGCACATTGACATAGTCGAAATAAAATATAATCAGTATTAATACAATCATACAAATACATACATCTCTGTCATCAGACAGACAGTGTACAAGTGTCAGTGGAGGATCAGGGGAACTCCTCGCCTCGAGAGGAATATATTGTATTTTTACATGACAGAATCGAACATCGGACACAGCAATTGACGATGATTTTACCATTTTACCACTAGGTCAACAACACTTGACTACATAGTACTTACTATACTGTTTAACCCTCTCCCCTCGATTATTGAAGCACACGTAGAAGAGCAGGAACCGTATAATTTATGAATCCGATGATGATTTAACCACAATACAAGAAAACAAAAGTACAACCCAGAGCAATAATCGGATATAATCATGCTTAGTTTACAACATTGCAACATTGCAATCGGCAGTAAAATCAGTGGGTCTTTAAAGGAGCCGTGTCCGTTTGCCTGCTTCTTACTGTTTTACCTGAAAAATACTAATATCTTGAAAAGCATGAACAATTAAAACAAGTTGCAAGACACGTAATGACATGAAATATCTCATCAGCACTTTAAAGGGGCTGTGCTCCAGATGACAAAAAAAGAAAGTTTTCTTGTAGTATAAATTTCTTGTAATATTTATGACTAATGCTTAAAAATAACTTACTGACAAAAAATAAGTCAAATAATTACATTATAAATTGATTTTTTCCCTTTCAAAGTGCTATACCGTAACGCGACGGTATAACTATATCGTATAAGGTTTAAAGTAAATATTTGTAATATCACATGCGTCGATGGTGGTGACAGTAAAAGCGTCGGAAATATTCTGTTAACATGAGGGTCCAGAGTTCAAATCAGACTGGAACGAAAATATTTTTTTTTATTCTATTTTGAATTTTATAATCAGTTTTGAAGTAAAATATTATGTTGTTATAATCTCACGGCATCTAAATATATAATTTATGAAAAAAAAAATTTATGTCAAATCTGAAGTACAGCCTCTTTAACTATACTTTTCTTTTTTTCTAGTTGTTGTTGTTGTTTCTTGTTTAATCGGGAGTGAAAATGCATACATATTTACAGAAATTGTAAAGGTATCTTAGACTTAAACATTTTACTTACTTAAAATCAAACTCATTAAGGCAGAAATTATATGCATTGCAAACAATAACTTTAAATAAAGTCGTGTTATATAATTTGGAAAAAAATACGGACGCCACCTTTCAAATGCATGCTGATTGATTGAAGACAGACTTTATTCCGATTAAAAATATGAGAATACTTATTAGCTCCAGGTTAACATATTTTTATCAACGATTTTCTTTTCAACACACGGTTAACGCTTCTTTGTTCTGAACTTATTATGGCTTTTAACTGATTTACTCTAGGTCAAAAGTATAGGATGGAACTCTGAAATAAAAAATCCAAGTTTGATAAAAACACAAGGATAATATTTTGAAACATAAAACCTGAAATATACAATATAAATATTCCAAATGAAAAACGAAAATAAGATGTACATTTTGAGTAAACACATTTATGACAAAAGTAAGTAACTAATGCCAAATATCAATACATTTGGTTTTCCTATTTCTCTGTTTTACTTAAGAAGTGATATTGAGCATCAAAACGGATGAATGAACGCTTAAATAAGTTCTCCCCTTAGTTAGTATTCCTGGACCTAGAGACACAATTTATCCTGTCTTTATTTCTTTCTTTGTCAATCATTGCGTATTGCTATGTTGTTTTTTTTCTGGAATATGCAAAAAATGTAAATATTGTCGGAGCTACAATACATTCCAGAGATGATGCTGTAACATAAAAAAATATTCTTAGATAATTCTTTCTATCTAACTAGTTAGAGAAATGTCCGCTCTTTTGTATTCATCACTGAAATAACCAAATTAACAAAACAAAACAAAGACAAGCAAAACTAAATTAAAGTGTAAAACGCATTTTACTCTATTTATAAATAATCAATTACTTAATGTTTTTTTCAAGATAAGCTGTTCAAATTTCGTAACGGTTGCTAAGTGGTCTTTGAAACAGGCATGTGTCAGTAAATCAATATATCCTCTCTATGACATTTTAATGAAAGTTACGTAACCGGTGCGATCATTTTGAGTAAAATGTACATTGTGAAGCACTGTATATGCATTTAATTGGGGCTTAACATAACAAGCAAGTAAATGGGGTTTGGAGATAGGACAGCTCAAAACCTTAACTACGTAGAATTTGCTTTCGTTTTCATGCCATCTTAGGTAAACATATCTAAATGCTAATATTCACTTTTTTATCTGATACGTGTATGTGGCGTTTTAGTATCTGGGCTTGGGTATCAAATATATGGAGATAAAATAGTATTAGTTTTCGAAATAAACACAACTCTTATTCTGAATCAATCTTAAATTCATTATTTCTAATCAGCGGATACTTACTTTCGAACAAACGTCAAGTTCTTTAACTGTTCGAGAAACCAGTGTAACTGACGAAGCAATGCTATTTCCTGTATTATTTCTAAGAAATTTTTCACATATTTATGTTTTATTTTATTGCAGTATTATTGCCTGAGCTACATGTTTCTTTGCTTAAGTACCAATAAAATATTACCTGTTTGCTTTTATGCCCGATAAAATGTTTTATCACAAATCAGATAGGTTTTCTTGTACAGTGCCTTCCAGATCTATCAATAGAAGTCTTATCAAAACATTAGACGCACTATCTAGCTTCTATTTAACTTAAACATTTCAGTTATATCCCACATACAATAATTCATGCTGTCCTTGCTTATAGGTATAAACAGTTTATTACACAGCTTTATTGCCTTGTTTATATACAGTATTTACTTTATCCTGGTTAAACAGGAGTTATTAACATTCATTGGTAGCTCGAAACTGCGCTTGAAACTAAAACACTATAGCTTAGAACTGTATTTGAGTCTATAATATCTCCATTTGTACATAACTTTTATGATAGAAATACCAAAACCTAATTATTTTTAGAAAAAGAAATGGACCGTACATACTACAAATAATTTTGCCTGCATATAGCCATGCTGAGTTTTCCAGAGTGATTAGGGGAAGTCGTCTCGAATTAAATATATGCAACGCCAAGGTGGTCTTATGTTCGGCATTGGTGTTTTAATGTGTGCTTTATAGAAATGTCAGCTGGCAAGGTTCATATAACATTTGTAAATGATAAGTCGTTATATCATTTTGTTGGGATCTAGTAATATAACAGGGTTGTAATAGAATTATAATGGGTCGTAATAACATTATGAATTTTGATATATTGTTTTATCATTTTGGTAGGTCCATACAGCATTATTAGTGTTATTGCTCATGTAAGTATATACAAGAAAATTGCTATGTTAGTACCACCGCTGTTTCCGGGAGATGCGCATGCGCAAAGCTGAACTGGATGATGCTGACTTTAGTGAACTATCGAAATTACCAATTAGGAGTGAAATATCTACACATTCGCTCTTCTTGTTGTTTTACTACCTTAACTGGAGTTGAAAAAGGCAGTTTTCTATTTTTGTTTTCCCGGCATTTCCAGTCCAAACCGAAACAAAAGTGACATCATGAGCAAACTGCAATGTAAAGCGTACACCGCTAACGGATCGATATTTATACGTTGTATTTCATGGTTAAAATGAAAATGTGAAAAAAAAACAACACAAAGTTCTATAAACGTCAGCCATTTGGGTTCCGTATTATACATAAAGTCACTATACTGAGTATATTCCTTAGCTTGCACAGCAAATATATTATAGTGATAATAAAAAAAAACTATTGTTACTCAAACCATGCTTTGATAGTTTAACTGGTGACTGACTTGTATTGCAGTTTGACATACATGGCAGTTATTATGTAACAAAAATGAAGTGCTGTCAGACTAGGTAAAAAGTTGTTATATCACTGTGATGGATTATAATTGATTATGTTTCATTTTTAGTTATATAAGCTAACTTTTGTTTTAAAACTTTTATCATTATATGGAGTTCAAATCTCATTTTAATAGGCTGCAATGTCATATTGAAGGGTTAGCAATGTTCTAATGTAGGGTTATTTTGTTATTAGGCTAGGTTGTAATGTCATTACATGGACTATTAATGTCATTAAGATGATTCTTTTTTTGTTCACTTCTAATATATGTAATTATAATGTCTATGTATATCGCATTCCATTTCGCTTGTAAAACTAGTAATAACATTTACAGTTCTGTTCTGTTCAATTGTCTTAGCGACAAGTTAGGTTATCACCACCTTTATTCAACTGACACATTACCAGACATGGTGTCCTGTTTCATTCAGTTACCAAACTTGCTGACTAAGATAACATTGTTCAACCCAACTGGCCAGCATTACAGTCAACCGACCATCGCACTACTTGTTCATGCTAGCATTTTAATGACAGGGTGTCATTCTAATGAACAGGGTGTAACTCGGAGACATTTTTATCCAAGTGAAGTATTTCTCCTCATTTTCTTGTCTTTCAAACAAACTTGTTCTAAAATCAGGCCTTTCTTTAATGCTGCCTCGTGTAGACTCGAAAAATTATGACAGTTAATTATGTTTGATAATGATTTAGAAATATAACATTAAATAACAAATGCTATTATTAACCAAGTCTGACATGACTAAATGGCTTACGAAACAACTTCCTGCTTTTTGAAGACGTATGTTGTCTAAGAAGTAATAATGAAATTTGGATTTCCCATTTAGCTGTGAGACTTAAGTCGTTAAATTGAGTTTAATATCTAGCATCGACAATATTGAACTGTTAACCAGACGACTTTTTGATATGTATCTCTGGATCTAGTTACAACATTTATGTTGTCTGGCTTTTTTTGCTTCGTGCAATATTTGTTTCTGATGATTGTATAAATGTAATAAAAGTCTGAGCCATAACACTTTTCAAGTATATAAATATATAATTTACATGGGTGTTTTTCTTTTAGTTTACTAATAAGAGAAATATTGCCTGACAACACTGAAAGCAAATTTAATTAATGATATACAGACCTTAAAGCTTGAGTTACTTAGAGCTTAGAGCTCACTTCTTTTTTGTAGAATCTATTTGTTAATTTCCTTGCTAACTTTGTTTAGGTTAATATTATTTTGTTTATTTATGTTGTTCAACGGACTGCAAAATTTGCAATGCTTGATATCAATCTCTTTAAAGTAGTAGAGAGTAATGCGTTTGTTAAGGGTGTACACTTTAATAGTTTATAAAAACCAATCCTTTCTGGTGCCATAATATTTTTGTTGGTAGTTAAAATAAAGAAAACTGTAATAAATTTATTTATTTAATCATGAAGTAAACTTCTGAACATTTGCTAAACATTATGGTAGATTACTGTAAGTTTGTTTATATACCTCCGATAGCAAGATAATTCCGACATAAAATAATATCTGATCAAAATAGTTGTGTACACTGCATCTTTTAATGAGATATTTTTATGACAAAATGCCAGCATTGTTAGACAGGTTTGATGTAGGTGCTTAGAAATAATATTTATGGACTGCAATTCTAAGAAGGCTTTTTGAAACGTACGTTGCTGCAGACAGTATCAAATATTTGTAGTTGCAAACAGACAAAAATGGTACGAATCACAAAGCTTTACATACGTTTAATGGACACTAACAATTTTTGCTTTCATGTATCAGAGTTCCTCAAATACGAAATTACAAGTTTTCTTTTCAGATTTGTAGCTAAGTTACTTTGGCCTTGTTATCAAAAATATTGTGATAAAAGAAGTATTTTCACTAGAAACTACTAAAATCTTACTATGAATTAATCTTTAATTACTTTTTTCAGTTCTCATGATACCCACTTGACAACCAACGTTTCGTTCTATTAAACAGTTTGAGCTTTAAGTAGGTGTCTAAATTGTTACAGAAACCAGTGAAAGTGATGAAGTTATGTTACATCCTGTAAAGTTCACATTTCATAAATGTTTTACATTTACAAAATATTGCCTGGGGTGCATGTTTCTTAATCTGAATGCCATTAAAATATTGCCTGTTTGCTTTAATGCCCATTAAACGATCGTATCACAAATGATAAGTCAGTTAGATTTCCTTGTATCCACAGTGCCTTCCGGCTTTATCAATAAGAGTCTTATCAAGACATTCTATGCACTACCTAACTTCTAACTATTTTAACTTCAATTTTACTATTTAGATTTATTTCCTACATGCAATAAACCGTGCTGTTCTTGATTATAGGTATAAGCAGTTTATTTCAATTTTGCTTGTAAAGTTTTGACCTTTTGTTTGCTAAACATGCGTGCCGAAATATCTGGTGTTCATTTTTAAAACATAGTTCATCGGTAACACTAGTACTCTAATAAGCACAATGCTGTGAGTAAAGAAGATATTATTCATATTGATAACTGATTTAACATGTTTTCTTCCTCGACAAACACTCAGTAGAAGTATTGTAACACAGATATTGAACAAAAAGAAATTTTAAGTAGGAGTAAAACTATTAAGAGAGCCTTTTTCCAGTTTTCGTTAATGTTTAACATACGTGACTATTATCTTTTCAGAATACCACGACACAATTAACTGTTTTTAGGATAAACATGAAGATTCATCATACACACAAACAAGCAGTGACATAATCGATAAACAAATGGATGCAATCTATCACTTGATATATCATTTTGTCACCAGAGTAAGAAAACTAAAACGCGATTTTTCCCTTTCTTTGTGCCTAATTATATAAAACTAGGTGTATTTATTCAACACCTTCTTCCGACAAATCTAGCTTACATCGCAGCAGCAATGTGCAAATAAATAATTATCAAATGCTAATCAACACAAATATATCACTCGACACGCAACTGAAGTTTAGAGTAACTAAAATGTTTTTGCATCAGAACTGCCCTAGTTTAGCACGTAGTAACATCATGAACCAGACATTGAATCTGAAAGAGAAAGGAATAAACGAATAAATCCTGTAAGCTTTTACAAACTTACACATATCCTTCTTGTAGCGATACTTAAGCTCTTTTAATAAAAAAAAAAGATAATGTGTGGGACGCATCAAGTCTCTTTAAACGATATGACATGAAAAAAAACTTACATAAAATAAATCAATATAATGCGAAAATTTGAGTGAGATAACGGTGAATGTAATTGTTTATTGTTTATTACTCTAGTGCCAGTGCTTCATCAATTAAAAGGTCTAATTTTTACTGCGATATTTGTTAGAACTATTCAACACGAGCCCTTTGAAAATGTTCTTATATGCAATATGTTGTTAATGTACAGGTACATAGAAATTGAATTTATCTTGCTTACATGAACTATTTGATAACAATTTAACTAAAAACAACAAATACCGTCGAAAATGAGACTTCTTTCTAAATCCAAGCAATACAATTTTTAATGACGTACGGGATTATTGCGTGAAAAGGATTTTGATGAGTGAATGTTTATTGAAGTATAAGTTAGCAGAAAACTGTTTTAATTAGTTTCCTTGGAAAAAGAAATGGTTCTCTGGGGGAAAATCATTAGCGATAAGCAGGCATGTGATCATTGATTATTGCTAACAAAGTAATCAAAGGCCTTTTAATGTATTAACATCTTATGGAGGTATCTGTCAATTAATATAATATGTAAGAACAAAATAGTGGTTATAAAGTGGGGCTGCTAAAAACATAACAATTACATAATAACTTATGGTTAGCTTTTATGGATGCCCAAATGTCTATTCTTTGCATTTTATACAACTGTAAGTAGTAAATACTCTTATGCAATACATATAATAAGGGTTAAAAGGAAGAAGCGAACTAATTTTTAATACAACAGGAGAGAATTTTATTCTTTACTCATCTAGGTGATTGTTGTTGATTATTACTTGTAAGTAATTTTAAATTAAATTCCAAATAAGACGTGCAAAAAATAAAACTTAAGTAATTGTCAAACGTCTGGATTTTAGTCGTAGACAAATGTTCCATGTCTCTTCTTCTTTATTGAGTATTCTCACATTATTATAATCTAATTAATTGTTTTATGTGTTAAGTACTGAAGAATTGATTTTACTACATGATATCCTTGCAATGGCTGAACAATAATTAGATTTGAGGAGGCATCGTGGTCCAGGGGTAGAGTGCGAGGCTCCGGATCCAGAGGTCGCGGGTTCTCTCACGATCTTCACGATGCGCGAATACTGGTATGGAACCCAGGAAGCAGTCATCGAGCGTGATGAATCTAAGTTGTAAGAACTTGTATTGCAATCTAAATAATGAGTCTAAACTAATAATTAGATAACAAACAACTATTACATTTTGTCAGTAACCACCCAACATCTAATCAAGGTGCTTGAACATTTCTGTGGTTTTTACCTTCCGAAAATCATCAGACAGGCATTAAACACACTCATTCTATGATCCAATAAACTTAAAGATTTTGCAATACATTTTCAAAAGTTTATTATCTATATTTTCCATTTTGTTATTGTGTCTGTAAGATCGGCTTTTAGGATATTTTTAGAGAAATACTAAACCACTATGACGACATTGGTATGTTTATCGCAAAACCTGTTTGAAACATCTAAACAGTTGCGTTCAACAAAAGATACAAAAAATTGAAAGCCAATCCTTTTATTGTGATTGAATTGTACACAAGATGTTAGAGATGTTCCTGGTGTTGGGATTTCTGAACAAAAGCAGTGTAACACAATCAATGTAAACTGACAATTTTGGTCGACACTGTAAGGATCCTAGTTGGACCATTATATAGATAAATGTGAAGGCAAAGTTCAAATGTTGATAGATCTTAATGTAACAGAAGCATTATATAATAAACAGAAGACACATTTCACTTATTATATTTTTGTTGCATGGGCAACAGTTTCCATTTTTACACATTCGTCTGGCGTGGCGATTGTAACAAGTTCATTTTTTTATTTTTCAATTTAGCGCCACTTGACTTTTACATTCTAAGTTCTCCTGAAACTTGATTCCATGTAGTTAAAGATCACTTAGATAAAGAATCAAACAAGTCGATAAAGTACCTGAAGGTCATTTCAAACAGATTCTAATTAATTTAAGATCTCTAAAAACTAATTCCAAGTTGTTAAAGATTCCCATAGTTGTAAATCCAACAAGGCCTACTTCAAAGTAGTTGAATACATTTAAAAACTTATTCTGAGAAAGTAACAAAATTAGTTTATAAATTGCTTATAGACGTTAAGTTGTTGGGGTTTTTTTTTAACTGCAAAACTACGGTAAATTTGTCTGTTGTCGCAACATTGTTAAGCCAAGTGAAAAAAAATCTAACCTTTCTTGCTGGCGCAAAGCTTTCGATTCGAAATGCAAAGACCTATTCATAACTTATACTGCTCATACCACTTAAGTTTAATTCATTAGACTATTTTATGGATACGGATGTTCTTCTGAAAACGGCAAAGCAGTTATTCAGTTATATTGTTTAACACAATGAAGTTCTTTTAACTTGGTTCTGGAAAGACGGTGCTGTAATCTCGCGTGAGTAAAGCCGATGCTCGATCTAAATTCTCCTATAATATCGAAATAATTCTAAATGCTTTGGTTATTTGTCTCTGGACACCAACATTCTTGGCTAAAGAGTAAAGTCGCAGATTTCATTCCAGAAACTTTGAAATGGTATTTAAATAATAAATTTTGTTTATTTGCATTTATAAAAGTACCACAGTCAAGAAAATGCTCATTTCAGATACAATATCCCTCTCAACATTCAGATTCTTTAAGTACGGGTAACTGAACGATTAGGGTATCTTCTGTTGCATTTTTTTTATCAAAAGATTTTTATCACTGTTTACAAAAGAGATTTCATTGCAAAAAAGTACTTAAGTCTTCTGTTTTCCTGTCTTAATACCTATTAGTCAATTTTAAAGCTTCAATACTTTAGCTATAATGATCTTATATTACGATGCCTTAAGGCTTTAATGAAGTCGTAAACCGTAATACATAGTTTCTGTTTAACATTTGTATTGTTATTGCATATTATAATCATGCTGTTCAGTTTTTAGATATATTAATTTATGGTGCTTTGTCCAGATTGTAAAATTGTGACCTTAAGTAAGATTACACTTTGTGGTACACTAAACGATTGACATTGGTAGCGTTAATGTTCTTCTTTCCGCATAGAAATGCCTTTATCTTAAGATTCAAAGGATTTTCTTTCAAAACTAAAACTGCCATTTTACAGATTTCAATACTTATTTTATATCAAAGAAGAGAGTACTTAAAACATGTAAAATGAAAACATCATCAATTCTATTTCCATGACTCATACAATAGAAAAAGGACGTTAGTACAATTTGTCATGCAGTCATCAGAGAAACAAACTAAGCATTTCATTCCACTATCAAGAACAAAGGGTTAAGTGTGACAAACATTCCTTAAGTGAGGTTTCTGTAAGTTGCGGGCGTTGTAAAATTCTAGTTCTATCTGCTTGTTTCAGTGATATGTAGCCTTTAAAAACTGTTTGTTAATATACAGGTATGTCTTATTTAACTCAGAGAATTTCGGTTAAGCCGTGTGTTTTTACTAATGTTTATTTCCAACTGTTTGAAGTCTCGGATGTACTGATTTTTAACGATAAGTTTATTTCAAATATTCAAACACACAAAATCAAGTAAACAACAGCTCTTTTCGTCTATGAACTTGACGATAAATTAACAGGCATAACAAATAGTTATAGCTAAGGACAAATCGTTCTTTTAACCCAAAATAACCGAAAACAAACGCGCTTACACATCTACAGAATATATTTGGGTTCGCACTGAATACAACGGAAAATGCACATCAAGAAACTATTAAAAGCACAGAAAACTGTGATAAATTCATTGTACAAAATAGGATTCGCACAGAATATAACGGAATACGCTCGATGAGACATTACTACAACAGAACAAACACCTCAAACTACTATATACACAACACAAACTGAGATGGACATACCACTGAACAAACTGGTATTGGCAAAAAATAAATCGAAACACACATAGCATATGTAATTTGGACAGAACAAACATACACTAGTAACTGAGTATATTATGTATTGCATCTGCGTAAGTAATTCTGCAAATGTATGAATAAAATGCAAACGGTGAAAATATCAAAAACAAAGTAAAACTTCAGAGAACAAACTATCTTCTGGTCAGTTCAAACTATTATCTTGACAGTACAAACTAGTAAAACAATTATAATATACACTATCCAAACTGGAGTTTGCAAAGAAAATAACTGAAAATTCAAATAACAAATCATTACTTGGACAGACAGACTAAACAGAGATTTGCACTGCGCTAAAAAGTAAATAGAAAATACAAATTTGAATGAGAGTACAACAAATAAAAACTATATTTTCAGAGGCGTTCCATTAACAAAGATTCATCGTGGAAAGATATGCAGAAATAAAAGGTGATTTAGCCTTTTGTTTTAATTTTAATATACCATATGACATCTTGAAGGTAAAATATACCATGTTCTATTGATTACCATTTGCAATGTATTTAAATTAATTTGGCTATAGGGAAGTTAGCTATAAACACGAGCACTAATGTAAATGAGTCATTCTTCATGAATCGAAGCAATAACAATTTGCAAGTAATGACGTATGGAAATATTGCATGAAAAAAACTGTGATGAGTAAACATTCACTGAAGTATAACGTAACTAAAACTTTTCTCCTTCGTGAAAACAAATTGTGCTCCAGAGAAGTTCACGAGTCTGACCGACCTTATAAAATAAAAATCCTGTTTATAGTCACGTTGTAATATCTCAAGACAGAAAAGACATAAATGTAAAATGAAGTTTAAGAAATCTTTCAAGATTCTTGAAATAAAGAGAACACAGGTGACCGTAGAATGTTGCAAACCATTTAGACAAGACATTTTGTACTTAATTGTTACATATTTTCCTTTTACTAGCAGAACGGTACAAACCTGTTTCTTTTTTTTTCCGAGATGCATGAATTATCAACTAGGTTATCAAGAATGAGACCTTAAACGTTTCCAGTTCCATGGTAACAAAGCGTTTCTCCATCATGATCTAGTTTTGACTACATTTTTTACTTCTAGGGATTTAATTCTAGACTTATTCTGACAATTTGTTCCTAGATTAGGCTATAAAATAAGAAGTAAAGGGAAAATTAATCAAGCGATTTGTCATTTTCCTTTACGATTTGGCTGAAACACTGGCCTCTGAATGTTAACATCTATTCTAGATAAAATGGTTTAGTGACCTAGCTTTTCAAAGAGAAATAAATGAAACCTGATTCAAAATTCGTTTAATTTCAATTAAAGCGGACATTGAATATTTTAAAGATTTTTTTCATTTCTGTTCTTTATAGTTTTTATTTTTCAATGAAAGTTTCTGAACATGTAAGACTAAATTAATCAGGAATTGTAGATTATAATTTTAAGTAACGTTAAAAGAAACGTTTAAATCATTCATTTATACCTCATGCTTTCAAAATAAACAGAATTCAGTAATATCAAAGAACTTTTATCGAAATTGCAATAAAAACTCGTACAACCTGTGGTACTATTTTTCAACGCGAATGTATGGATAAGAGCGGTCATGTTATTGTAACTAGAAAATCTGGTGTGTAGCTTTTGAAGCTTTCTATTCTAAAAACGGAAATGACAAGGATGACAGACGTTCAGGTCATCTATCAAGTCAAGCTGATTTCAAAGAAATCGAGCTCAGATGATCTGAAAGCAGTCGTTTGAAATTTCGACTTCCCGCTATGTGCGCGACAGTCAAATAGTTTGCAACCGTATATATAATTATATTGAGAGAATTAGTGATGAATCCAGAGAATCTGAGGCAGATGTTATGTCCATGTTAACACGCATCTTAGACTGTTCAGTCTCCGAGAGTAGTGCTAACATGCAAAAGTATGTAAATATAAATTTTGTTAGACACATTGATATATGTTTTTTCTAAAATGAGTTATGAGCATCAGACAATGGGGGTATCAGATAAAGGAAATAGTGACGTTATATTTACAAATGTCATGCAAAAGGAATAGTGTCGAAACATTAATGAAAACGACAGGAACACGCAGTAAAGGCCCGCTAAAAACATCCTGATTACTTCAAATCAAAATCATACGTAAAAACAAGAACCGAAAGTATAAAATTTAGATCAAATATGACGAGCTATCAAGACCAATTTATTAGGAAGACCATTTTTGTCTGATCTTATTAGCGGGTGTTGATAGAAAAAAAATAATAAAGGGGGTTCTCTTCTTGATGTGTCAAGTGCTATATTTTTACAATAACAATAATGTATTTAAATTAATCCAAGTTAGCATTTCAATTTACTTCATATCAGTATAGAAACTGAATGTAAATAAAGGAACAAAGATTATACGCTAATAACTTAGCCTTTTTTCTATCATAATTGAAGCACTTTAATATAACTCAATGTAGCTCAATAAGATATATAAATTGTCTTTTCTCAGCTGTGAAGGTAGAGGACAATTGTACTAGCTCATTCATAGAACAGTACGTTTCAGCACTGTCTGTTCACAAAACTATGCTTGTTCACCTAGAGAAAACACATGTAACCTTTCTAACGCAAAGCGTTCGATCTAAAGTTAAATAAACGGTTCATAACTTACTTTGTCTAAGTACATTAATTATAGTTTACTTTTTAATCTAACTCACGGATACCGATGTTCCTCTAAAACGTCTCCGCAAATTTCATATTAATTATTGTACTAGTTGGTAACATATTGGCAGTTTTATAGGTTCCCGTAACTTTAAATGTTGGGACGTTGGCCGTCGACCAAAATTCCCATTAAGTGAACGCATCTAAAAATATTTTTACCACGTGTATATGTAAAATTCGGATTTGAAAATAGCTCAAACCCTCAAAAAATATTGTTTCACGATAATCACATTGCTCAGTCCAGTGAAATGTTTTGTTGAAATGTTAAAGTCTTTTATTACATTTACCTGAAACTTGACAGAAACAAGCATATTTCTGTTGCATCGTTACATTTGCAAATTATATTGAAAACCTTTTACAACATTTTACAAAAGGGCACGTTTCGGTATCATTATAATCGCATTGCTTGAAAAACGTAACAGTTCAATTTTTAAGCTTTAAGGCTTCTGATAAAGTCTTAAGGATGATCTGCTTTTAATAAATTATGTATCTGATCAAGTTATTAAACATCTAACTTTTCTTTAACACAGTATTTCAGATATGTCCTACAAGTTCTATATATCGTGCTGTTTTAGCTCGTATAATGCGTTTTATTTTCCGTCTGTATGTTGGTAAACATTTCACATTGTGCCATAATAAATCAATATTGGTAGATTTGCCTTTGGTAACTTTTCTGTTGAAACGCTGGTTTTCAAACTTTTTATTTTTTCCATCAATTTGTCTAACTTATTTCTAGTTGTCTGGCCTAAGGTTCAATATTTTATCTTTCAATAATACATGAAAAAGAACAACATATATTACTGTTTATAACTAGAATTGTAGCGTTTTATCAGAAAAGGAAGAAAACATATCAGCTCAATATCCACTTTAAGAAATATTTTAAAAGCATAGTTGGCTATTAAAACAAAACATTTTTATTCTGACAAACCACAAGATAATGTTTCTTTTTGAAAAACAACAATACAATTTCCATTTAATTTAGATTTCTTAAAGCTGTCACTGATTTCAAATTAATTCACTCACTTTGTATTCCTTAGTCTAGTGATCCCATCAACTAATTTCATTAGCTGAAATATTCAAAAATTCAAAACTCTCAAAAGTTGACATAAGCAAATCAGAAGGTCTGTTTCCTTTGAAGACAAACAAGTAATTAAGATACAGTGGACTGTGTTGTAAAGATTTATCGAGTCCACTCACATTTTTACGCTCTTTATTTTGTGACATAAATAGACCGAAGTCTAATTAAGCAGTCATGGAAGTTGAACGTTCTCAATAACCTAAAATAACGAAACCTCTCCTATTCATGTTTAGGCAAACGATTAATAAACTGATGAAATAAAACGGCTTGTTTTTATATATGATTTTAGAATTGTTGAAGCACGTTTCAAAGTGTTTGTCTTATGTTAATGGGCATGATAAGAAGAATACAGGTTCAATGTAATTAATATTTTGAAATGATTTAAACATGTTGAAATAAGAGACACTTTAGTCCTTTTTTCAGTGAATGATATACAGCCGAATATTTAAAGTACTTGATCATTCATTCATTCTAATTAATTTTTATAGAAATGATGCTGTTAGGCATTGAATATCATAGGTAAAAAGTGAAACCTGAATTTGACCAAACAAAAATATATTTGTTGTTTAACACTATTTAACACGAGAGTATAATGAGGCTTTAAATGTCATGCTCTTTTGATTATCATTCGCAATATTTTGAATTAATTTGGACTATGGTAAAGTTAGCTATAAACACGAGCACTAGCGTAAATGAACCATTCTTTATCAATCGAAGCAATAACAATTTGCAAGTAATGACATACGGGAATATTGCGTGAAAAGGGTTTTGATGAGTGAACATTCACTGAGGTATAAGGTAGCAAAACCACTTGAAATTGGTTTCCTTGGAAATGAAATTGTTCTCCGGAGAAATTCGTGAGCGATAAATTTCTATGCGATCTTAGAATAATACATAAAAATCCTATTCATAGTCATTAAACGTTTTAATATCGTAAGACAGTTATGACATAAATATATAAAACGAAAGAAATCTTTTAAATTACCTTGACAACGGCAAGGTGATTGTGACTTCTGCTATTTATTTTTAAATGAAACTGAAATTTAATATCCCATATTATTATATTTAATGAGTCTTGAATTCAGCATTACTATTTTGTTGGTAAAGAAATCCACTCTACAAGTAAAGAAAACCAGAAAGTTACATGCAAACATGCTTGAATCTTGACCAAAATTGTATTTTGTAGGTAAAGAAGTCAATTGCAAAGTGAACTATAAAGCTAAAGAAAATCCTATAGTCACAGACTAAACATGCATGAAAGTCTTGATCAAAATTGTTAACAGTGAAAAGAAAAACCTTAAATTTTATTATTTAAATATAAGGATAGCCGTTTTAAAACATTATCTTTAGACGAAAAGATTACACAAACTGTAGTAAATGGATAAAACCCTGAGATTAAAAAAACAACTCTTTAATTTTCCCATAATAAAACGAGTCTGTGAGTTACATAGGTAAGCAATTACAAGCTATTAAGACTGAAAAAATGTTGTCTTTGTTTTGTTTTTGTTGTTGTTATTCTCGATCATTAAAAACGACACATAGTACACTCTGTTGCTTTATAAAGCTGTTCAGGGGTTCTGTTAATCGTTCAGATTAAATTTAATATGTTAAAACATCGTTCAGTTTCCAGCGAACGGTAAATAAATTTGAGATTTCATCGTCCGTTGTAATTTAACAAAACAGTTTTTCCAGTATTCATCTTTAACATATCAAACAAAATAATTTTGTACTCGTAAATTTGATATAATACACTACAGCAGTCTAAAATATGACGTCTAAATATGATCTAAAGAATGATGCCCAGAGTCTTTTTACGTTTAGCCTGCAATATTTTGCAACTAAAGTCATTTAATTAATTCCAAAGTTCTCAAGTTGTATATTCCTATGTATCCGACCGAAGCCGACAAATCGGAAAAAAGATGTGTCTTGCAAGATAATGAATCCGGATGAAAATTGGGATAATGAATACGTTCTCTCAATACAGGTCAAATTCGTTACGAATTGAGGGGAAAAAAGCAATCAAGCGCAGATTAATTTCTGAGCACTCCTCAGTCCAAACTGGTAAGCCTCTAGCTGTAAGTTTTATTGTCCAAATTATGTGGTTGATTAGGATTATCCGATGTTCTATTGAGAACACCGAAAGTAATTATCGTAAAATGTTGCGATTACGTGCTCTGAGTAAAACAATTTCTTGTACTGGTTGATACTGAACCAATGTCAATTTTGTCCCTTTTTACGCAGGTTGCAGTGTCTAACACCATAGCCTTGCGTTTTCTTACTTAATGAAGTTGTCCTTCCCAATAATAACCTACCATGCTACCGTGCAAAACAAATATACTGTTCAACAAGAATAATGATGATAATAACTGATAATATTAATTATAATTGAAAAATAAATACTGATAAATAATGACAGTAATAATTACAAAGACAACGACAAAATTTTATTAGCTAATTCGGCATTACAAATACAGTTGGCTAACAGTGGAAAATTACAATTATACTAGTATACAGTATAACAGAGCACATAAAATGAATTAAATAAATGAATAACATATACAAGACAAATGTAGTTAAGCTTTCAAAACGTGAAATGCTTAAACTGTTATTGGTTGTTTTTTCTGCTTTACAGTGCTTTTTTAAGAATTTACATATTCCAATAATTGTTCTTTTATTAGTTATCAAATTTCCTTAGATCTGGCCATGAGAATTTAGGTAGATATTTTAAACGATATTCTTGATATTTTTCACATACAAGAAGAAAATGGTATTCTGATTCAATATGTTAATTATTACAATTTCGACATATTCGCCTTTCTCTGGAAGTCCAAATTTTTGTTCCAGTTTCAATTTCAAGAGAGTGTGCTGACAGCCTGAAACAAGTTAGTAGTTTTCGGAGATAATTGTGATTTCTAATAATGATAATAATAATTACAATTAAAATATCTCATGTACAATTAGGTTTAAAATAGGTCACAGCTGCCTTTGTCTTTTGATAAAAAAACCGTTAGTATCTGTTGAGAAAAAATTTTATTTCAGTTGTTCCATTGATTAATATAAAAAGGTTGTTGTTTTTTTCGTTAACAGAAATGTTAACTTTTCAGTTGTAAATTCAAGATTTGTCACTTAAGGTATTTCGGATTTTTTTCCTGTTTGAAAGTTTCTCTTGTCAACAGCCTTATAGTAAACTATCATCAATAGGGACAGAACAAAAGAGCTTTACATGGCATTTAAATCTACTCTCATATCAAAGACTTGCTGCATTGAGATAGCAAATCAGAAGGAAATATAACGTATGTTTAAAAAAAGTCGATAAAAAATCAAGAAAGTGCTGATAGATACTGCAGAATTTTAGCAAATTTGACAAAACTTAGGCGTAGCTATCTTACCCAATCTTTGACAATAATGAGTAAAACTATCGTATTTCGTAAACGAGCTATAATAATTAAAGGGGCTGTACTCCAGATTTGATATAAAAATATTTGTTTACATAAATTAAATATCTAGATGCCGTGAGATTATAACAGCATGATATTTTACTTCAAATCTGATTATAAAAGTCAAAATAGAACAAAAAAAATATATTCGCTTCAAGCTTGATTTGAACTCTGGACCCTCATGTTAACAAAATTTTACCAATGCTTTTACTGTCACCACTATCAGCTGCAATGGAAATAACAATCATTTACTTTAAATGTTATACAATATAGTTATACCGTCGCGTTACGGTATAGCACTACGAAAGGAAAAATATCAATTTATAATGTGATAATCTGACTGATTTTTGTCAGTAAGTTAGTTTTAAAAGCATTAGTCATAAATATTACAAGAAATTTATAATACAAGAAAACTTTCTTTTTTTGTCATCTGGAGCACAGCCCCTTTAATACTTAGTCTAATGAATGTGTAAAAATTAGTGAAAATAATCTGCGCAACTGAAAAAAAATACATGCTTATTTTGATGGGTCAAGATTGTCAGGGAAATTGTTAATATATACAATTTTTTTGTTTATTCATCTTTTTTGCAGCCATCCCGGAAAAATCTTTCTGAATGATTCAGATGACTTTCGAATAGCCGTTTCTATGTGCATAAATACAGTATGTTTAATTATCGAACAAGAGTTTTGAACAGATGTTACTTAACTAAAAAAACAGCACATCTAATGCACCCATGCCATTCCCACCAACGCCAAAAGTTCTTTTTAAAGATCTTGTTTGATTACATTTACTTAGAAATAATACCACACAATTATCTCTTTTAATACTTGTTTTGTTTACTGGGTGATGCCGTATGCTACCTTTCTTACCTTGCGTCATTACCTGTCTGTCTAATTTGAATATATAGGAATGATATGAAATAGCATTTTGCATGTAAATTATCACAAAATTCAGATATACGCGCAATGTATCGGTTAATGATATCATACTTAGTCAACGAATGAATAAACTTTTCATCCTGAAGTAAAAGTAAATCACCATGCGCCGTCCGTTGAAAGAAATTCGACATTTACTCGACATTATTCTGATTCATCTTTGGCCGTTTTCCATGGTAAACTGAAAAAAAAACTACACAAATGTTTCTCTTTAAAAAACAGGTACAAATCTTTATTGCTTTTTTGTTTGGGGCATGTATATAAGCTATTGTTATGTGTTCAGTATTTTACAAAGCAGTTTATTACAGTAAAATGCGAACATGCATTCCATCCTGGCATCTATAAGCATTAAACAGCCCAAACATTGCCAATTTCTATCTACTAAACTTACCTATGCCTGATTAACTGGATAACAGTTATAACCGTTTACGAAATCATTTTTTTGTCATTTTTTGTGAGTACTTTATTTACATTTAATCCTCTCCTTAGCATAAACTCATTAGGGTTTAAATGCATGTCTACACATTTGTTTAGCCTTACCCTGATGAAGGCAGCTGTCTCTGCCTTTGTGACTAGTGCAGACCATCCTGCACATCCGTTAAGTCTGATCATAGTTTGCACTATTTACAATTCAGTCAGTAAATTTTTAATTAGCAACCCTATAAACAGTTAATGGATCTGTCCTAATTCAAAGATGGACAAGTCCATTTTAGATATTTAGCATGACAGGGGTTAATTTATGGTCACGAAGTCATGCATCTTTCTTCTGTATATAGTATATTAGGTAGTTTGTGAATGAAATTTCTATTTTAGGTGTTACTAGAAACAAAATTAATAATGTTCTTGCAGCGAGTTGTTAATCATTGTACTTGATGAAAAATATTTTTTGGTGTTAACATTTTATTATACAAACGGTATTATCTTGTCTTTATCTGCAATTTTATTTGTTAGCTGGTTGCACATGTATTACCATGTAATATTAAAATTACATAACAAGAAACCATACAATAATTGCAAACTATTTTTTTCTGTGACCAGTGGCTATCGGAAACCCTTTTCATACATGATAACGATTTATTGAATGTATAATTCAATCAAGAAAGAACATTTGGTCATAACAAAACCTATCTGCTACTTCATAATAGAATCAAATCTTCTTTGTGGTAATGTCTTGTCCGTTGATGCCTTTAAGAAAATGACCAGATCTTCAAAGCCGACAGTAATTCAGATGGACAAAGCTTTTTATAAAGACTGATGAGTTTGTCTTTTATCTTCTTTCAGGTCAGCAACATGTTTATAGTGTCTCTGGCGATCGCTGATTTGATTGTTGGACTTTTTGTGATGCCAATCAGTACAGTGTACATTTTCACATCGGACTGGCGGTTTGGCGTCGCCGTCTGTCAAATATGGATTGGGATAGACTATACTGCGAGCACTGCTTCTATTCTGAATCTGTTCATTTTAAGCCTTGATAGATATTGGTCCGTCACATCTCCGTTAAAATATATCAGAAAAAGAACAAAGAAAAGAGCTGTTTTAATGATAACAGGGGTGTGGCTTCTGTCGTCATTATGGATTATTCCGATCGCTGGCTGGCATCATTTCTTCAACAATGGAACCAGAACAGTGCCATCTGATGTGTGTGACACAGAGTATGCCAAAAATAGTGCTTTAAAAGTAATTACCGCGTTCTTCAACTTTTATCTTCCTTTGGCTATTATGTATGCATTGTACTGGAAAATATTCCAAGAAATAAGAAAGCGCTCAGAATTAGAGCTCGGACAGAGGAATGTAAGAAGTCGGAATTCCTGTATGTCTACCCTCAATTCCTGTAATGACGAAATTTCCATCAGTGACCAGAATTTAGAGACCGAGTCTGACAATAATAGTGCCATAGACTCGAATATAACCACCCTTCCAACAGACGTTAGTGTATTTAAAATGAATCCTCTAAAAGATAGAGATCGAAACAAGGGTTACTTTGTGGCAAAGTTATTGAAAAATGACAGAAGAAAACATAAGAAAGTGCATAGGGAAAAACCTCATGGTGATTTGAATACTAAAGTGAAACGTTGTAAGATTGAATACGTTTATGATGAAAATGTTATTGATCCCGAGACGGAAAAAGTAGAAAGATATTTTTATGAAGAATACACAGCATCTAAACCAGTACAAAAAGTGAACCATTTGTTAGTAAGAAAAAGTAGTAATTTATCTGCTGAACTTTCTGTCTCTTCGCCGAGTACTCCGATTAGTTCTTGTTCTAGCACTGAAGACAAAAGGATTAAATCCTAAAGAAAAATATTCCTTGATGAGTGGTCTACGAAAAATACGGGAAGCTGAAACTATCATTGATACAACTGTGTCTGCAACTTGTAAGAAAAACAATTCTAGAAATGCTTTTGTTTTTAGAGACGAAAGAAGCAGACGACAATCTAACATGTTTAACATAAAGAATAGAATCAAAAACATACGCCAAAGTGCAGCGTTAACAAAAGAAATAAAAGCTGCACGTCAGTTAGGTGTGATAATGGGTGCATTTACACTTTGTTTTCTTCCTTATTTTATTTTGTTTCTGGTTGTGGCATTCTGTGATGGTTGTATTGACCAAGGCTTGCTATTAGCCATGACTTGGGTAGGTTATCTCAATTCTACACTTAACCCATTTTTGTATCCTCTGTGTAATGCTAATTTCAGGCGAAAATTCCGGATCATGTTGGGAATAAAAAACAAACGTTTACGATATAGAAAAAGAAAATGTTTTGATAGGTACAGCCTTACAACAGCCAGGTACGACTGAGGTCGGTATCAAAATCTAGTGGTGTACATATAATGGTCTATATTTTCTTACTTTATTATGATGTTTAATTACTACATGCGCATTTTGTTGTTGCATTATTGTAATGTACTATTTATTCCACATGACTACACTGTTGTCAAGATATTCTTCTGTTATGTTGAATATTTCAGAAAAAAAGTTTCTTGTTTGTTTTTTTTTTAATATGACGATAAAAACAAAAAATCTTGCCAGTTGCACCTGTAAAAGATTTAAAGCTTAATAAAACGATATTTTTTATAGAAATGTCTTTATGTTGTTACTAGAATTCAGGTTTATAGTCTGGAGAAATATGCTATGTGAAGCTAGGTTTGTCTAAAGTGAAGGTTAGAAGCCTTATACAAAAAGTTAATCGATACAGTACACCAAAAGGAAACACGTGAAAATGAGCGACTGAATATCCTATATCTTTTTTCATGTTTGGTTTATGATGTACTCTTACATCCAACACACACATTGAAATGGTTAGAAGACAAATAAAAGAACGACAGACAATTAAAGAACGACAGAGTAAACCAATCGGTCTCTATTTTTTATTTCTGTTTATGAGTTTGCTTCCAACACAAACTTAGCTTCTAACCTATCTAGGTTGTGTCGTAAATTTCGTGTAACTTTGTGTAACTGCATGGCATATCATTCTAAACATAAAAGATTCAGCTTACTCATATATGAACATAGGTTGATAAAAAATGCAGTAAGTAGAGTTTTTCGAAAGAATGACAATGTAGTACAAACACTAAACTTTGTAAAACCAAATTGCCAGTATTATACTATACAGTCGCAGTGGAAATTTGTCAACACTTGTAACCAGATATTATCAATCCAATCTGAAGAACAGTTTAGGTTTGATTTTATGCTTGTGTGAGCAGTTTTATTTACTCGGTAAAATGCTCAATTTCAATGAGTCAAGACTTTAAGACCTTGCTTTGCCGTTTTATTTATGTTTGAGCTCCTCTGTAGACATAAGCTAAGGTTGATATAGATCAAGAAAGACGAGATAAGTTCAAATATAACGATTTGTGGGATTGCAAGCAATATTTAACAGTGAACAAGAACTGTCATTGAAAGATGACAATGCCCCCGAAGTGGTGTTTTGATATTTAAGCTGAGAATCACATGAAGATAAATTGTATATCCTTCAAAAGATGTGGTTATCTTTAAAAAATGATCTAAAGGTTAAGGTCATTAAAGGGTCAAGGTAAAATAATTATAATTTTGTGTCATTTGGAAGGTCTCTCCGAAAGGATTGATGTGTGCAAATATGAACTAAACCTTTTTACTTAAAAGCAGTGTTTCTTCTTCGAGGTCAAGCACATCTAGGAATCAAAGTAATATAAATTTATGTCTGTGGGAAGGGCATATCCAAAGGGTTGTTCTTTTTCCAAGTATTAAGTTAATCCATTCACTAATAAGGAATTTATGGGCAGTGTTAAAGTTTTCGACAATTGGGCTTTTAATGTCAAGTTCATTCACGGGTAAAGGTTAAACATGTATATGTCAGTGGAAAGGTCTTGTCCAAAAGAGTGTTGTGTCCAAGTATGAAATAAATCCATAAAAATATGGAAGTTATTGTCAATGTTAAACTTTTCAGACGTAATGACGGACGGACTGACGGACTGACAGTTCAAAAACTATATGCCCTCCTTTGGAGGCATAAAAATAACCGTTCATATCCAGTATTTGCCTTTTTACAATAGACAGTTAACAATTTGGCATACAAAATTCATTATTGATTGATCTAATCATGAGATGCTTCCATCATAATCATCAGATCAATGTCCTACAATGCAACCACGGTCAGCATGATACGAAACATGACTAGGGACACGTGTATTTGTGAACCAGTATAGTATCAATGTATATCTACTGTACACTCATTTTGAAGTGTATTAGATGACAATGCGTTTATGCTTTTTAAGGTAGATCTGTTTCACAAATTGAAAATTGACACAGTTATGGCAATAAAATACCATAAGTGTTGTCTTTCCTACCTTTTTTCGCCTACTTAATGAGTCTTTCAGACTGAATGTTTTGTAGGAGAAGATTCATTTCCAGTAACTTTTGTTTTCATTGAGATAATCTGTTTTTGCCAACATGAACTTTCCTGGTTTTATATGGTCTGCTATATATATTATCGGTAGTGGGTTATTACTTTCATGAGACCTCTGACATTTAAATGAATACAGAATCCTAAAATATATAATAATTTACGACTTAAACCACCTCCAGCGACAGAAAGTTAGGTGTTTATACAATTAAATTTACATTTAGTATATTATGAATAAATTTATGTAATAAAGAGCAAAAACAATTTCTATTTATTTCTATAAAACCATCTGGCCGTCTGCGATGTAACATGTGCTGGTTGATATAGTTTACTAGTATTTCTCACGTCCTACGTCAGGACATTTAAATAAAATCGAGCGAAAAAGAAAGACAATCTATTTTTCAGAATTACAAACTTCATTAACTGGATTGGGCATCTAGTTACAAGACCAATTCTCAACAAGGGGAAATCAGTCTAACCACTTTAAATGATATTGCGAAAAAGAGTGCCTCGTTTTTTGTTAATCGAGGAAACATGTTTAGGTACATAGAAACACAAATAACTGGCTAAAATAAAATGAAAAACTCATCCTTTAATTATGGACACATTCATTTTGGTAATTTCTTCCCTACAATAAGTAGAACTGTAGGAACATTTGACGAAACAAATTAGGGAACTAGCATAAAAAAGAATTAGTTAGGGAAATATTAAGGTGCTGAAAGAAAAAAACAAAATAATTAGAGGATGTTCTGATACCACTATTGCATAAAATAGTATATGGGTGATACTAGAAGAAACACTTGTTCCAATACACTTGTTTTTATAATAAACACTTGCAAATCTAAAATGAAAAATGTGGCTTAGACAGGTCAGGTTTTTATAACGTGTTCTCTCTAATGTATGTTTTAATAAAAGTTTGTATTCTGCATTCTAAAAGAAGTGCCCGCCTCACTGAAACCATACGAAGTTTATTTACTACTACTGAAATAGCAAGCAGCCATAGAAGATAGAGACAATTCACAGAAAACTTCGTTCATTTACATTGATATAAATACAATATAGTGGTTTGGCGCTGTCACATACATCCTTGAGGGTGATATATTAGTAGAATATTATAAGTTGATTCACGTGTGTCTTAAACGTGTCTTCGATCTGTTTAGCAAATGTTTCTAATACCATAACTAAAATCAAGTTCTGTTTCTTCTTTTTTTTTAAATACATATTTTAATAACAGAATTTGATTGAATATATAAAACGTATGAAATCATCGTTTGCTTTCAAACAAAATTTCTAAAAATTTAAAAAAATAACGTGATTTATTTCCCTTGATTCATAAAAACTTCCATTATGCGAAGTATTTAAAGAAAAACTTAACACGTGACACAGAAGAACAACTGTATAAGATACAAAAGACACAAGATCTTATTTTTTTCTTCTCATTTTCTGACCGGTTGCTATAGAAATTAGTGAAAATCCCAGAACTAATAAGAGCTATCATGCGGATCTACTGATTTTAAGGAATTCCAGGTACAGAAGTTCAAGGTCTGGATACGAAAAACGTTCCTTATACAAATTTACCTTTTTACCGCTTATTCGACTTACTGGCTTTGAAGAAAATAAAATATAAATGCAAATTTGAAGAAAACAAATTTACCATATCCGGTTTACTTTTAACATTAATTCCACATATTTATTATTTAATATTAAATAAACACTGTAATTTTTTGAAATTCTTTTCTTGAAATCTATATAAAGGGCATGTGATCACTTAAGACGAAAATATAGCGACAAACTATTTTCACCCAAAACTTACGAACTCAAGTTTAACAAGAGAAACAAGTATAGTTTTGTTGTTGTCAAATTCTCATGCGCGCCAAACGGCACAGGTATAGCTCTGCTTTGGCTAGTTGCATAGTTTAGACATAAAGTAAAAACAAAACATGGATTGATGAACTGAAATAAATAAAGAAAACGTGTTCGATATAAAATATTATTACATTTTTAATTCCAACAATATTCTCCTGTATTTCCTCTAGGGTGTTTTGATGTTTATTGTTCATCAAATTTTAAATTCAACAATACACAATTATTTCATTGCAAGCAAATGGTTACATAACGAACATAAAATAACGAACATGAATTTTTTATATATATAAAATTACGACAATTGTAAACTATTTAAGAACGCTGTGAACCTGACAATACACTTATCTGAAAACATATAAGCATATTGAAATGTTATTAAAATTACATATTAACAAGATAAATAAAAAAACACCCGATTTCTGCCACGACTATCGAATGGACTAACTTTAAGACACACGAAGGCGTAAAGAGACTGAAAAATAAATAATCCGGTGATCTAAAAAGGAATTGCTAGTGTTATTAGATCACCTAAGCACAGAGTGCTCAGGTGAGCTTTTCTGATCGGTCTTTGTCCTTCGTCCGTCCGTCGTCAGCTTTTCATTCAAACGACATCTCCTCTGAAACCACTGTGCCAAATTCAAAGAAACTTGCCTAGGATGTTCCTTGCATGAAGCTCTACCAAGATTTTTCAAGTGGTTCTGGTTCATTGCATTTCTGGGTCACTGGAGCTAAAAAAGATAATTAAGGTTGGATCTTTAAAAGTTTTCTTCTTCGAAACCTCAATGCCTGGAGCTTAGATATTTGGTATGAAGCATCATCGAGTGGACCTCTACCAAGTTTGTTCAAATCAAAGCCACTGGGTCAAAATAGTCCCTGCAGCGGGGGTCACTTGTTTACATAGAGTTATATAGGAAAAGAAAATCTTCACATCAGAAACCAAAAGGCATAGAGCTTAGATACTTTGTATGTAGCTTTGTCTAGTAGACCTCCACCACGTTTGTTCAAATCACGGCCCCTAGATCAAAAAAGTGGCTCTGCGCCAGTGGTCACATATTTTACATAGAGTTATATGCTGAGCAATTGTAGTACCATTGCACCCAGAGCCTTCAAACTTAAGAGGGTAATTGTATTAGAAGTACCCTATTGTTTTTAGGATCAGTAGGTCAAAGGTCAAGTTCACAGTGACCTCTAGAGTGAAAACTGTTTCTGCTCGGTAACTAGCGTACCATTTTACCCAGAGTCTTCAAACTTCATAGTATGATTGCCCTTACTCAGTACGTCAAAAGTCAAGGTCACAGGATCCTGTAGAATTATTACTGCTCAGTAACTGGAGTACCATTACATCCAGAACCTTCCAGCTTTATAGGGTAATAGTATAAGAAGAACCTTATTGTTTTGGGCGGGGGGGAGGGGTCCGTAGGTCAAAGGTCAAGTTCACAGGAACCTGTAGAGTAAAATTAATTCTGCTCAAAAATTTGAGTATCACTTAAGACAACACCATTTCTCAAGGGCAGATAACCCTCAAATTTATTTTTGCAAAGTTATGCCCCTTTTTATAGTTAAAATTTCTTGGTTAACCTTTTTCCTTATGTCCATGTCTCAAAAAGTGTCAAAGATATTCCATTTAAACTTGGAATACTTGATCACCAGCAAGACCCCTGCAAAGATTATTGGTACCCATGTCCCTGGGGTCACAGTTAGCCCCACCCCCAGGGGTCACTTGATTTTGCTTATATTTATATATAGGAAAAAAACTTCTTAAGCCTAGAAATAAAATAATAACTGACATGAGATGGGTAAGTACTCCCCTCCCCGCTGTCCCCTCTGCATGGGGACCCGCCCCCTCCCCATTCCCCCCCCACGGGCCATTTTTTTTTAAATTTTAATAAATAGGTACTTGACTCACCATCCACCCTCAAACCCCCCTCCCCCCACTCCGGGCCCAATTTTTTTTCTTTAACGGGCAATTTTTTTTTTCAATTTTAATACATAGGTTTTTGACTCGCCATCCACCCTCAACCGCCCCCGTCCAGTCACTCCCCCACCCCCTGGCCCAAATTTTTTTTCTCTAATACATAGGTACTTGACTTCCCATCCTCCCCCACATCGGGGCCCAATTTTTTTTTAAATACATTTTCATCTTGTATGACTAGGTACTTGCCCTGCCCCAGTCAAATTTTTTTCACTTGGGCCTCTTGTTTAACTTGGCTTATAATTAATTATCCAGGACTGACAAAAGTGGAGCATGCTGTCTGTGGACAGGTCTTGTTGTACTTTGACTAGCATGCTGTCTTTTCCAGCAAGCTCTTGTTTACCTTTTTAGTTATTCTAACAGAGTACCCAAGGGCGACACAAGTGTTCCACTGAACACCCATCTTGTTAGACTTTATAATTTCTGGTATCGCCGTACTACAGAGCACTTAGCGAAGAATGGTGCAGGAAGAACGTTTCAATACCAAGAGACAATTGTTCAAAGCACGAACTGTGCAATATGTTCATTGTTGTTAAACATTAAACCTTGATATGTATAGTTATCAACAACTTCTAAGACATTATTTCTTATCTCGAAAACTTGGTTCTTCTGTAAAGATTTTCCTTTCCGAGACATCGGACCATTTAAAAAATATATTGACTGAATACATTGACCACTGGCATACTCCACATTAAAAAAAGTAATAAGTTGGAACTAACTTGTCAAATCTTGACAGAAATGAAACTATTTAAGTTCTGTAAGTTCTACTGACGTAATCTGTAGCGTAGTTCTGTTTTTTTTTTTATTTCTATTTTACATTTACATCCTCCCATCACCCTAAAAAAATAAAAGAAATAAACGAAATGTCTTAGACAATCACAAGTAACGAGTGACTTGAGGGAATAATACACCAATGGAGAGGTAAAACAATACGAGTATAATTGTAACTTATTTTTAAAGGGATATACAGGCAAAATTTTTGTGCTTTCTTTTTCATTTCTTCAATCAATAGTCTATAAATGTGATCGAAATAAATACAATGATCAGTCCCAGTAACAAAGATTTCCTCTTTTAAAATGAAAAACCGGGTGGTTTCCTAACTTGACCCACGTGGGAATAGATAGAAAATTTAGATTTTGCGCTAAATTCCGCAGTGAATGATTGGACGGTTGAAGTACCTGTCACGTGATCTACGTCAAAAAGCAACCCAAAAGAAACGACGATTGGTTGTTTTTGTCACGTGACCTATTTGAAAATAACTCGGTGATTTCGTTCACGTTTTACTTTCTGTTAAAAAACGTTCAAATATTTACGTTAAAGCCCGCATTTCACTACAAACATACTGGGAATTTAAAGTTCTTCATATTGAACGTGATTTGAGCAAATAATATCAGTTTTAATTTTTGGGGCATTCATTTGCCTGTGTATCCCTTTAAACAATTTAGCTGATAGTATATAAGGCCTCTCAACGGTTAAAGCAGTCTAAAACTTGAACGGTATTCTTTTCTCATAAAATACGTTATTTTAAAATTTCCAACAATAAGAATCATCATTTTTTCCGAAATTAAGTTCAAAACTGATAGTTTTACCTTGATGTACGTTCCATATTTTTGTCAGCTAGATCCTAAATCCCTTTCATGTTTGTTGTTTCAAAGAACAACAACAACAAAAACTGTTTCTTCATATTTCTATGAAGTAATACTTAAACCCTTATGTTCTGTAGTAAAATCCTTAAAGTGAGCCGCAAAGTAATGTTTTATTGTAGATCACAAGGTCCCTTAACGCGAAAAGAATTAAATTTGAACTACTTCCTTTTCTCAAAATCACCTTTGTTGTACGTTGGATTTATGTTTAAAAATTGTAGTTTTGCTGTGATATGAAAGTTCCGTTTTTGTAAATTTCTGAAAATACATCACAAAACCTCTTTTGTTTCTGTTGTGTGTTTTTAGTTCATACATTATGGTGGCTGACTTAAGCCATGTCGTATTTTCGCTTTTTCGCCACGAAAATGCGAAAATGTGAAAACAAGAATATACGACAAAGTCAAATTTCGCATGGATGCGAAAAAGCAAAAGGACGACAAAATTGGGCAAAAAATACGACAAATACAATGTGTCGTGTTTTCGCCTCCTATTTGTCGTGTCTTTACATTTTCGCATATTTGCTTTTTCGTATTTTTGCTTTTTCGCCTTGTGTTTTTGCTTTTTCGCTTCTTAGAGTTCCGGTTACGCATGCGCATATTCATCATACATATGTTGAATGTGTTGAAACGTACTTGGCAGTCGCGTTATTTATAAAATACAACGCAGTAGGAAAACAATGTCAAACGTATCAATTAAAAAGGATACCATGATCACTTTATCCATACCGTGATTGTTGTTTAAGCATATGTGTAATTGATGTGCGCATGCGCTTTAACAACCGTAACGCGAAAATGCGACAATGCAACAATGCGAGAAAGCAAAAATGCGACATTGCAAAAATGCGAAAAAGCAAAATATTTTTTTCTGACTGTTTGGCCGCCAGACTGTTACATTTAGGTCGATAGACCTCAAACATTTCTACCCCGTTTGCATGCGTATAAAAGTATGTAATATTTCTCCAGAAGTTGTTGCCAACATATAAATTTCAGGACACGTCTGCGCTATTGTCTGGGACAATGGCGCACTGTTTAAATAACGGCAAGTCTGATGAAGACCTATTTCAGGGCCAATTTCGAACGAAGTTCCTCCCTTTTTAATGGAGTTTTACATAATTCTAACGTTAAAGATTCTTATTATTCTAATTTCCTAAGTAATATGCGTCTGATTTTGATCGAAAAAGACGGCATGACAGAGAAAGTCGTTACCGACATTTATCATAACAAAATGTTTTTTATTTCGAAAGAAGTGAATACTACGACCCTTTAAATTGGAAGATGGCCGACACACTTTCAACTTACTTAAATAACAAAAAAGTCGATCGTTATTGTTTTTAAAGAAACCAGAACATCATGTCATTCAAAAATTGTTTTGCTTTATATATGAAAAGTGTCCTTTGGAAAGTTTTTCTTCTACAACTGATTTATTCACTTTGAAATTTTAAACTCAATATAAAACCTAGCTTTTAATGATAAATATTTGATATATAAAAACTGCTCTCTGCTAAGTGCAAATATGTTTTATATCAGAACAGTTTCTAATGGACAATAGAAATAAATGACCAAAGCAAGTGGACAACAGAAAATGCAATGACCGATGTGTTTGAGTAAAGATTTTCCCCAGGAAAATTTCTTCATTAGACATTATTTGGAGAAATTAATAATATCGTCTCGCTAGGAATTAACTACTGAATTGGCTGGTAAGTTTTCATCATATGTGACAGGAAGTTCATTGCCAAACTATCACATTTCTATTTCTACTGATACAGACACCAAGACAAGACACAAGCGAGACTCATCTTCATACAAGAAGACAGACGAAGAAACAAATCAGTGTTCGTTATAATTTTATAATTTTCTAAGCCTTAACATGTTTCATTTAACGATTTAAAATCAGAGGACGCTGTTGTTTGGTACTTCAGCTGCAGCTAAATGGTGTAATTTGGACTTGCAGTACATTACGATATTTAAAAATATTTCAAAAAATGACTTTTAAAACTAATTCAGAGGCACACAGTAACAGTTTGCCGAGATTTTTTCTAAATTCTTTTGATTCAGTAAACTGTTTATTGTTATATTTATTGTATTTTGAAGTTTGATGTACATGTATATATTCAAGTAACTCAAAAGCCTTTTATTCAAACTGGTCACATTGTCAATGACTATTAAGATTATCACGTTTGTTTCAAAGAGATAATTTATAACACACACACACATATATATATATGCTTAAAGGATCATGCCATCCTTGTCAGTTGGACAAGTTCATTTTCAATTAAATGGATTTCTGGTATAAATTTTAAAATCTATTTTTTAGTGAAGAAAGTCCTTTATCCAAATCTGAAGACCATGATCAGATGCCGCAAATTGCGGCTTTTGATCTTGATCTGCACTATTTTGCATATGTCTAGTTTTGTAGACTCTAGAGTCTAGGTTAAAATACGACGATATAAAATTAAGAACATTCTGCAAAAAGCTTGTTTAATCGTTAGCAAATTTCAGCCTTATTGGATTATAGATCTTCAATCAGGATCCTCCTAAACAAACAGCAAGGTATTTGTAGCTAAGACAGCATATCTTTACAGAATTTAGAGCTGTGTTTACTCCAATTAGCTTTTTTTTCAATCACATTCATGTCGATAAACTTAAAACAGAATGTATAAATATTTCAAGAATTTTCCCGATCGATTTACAATAATTATTATTCAGTACAATATTACTCTTGTTTTAAAGGCATAAAAGCAGCTTATGCCGGCGAGATAAATTCAGATAACATTTTCTTCTTTTTCATTTCTATACTTAAATGTAAAAAAGAAAACGAAAAAAATCTTCATCGTGATAACCATCCTAACACCATTTTTACCTTTTTATGAATGAATAAAACTCTGTAAAATGTTGTTTACAACCACTCTGTTGCTATCTGTTTAGAATCCTAATCAAAGTTTTTAAATAAGGTAAGGCTGAAAGTTTACGAATGAATGAGTGAGCTTTTTGAAGAAAGAACAATCGATCGATTAAAAAGAAATAAAAAGTTTAAATATGGCTAACAGTAATCAACAGGTTGTAAAAATTAAAAAAAGAGAACAAGTTTCAAATATGACTAACAAGAACTTCTCAGAG
The DNA here is from genome assembly GCA_012932295.1 of Cyclina sinensis. Classification (NCBI taxonomy): domain Eukaryota; kingdom Metazoa; phylum Mollusca; class Bivalvia; order Venerida; family Veneridae; genus Cyclina; species Cyclina sinensis. The sequence goes on from JAAONU010000013.1 coordinate 32,638,978, forward strand.
ACAGATGCATGGCAGCCAAATCTGCAACAGACACATCGAGAAAGAGTTTAAGCCTTTACTTAAAAGATTTTGACGGAAAATATAGTTAAACGCTGGGAAAACTTTCCGCGAAAAAAGACTGTATAAAGAGTTTTGGAACAAATTTCGGTGTTGTAACTTTTTTGATACCGTTGCAACTTCTTATAAATTACTCTACAAAGAGTCTTTGTTAAGTATTTCAAAACCAGGTGCTGTTGCTACAGGACTTCTCGGATGATCGTTTCTATTCTAAAATTGATTAAGTTGTTGTGCCCTAAAGCAAATGTATAAATGTTATCATTAATTGAAATATACACCGGTGGTTGTCATTACCGTTTCGGACTGGCAATATTATTATATCCTGATGCATATGACATTTTTTAGAGAACAAAGATAATAGATGACACATTTTTCATCCGATTGGCAACCTTAAGCATTGATTTTTGTAGTGTTTAAGAAAATATAAGCTTTCTAGAAGAAAAGTGTATTGTTTGAACATAGCCTAGCCAAATAAACTGCCTGAATAAACACACGTCTTGTCTGAACTATTCACATTTTACCGTGAAAAGAATAAGAAGGTGAAAATTGCACAAACCTTTTTTCGTACTGCTTATTTGCTATCAATGCAGTATTAGTCATATTTTCACGTTCTTAAATTGAGAACGTTTCAAAAATAAGAAAGTGTTTAAGTTTCAAAGTTCAGCAAATTAACAAACCATAAGTGTTACCACAGACAAATTTTCAGGTATATGCATGTGCTTTCTAAAACTAATTACGCATTTTAACCTTCGGGTTAGATCATTTCATCACCGACACATTGATATATGCCATAACAAATGATACATAATAGAAAACAGATAACCATAGACCTTTCTTCATGTCTTTTTACAAGTCTTCATGACCTTGATCGATCGTAACATAATTCCTATTCAAATCCTTTATATAACGTCATAACGTCACATCTCCCATTATCAAGTTTCATGGGACCCTTAAAAGAACCAAATATTCTCTCCATCATTCTAAAAAACTTTTTGAAAAACAATTGATAAAATAGAATAGGAGATCAACTAGAGAAATATTCAGGCGAGATGACTTTTTCTCTACGCTAATGCCAAAACGCTGGCTTCTGGATATTCACAAATATTTTCGATAAAATAAACTGACGATCTAGCTTGAAATCAGACTGAAACGTTCCTTAGTTTTTGTTTTACTAAAACGTTTATTCTGACAGGTTTTATCAAAGTCGGGTCAGAACGTCGCATCTTGAATACGTAAAAAGGAGATTTCATCTTTGTTCTGTTGACAATAGACATCTCATTTTGCAGAGATATTTTCGATTACGAGACACTTATGAAACGCTTTTCACTATGAGTTTTAAGATTCAACACTCTATTTTCCGTATATTCGCATAATGTTTTGGTTTCAATAAGACTAAAAAATTTATACGAAATTAACAACGACGACTGACACTCATATCACTGCTCAAGCTCATCTCCAGTAAACAGAGCTCTGACGAACTAAAAGCAATCGATCAACTTTCGGCTTCAAATTTACATACAATTTATATAGATTTGTGCGCAACAGTCAGATAGTGTGCTACCCAGCGAAAGTCATAGTGAAAATCTCAAAGCTTTTAATTTTGTTTAATTTGATCTTACACGGAATAAGGTTATATACCAGTTCGATGAAGAAGCAACGTTTATATTATACAATGCACATTCAGACATAAATCTTGAATATGTAGGAACCTGAGAAGGATTTATGTCCATTTTAACACGCATCTTTGACTTAACAATCTCAGAGGGAAGTGTTAACATGCAGATGCATATAAAATATATTATATATTTTGTTAGACGCATTGATAGATAGTTTTCCTACATTGATTTCTGAGCTTAAGACAAGTATTGACGTAATCTGGATCAATATCATGGACAACAAATGAATAGTTTCGAAATATTGGGGAAAACTAGAGTAATATGCATTAATACTTAATTTTTTGTAACCGAAGACTCTTTTTTATATCACAACTATAGTCATTATTTGATATCAAAGGTCTCATTAATTTTCCTATCTATCTTCGTTCTTAGTTCCCCCCAGCCGTTCCCACAAACTACAGATCAATGTCCATTTTAAGATATTTCTTATTTTAATTCTTTTTTATTTTTTTTTCTAGCAAAGTGATACCATTAAATTATCTTCTTTCCTGTTTACTTTCTTTACGATATAAATCCATATGTCAGTACTATTGTCTTGTGTGCGCTGCGTGTTATCCGATCTGATGAACCTGAATGAGAATTTTGCATGTGAAATATTTATAAAATCCAGGCGATATGTCAACTTTCAGTGCTTTATGTACTAGTAAGTCACCTGCCTATTAACTCTTTCACGAAGAAACTCGGCAATTTTAATGCATTACTCTGATTTATCTGTAGTAGTGTTCCATGATTAATTTTGCTAACGTGAGCAGAACTACAAAAATAGTTATGTTAAACATATACGTAAAACAATAAATGTGTTCGTAGAACAGAGGTGCCTCCACCTTGTGCCTTTGTCAAAAAGAATAAACAGACGGGAGAGTCACAGGCAAACAAACAGAAGAAAATTTTAATTGCCGCATGTTATATAAGTGGGGGTGTAACCATTGAACTTAAATCTAATAGATAGTAGGATAGTATTTTTTTAAATGCCCATTTTTACTATTTAAAGGGCCATAACTGTAGTCATACAGGAATGAGTTGCAAAGGAAGACCACAGGTGCGCAACAACACATCATTGCAAACATTCATGGAAGGTTTCGTGATTTGGTTTCAAATATTTTAGATGGTACGTGCGACACAAACTTTAAAATGGCCATTTTCATTACATGAAGGGTCGTAACTGAGGTCATTCTGGAACAAACTGCAAAGAAAAAACACAGGTACAAAACAACTCATTATCGCAAACATTTATGAAAGGTTTCGTAGTTCCATTTTAAATGCATTAAGAGATACGTGCGACAAAACTTTTTGGACAGACGGACGCACAGACAAATGCAGATCTTAGTGACCCCAGGTGGTAGGGGAACAACAAACACCTTACTTGAGCCATATTTATATTACTTACTGTGATGTGTAAAATTATTTCCAAAACATTTCAGTAGAGCAATGTTTGAATATACATTCCATTCCAGCATCTGCATTCTGTTATATAACAGAATCAGCTTTGCCAATACTTACCTACAAAACTGACTTATGCTTGATTAATAAGTGCCACCGTTTAATTGTCTTACATTTTGTTTACTTAGTTAATTTAAACCCCTTCTTCATTTATTTTACTCATATTAAAAAAAATGAAAAGAAAGGACAATGCATAAGTATAGGGTCTGAAGGGATATCTTCACTTTCGTTTACTTTTTGGACGTGTAATCAATCATACAGTATGTTGTGCAGGGTCTATAACCCTTTTTTCACATGATAAATGTCCTTTTATTTTATTATCTAAATCTATATCTAAACCAATACGTCTCTTGTTCCGATATGTCAATCATTGTACTCGGTGGAAAAATAATCTGAAATCAAGAATATATTTTAGTGTGATTTAACATTGTATCTTAGAAACGATTTTATCTTTTCCAAGTATGCATTGGTGTCAGCTGGTTTCACGTATGTTATAATGTTAATCAAAAAAATAATAAAGATAAACGGTACAGTAACTTCTCATTTGTCTGTCTGACCAGACTTTCTGAAAATTTTCATACATGTTAACAATTTATTGGTTGTTAAATTAAATTTGCACAGAAAGAAATATATCTCGACAGGAACAGTGCAACAACAGTCCGAAACGAACGAATTTGATACATCTTATTGTAAGATTTTATTGATGTTCTCAACAATATCTATGTATAGGATAAAGGCTATGAGGTGAAATTTGCAGCATTGAGAAACCGAAGGAAGGGAGCGTAGCGAGCGACTAAGTTTCTTAATGCTGAACATTTCACTTCACATCCTTTATTCGAGTTAGTATTTGCCCTTCCCATTATAATTTTTTTCACCTTTTTCTTGGTTTCCTTATTTAGAAGATACCTCTCCATAAGCGAACAACTCCCACTTCTGCTCCGACACACTTGTGCAAACAAAGTGTATTGGCAGGTAAGAAATAGAACAGCCCTCTTTATGAATAGGTGGAGAAATCTATAAGAAAAATTGAATATCTTTCTTTTCTTATTGGCTAGAGAAGTAGGGCAAACACTAAATTTAGTTATTTTGCTATGATGTTTAATGACTTTATGATCCTTGTACATGTAAACTAATTATTATAATAATTCTATAGGACAAGATGTAGTTACAGATTTTCGTCTGTTATAGTGAAAAAAAACGAATTTTCGTTATTCATTTCACACAATTGCATTATAAAATCTTGCCATTTGCACCCGTAAACGGTTGTTGTTTGTTTTATAGAGATATTGACATGATGTTATTGACTTCATGTTTATACAGACTGAATTAATGCATTGTGTGACACTATGAAGTTTCCAAATTTCAGATTAGAAACTAAATATAAAAAAATAAACGATATAATAAAACAAAACGGGGAATAAGGACAAATGTTCTACAAGTTTCTTTTTTATTATAGTGTTTTGCTACTTTTTCATCCACTCAATTTTCAAATTACATTAGTATTCTATTTCACCAGAACACGCACTTTGATAGTCCTATTCACCAACAGACTCTATGTCGTTTAAAGCGCTTGTTTTAGATACTAAGTATGACGTTTCATGTACAAGTGGCAATGACGATTAACACTAGAACTAAATAGGAAAAAGAACTTGAACTGTCTTTTCTCTTTAGGTTGTATCGTACAGTTCATGTTATTTTATGTATTTTTGTGTATGACGTATCATTCTAACAAATAAATGTCATTTATGAGACGTTTATGATACAAGATAATATAATGGTCAAAATAAACATTTTTAGCTTTCTGGTGCAGCCCAACGCTCGTATTTCAGGCAAATTGCTATGCAGTAGCGACGCTTGCGATCAGACTTTGTCAGTCTATGAGGCATTTCTGCTTGTGTAAGTATTTTATCTTAGTTGCAGTGAGTAACAATGAATCATAAATTATCTGTTTTTGTTACAGATTGGAAATGTTCGAACTCCACGATAAACTTAAGCCGAGGTTTATATAGAAGCATATTCCTTATTTATCGAAAGTATAGCACCTTAACCTGACAAATTCGAAACATCTTAGTACATTCAGATTTTCATAGAAATTATGTAAACTCTACTCATATAATAAAGCAAGCGAGAAATGATCTCGGAAGCCATATTTTAATTCCCCAGATATGTGCTTTTAAAAAACCTACTTTATCTCTTTATGTGAATTTATTCTCATTTCAATTAATGTTATTTTTAAATGTAACGCCAATCATAGAATTTATTTTTGTCTGAAAAAAATAACGTTAAAATTAAAGAACATGCGTCTATTAAACGTAATTTCAACGCTAAGCTGTTTTAACGACACATTACCCTAGCAGTAAATTTTGACAGAAAAATTTAAGTCGATTTGTTAAGCTAATGACAATTTCATCGATAAAAAGATTTTAGCAAGAGGGCCCAATTTTTGTGTTGACATGCAACATGATTTAGAATGCAAATTAATAATAAGTTAGGAACATAATCGGATGATACCATCATATTTTTCAGATTAACGCCCTATAGTGCAAACATGATCATCATGAAACAAGAAATCTTTAACAATGATACGCGAACGTGGTACAAAGACATATGAAATTGGGAACGTACTGCAGCACAAGTTAAGTTACTGGTTTTGTAACGTAAATGGGGTGAGGGGGGAGGATGGGCGCACGGAAAACGTTTTATCTTGACCAACAGGCAAGAAACAATGTTGAATGCGACCTTTACGACATTTTCGTCGATCATTTCCTTTCTTTCAGGAATATCAAATATGCAAAATGTAAAGTAATTTAAAAAAACGATTCGATTCTGAACATATCAAATTACATATAGGTTCATAATCAGAAAGCCCGAGGGTCCTTTCCTTTCGGTGGCAAGTGACCAATGAAATGTCGATCTGTTTGTTTTTTCTTTCCACCAATGAAATTTTAGCAGCGATCCTACTGTCACTTTACAATAAACTGGAAGTGTGCAATCAGACGGTCTACGGAAGAAAGAGATATGAACAGGGACACATCTGTGTTTGCAAACATACGCTGTACATCTACTATAGATTTATATTTAAATGAAACGATCTGATTACAAGGCGTATGTGCTTTCTGAGCTAGGTCTATGTCATACATTGTTCAAATCAATTGGAATTTGACAGTGTTTTGACCAAGTAATACATCTACTTAGTACATTTCTCTCCTGCCTTTATCGCATGCTTTGTGTCTCTTTCAAATCGAATTCTCTGAAGGAAAATATGCAGCTGAATTGAGCTTTAATAACTATTTTGTTTCGACTAACATAATCAGTTGTTGCCAACAGGATCGTTCCTGGTTTTATGTGTTAGAAACTTCTGACAGCTATTTATTTTACGCTGGTGTTATAAATGACATTTAATGAAAAATAGATTCTTAAAATATATTATACTTTACGATTTTTATTGCCTCCAGCAACAGAAAAATAGATGATTATATGGATCATTTTACACTTAATACTTTTTTAGATATCAATTAATTTTATATTAGCAAAACTAAAATGTCAATGACACTTTGGTTATAGGTAGGTAGTAATATCGGAGGGTGGGTAGGTAGGATGTTTTGAAGCTGCAAGGACCAAGGGTTCTCCAGTTATCAATCAGAATCGGTTTTCCTAGCAAGTCTGTGATGCCAATGGTCACTCTGACCTTAAACTTTGACCAAGCGACCCCAAAAGCGATTAAGTCATCTTTAGGTCATTATCAACCAGCATTGCAAGTTTCAGGACCCTAGGCCCAAGCATTCAATAGTTAATCATAAGAAACCATTTTTCAGTTAATGAACAATATGACCTTGACCTTTGATCTAGTGACTCTAAAACTTAACAGGTAATCTACTGTTCATTACCAGCCTGCCTATGAAGTTTTAGGAGACCTGTACCCAGGCATCCCATAGTTATTGGTCGGAAACCGCTTTGCTTTTCAAGATCACTGTGACATTGGCCTTTAACCTAGTCATCTCCAAATAGATGTCATTTACTGGTAATTACCAACCTGCATACTAAATTTGATTAGGTCTAAGAATTCCCTAGATGTCCATCGGAAAAAGTTGTCCTTTTCAAGGTCATTGTGGCATTAGCCTTTGACATAATAATCCGAAAAACTATAGGGGTCATCTATTGGTCATGAACAACCTGCCTATAAAACTTTAGGTAGACTTGACTCAAACGTTCTATAGTTACTAATCAGAAACCGTTTCAAGGTCACTGTGACCTAGGCTTTTGACCTAGTGATATAAAAAACTGCAGGGGTTATTTAATGGTCATGACTAACCACCCTATGAAGATTTGATGAGTTTGGCTTCAGTATTTTATAATAATTGATCGGAAACCATTTTGCTATTCAATGTAACTGCTTTGCCTTTGATTTGATGACCTGATAACATATAGAAGTCATTTACTTGCCATTACTTTCATACCAAGTTTGAGGATCCTGGGCCTAAGCTATCTGTAGTTACCGATCAGAAACTGTTCTGCTTTTTAAGGTCACTGTGACTTGGCCTTTCACATGGTGACCTGAAAAACTATAGGGGTCATGGCCAACCTACACGCCAAGTTTTAGGAACCTTGACCCAAACGTTCTGTAGTATTTGATCGGAAACCGTTTGCTTTTCAAGGTTATTGCGACCTTGGCCTTTGACCTAATGATATGAAAAACTATAGGAGTTATTCACCGGTCATGACCAACCAGCATACCAAGGAAGAGGGTGGGTCTAATGTTTCTCTAGATGTTGATCGGAAACAAAGTGTCTGCAAAATCGCATCCATATACTAAAAGAAACAATTTGACTGCCTACGATGAAACTTCTACTTGGTGATCTAGTTTTCCGGTGACATACGCATACATTCACCGGTTGGAAAAAAATCAAATGTACAAATAAAGAACAACTCACAACAAGGAGATATTGTTAGTGCAGTTTCATATGAATGTTGTAAATAAGAGTGCTTAGTAATAAGCGTTTGTTAATCAAATAAACATACATATGCGCGCGGAAACAAACATTGATTGCATATAAAACAAACAAAAGGAAATGAATAATTCATACTTTAATTTTGAATTAATTTTTGCGTCAGATGATTAAAGATTTAGAACATCTTATGAAAAACAAAGAAAAAAACACACACACAAACAGTATCATTTGTAGAAAGGTAGTTGACAAAAGATGGGGTTAACTAAGGGGAATTTTCGATACCGAAGATATATCGTCACCATGGAGAAAAAAGTCATGTAACTGACATTTTTTAAGAAAATCACTTTTTGTCATCTTTTAGGTTTGAAATATAACGTTTCACCAGTCACTAAAGTTTGGAAGCTGAATTTTGATAAAGAAAAAGAGACTTTATTGGCAAAAAATAAAACACGTAATGGCAGCTTTTAAATTTGTTGATGCAAAAACTACAGTAAGTACACTTACCAAAGTTTTTCAGATATATTATTATATCAAACATGGTTCAGAATCCATATTGACACAATTTTTTAACAAAAGTTATGAAATAATTATCTTAGAAACACCTTTTAAAATGGCTATGCAATGTAGTAACTTGATTACTTGGAGTTAAAGTGCCAAAGCTATGGTAAGTGCATTTACATCCCTTTTTGCGTCTTAAAAAATAAATAGCGTAAAAAGTCTTGTAAACGAAAAGGAATGACTAATTTCTTTTGATACTTAAAAGAATAAATATAATCATTAAGACCAAAAAAATGATACAGATAAATAATATCTTCACAGTATGGTGTGGTATTAAAAAGGTTTGCTCTAAAACAGCAAATCAGTTTTCTGTAAAATATTTAAAAAGTCAGTTACAGTACTTCTTGCGCCAAGGCGACGATATGTTTTAACAAATCAGTGCTCTAACCCTAAGGGGTATGTTTTCTTTTTTTGCAATGCATTTAGAAGCTATCGGATTCCTAAAAAAAATTATTTTATTATTCTTTATTACAAGAAGATAATTAGGAACAATAGAAACAAACCTTTTAGCACTTTTATCATCTTATTAGTGTAAAATCTTTAAAGAGGCTTTGATAGTTCATTTTTTAACCCGTTCTCCCTTTCATATTGTATGCCAATATGCAGTTATTGTTACTTTTCATAGTTGTTTGCTTCAGTAAATCCATACGAATTTGATTTACGACTGTTTTGAAATAGAAGCAGTCTTAGAAAATACATCTGTTTTAGGAGAATGTTTGTTCATTTTTATTGATATCTTAACATTAAAACGACGGCTTGGCTTATATATTCTTAAGGATTGTTATTGTCAATGTCACGTGTTTTAAACATGTCTGTGTTACAGATACTATTACTACTAAAATAGTTGAGTAGTGAAAAACGTGATGATATTTTTTCGCTGCAGTGTGAGGATAGTCTCTTCTTAAATTCCTATTTCCCTGCTTTATACATACAAATCTATATGAATATTGTTTATGGAACTCAGTCAGATTAACGCTAAATAAGCAGACAGTATTTGTGTAGAATTGTTGTTTCTTTTTGAAAACATAGGAAAATAATGTTTCTTTTTTAACATAGGAAAATAGCAGAATGAAATTGTGCTTAAATGTCGTCTGTACATTGTTTTCGGGCTGTAAATGTAACTTAATATAACGTCTGAAAAATATCTCAAAATTTAAGCGAAATCATTTAAAAATGATTGCTGTAGTAACGCGACATTTGTACTTAAGTGTTCGTTACGTTAATAAATAAGTGTTTTCTGCACTTTGTATTTGCAGAAGGCACATACTCTCCATTTTTTGCAATAACAAAGGGAGTGACGTTTTCACTTGACAGTTAAGGATACAGAAGACTACCGCCTAGTTCTTTCAGATGCCGGGAGGTCAGGGTCTGAACCTATTCCCAGTAATTTTATGATAAAGGCAGTACCTTAACCATTAAGACACATAAGCTAGGACATATATTTCAACGGAAACGATTCTAGGTCTTGATCAAGTCAGGCAGTACGTTTCCACTTATCCCTACCTTCAGTGTTGCTACAGTACATCCAAATTTAGTGTAAGCTGACCTGTATGAAAATGGTCGATTTAAGCTAAGAAATCTTCCTACATCAGTCTAACTCTAAACAATCTGAGGTTTCCATTTTCTTTTGCAATATTAATAGATAAAGTTTCATTCAAAGAAACTACATATTTAGAAATTGTTATTTAAAAAAAACGTCCGTATTTATTTCCATTATATTCTGAACCAATAAAATACTGTTTCAGTATCTGAACCTGACAATATATTTTTTTATTTCTTTTTAATATTTTGTGGTTAACATATTCATAACTCTGAAATTTTGTCTAGAAGCCGATCCTGTAAATCTGAAATGTAATGGATTCAGTCCGATTCTTTCCATTCACAGCTGTGTTTTGTGTGAATCTTCCCACACGTTGAAAAAGCTATAACTGTATATCATTGGCCTTTCAATTAAAGTTTCATCAGCATCAGCAATTATTTTTCTATGTCCAATTATTTTTTTTCTAAAATGTAAGAAGTCAGACCTGAACTATTGATAAACTTGTTAAACTACGTGGACTAGAGAGCGGACAAGCCTGGTTTGAGCCTTATTTGATTTAAGCTAGAAGGTACCAACTTAATCATAAGTAAGCAGTTCACATATTCATACAAAATATTTCATCAGTTCAAAGGCATCCTGCCAGGCGTTGTTTGCAAGTTGTATTTACTCACCTGGTCTATAGTAAATAAATCATTTAAATTTGAACTGTTTTCGAAATATCCTTGGTGTACATATGGCGCTGCATATGACGAAATTAGGGACCCATTAATAACAGCTAATGTGGTTCTTCCGTTTTTTCGATTTTTTTTTTGCGTTACTTATTGAATAATAACTTGTAGAGCAAGTATTACAATGTGTTTATATAAATATTACCTCTGACAGACACGTCAATTATTTGGCGTTGGTAAAACAAAATACTTTTGCACGGGTACGAACAGATCAGATCTAGCAGACGCTATATTCAAATGCGCTCACAGTTCTACGGTGGTTATAAAGAAACTATGTTTGCTTGAAAAACATGTATTATTCATTTTTAAATCTTCAGAATTGTCTGCACAGACTAAATGATGTGCTTTAATATTTTTTGGTAACTGTGTGCTTCATGTTTGTTGGACTATTCGAATCCGGTTTACAGACTTTGGTGTATCAATAGACTAAGAGTATGCCTTGTCAAACCAATTTATGACACAACTGCACTGTCTATATTAATATATTCAAGACTCATGGTATCAATTGTCAACCTAACGTAACATTTTTCTTTCCAAGTACCTGGAACCCAAGTACGACATAGCTGAGATCTCTGTACTACTTGGAAATTAGTAAAACAATTAACTTGCAGGTGACGTGCGGAATTGCCTTACTGGATTGTATGCAAATCGGCTTAAAGTACCACTAGATTTTTAAAACGAATGACTGGAAGTTTTTAATTTTGATAGAATGTCATACATTTATACATAAATGTATTCGGACCATAGGAAATTCCAATAATAGGTTCCCGTAAAACCTATGCAAACTACTAATTATTGTTTGTGCGATTTTAAAGTTTTTGAACAAACTCAAAATTCACATGAGTTGTCAAAATGTAAAGATATTGATAAATTGATTATTCTGAGTAAAATACACAGTGTTTCTAATTTGTATCTTTGCAACCTTTTTTCAAAACAAATCAGGGGATTTCAGCTGTAATCACAAGTTAAGTGTGACTTTTGATTTTCAGGTGTGCTTAACGGTAAAAGTGAAGTTCTGTTTTATTTTCTTTCATAGTTTAAGGGTGTAGAACCACGTCTCTTAAGAACTAAAATTAATACAGAAAACGTGTTTGATAGAAAGGGTAGGATTACGTTAACTTAAAAAAATCGCCGCAATTCTTCAAAAGCTTTTGATCTTTATTGTTTTGTCAAATTTAATTTAAACAATGCTCTGTTTGTACAATGCAAAAATCATTACATTACGAACTTAAGAACCACTCATTGCTTGCAACCTAGGTTTATCACAAGTAACAGTGTCATGATTGAAAATTGGAATACACTTACACTCATATGAAATTAAAATATTTTGGAAAGTTTAACTAACAAGCAAACCTATTCTTTGTCCGAGCTATCAAACAAACTGCATGCCAAAAAAAATGAAGGCATAACTTACAATGAATTCATGAATTAGTCAATAATAAGAAATAATAATTATAAACCTATATGCGAGTGTATATAGTATACATTTAAGGATATCTTCCGTGAGTTGTCGAGGAAACTGTTTGATACACGCCCCTAGATTGCAGATTCCTTTATCGATGAAGTCGCTTGAATCCTGTATGTTCGTAGTGTAGAGCGCGACGTCACCTGGAAATGGAATATGTATCTGATCTGTCCAGCGTGTAATGCACGACTTCATTATTGCATACGGTATATGTGCAGACGTTTAACTATATCAAACAATACTTTTAACTTAGGAAGAATTTAAGATGCATATAATAACAAAACTATAATAGTGTTTTAACTATGGGGTGCAGAACATTTTCTTTGGATTGCAAACTACTTGAAGGAATCGATCCTCAGATTATCACACTGTAGTAATTATTCCGTTTCTATCGATGAATGAATTTTTTAACATGGCTATATTCCTTTGAAGATCGACTTCAGCGTGCAAAATAAAAAAAAGATGTGTCTACTGTAGAAAAACCTTTGTCTTTTTTTAACGATTATGAAATACAGATTTCAATTTACGACTCAGGCAAAAGAACATAACTTGAGTTGTTGTTAGGGAGGTTGATTGTACCTTCCCCCTACCGATTGAGTACCTTACCATAACACTCAACACTTAAGCATTGGCGTAACTACACAAGTTAAAGTAATGACGGGTAAACAAAATGTTTTGGCAAAGTTTCGAAACACGTCTGCACTATAGTCTTGGACAACAACGTGCTGTACAACTCAAGGAATGTCTGATGAAGAGTTATTTTAGGACAAATTCTGTACTCATTTTTTTTTAAACTGCGATTGCATCAGTTCCAAAATTTAAGATTCTTACCATTAATACTTATTTTCTAAGTAATGTGCGTCTGATTTGATTGACAAAGACGACAGGATAAAAACGTCGTTAATGTTATATCGTAACGAAGTAAGAAGTGAACACTTAAATCCTTGAATGACACACATTGAAATATTCAGCGCATATAAGAAAAATGTCGGTATATTAGAAATGTATTAAGCGTTAGTTCCTATCAAAATGAATCAAAATTGTTTTGGCTTTTATATATAAATTGCTAGAGAAAGTTCTTTCTTTCTTTCTTCTACAAGAGATGGGCCACGATACAAAATTTTAGACTGCAAAAATAGGATTTAATGAGAAACATTTAATATATCAAAAAGACTGACTTGTTACAGCAGATATGTTTTTAATGATTAGTTTTTAATGTTTATAGAAAAATTAGACATCACCTAAAAGCAAATGGACAACAGACAATGAATTTGCGTTTAGTCAACTTTCTGTGTCAAGAATGTTACCGCCGAGGGAAGTTTCTTCGTAAGACATTATTAAGAGAAATTAATCATGTCATAACACAAGCAATAAAACAATTAATTGGCTCGTAATTTGTCATATCTGAATGGGAAGTTTAGTGCCAAATTAGCACATTTTGATTTCTACGGATAAAGACACCAAGTCAAGACTCTTCTTTATACAAAACTAAAAATGTCCAAAGGAAAAGGACACAATGCCCAACCTTGTGTCAGAAAGCACGAACAGTAAGACAGAGTCACAGACGAACGAACAAAAGCAAAACTTACTTGCCGCATGCTGTATTAGTGCGGAAACAACCATTGAATTTCAGCTAAGAAACTTTTGAAATTTTTATTTTTACTATTCAAAAGGCAATAACTCTGACCATAATGGGATGAGCTCCAAAGAAAACACCAGACGCACAAGAACTCATCATTGCTAACATTCCTGGAAGGCTTCGTAATTTTATTTCAAATACTGTAGAAGCTATGCACTACACAAACTTTGAAATGCACATTTTTTCCTCTTTTCATGGGCCGTAACTGTGGTCATAATGAGTCGAGCTGCAAAGAAAACAGCAGGTGCAAAACAACTTATCATGTTGGACATAATGTTGGAAGGTTTCGTGATTCCATTTAAAATACTTTAGGAGTTACAGGCGATACAAACTTTAAAAAGCCATTTTTTACTATTTCAAGAGCCGTAAGTGTGATTATGCTGGGACGAGCTGCAAACAAAACCCTGCTGCATAACATCTCATCATTGCTAACATTTATGGAATGTTTTGTGATTTTATTTCAAATGCCTTAAGAGCTACATGCTACAAAAACTTTGTAATGCCCGTAACAAGTCTCCGCGTACATATGTTCCGTTTTGTCATGTCTTCGTGAAAATATTTGTTCAAATAGTTAGGCTGGCATAACTTTTGAAGGTTCACTTACTATATATCCGTTTTTAAGGTGTCATATTAAATATTTTTGTAAAAGTTTTTGTTTAAGTTAGACCAGTCTAACTTTTATGACTGAATGTATTTTCTTTCTCTTTTTCGTTAAAATATATTCCTAATAGTTAGGCTGGTATAACATTTGAAAGCTCAGTTGTACATACTTTTTTTAAATTGTCTTATTAGATATTTGTGTAAAGGTTTTCGTTTAAGAAATGCCAGCCTAACTTTTATGACTGAACGATTGATGTATTTTAAAATAATTAAAAAGTTTAAAATATGGCTAATTGGAACTTGTCAGAGACAGATTCATTTTAGCCAAATCTGCAAAAGACACAACAAAAAACGTTTAAACATTTACTTTAAAGATTTTGACGGAAAATATAATTAAACTTCGTAAAAAACTTTCAGCGAAAAAGACTGTATTAAGAGGTCAGTAACAAATCTGCCTGTATTACTTTTTGCGTTTTATAATATCGTTGCAACTTCTTACAAATAACTCTACAAAGGATCTTTGTTTAATATTTCAAAACCAGGTGACATTGCTACAGGACTTCTCGGATATTCGTGCTTCTATTCTAAAATTGCTGAAGTCATTGTGTCCTTAAGCAAATGTATTAATGGTATCATCAATTGAAAGATATTCCGGTGGTTTTCAGTACCGTGAAATACTGGCAATATCATTGTGTTCTGGTGCATGTAAAAAGGTCTTGTTTCCTTCAAGATATTTTTAGAAAACAACTAGCAATCTTAAACATTGATTCTTTTAATGTTTTATAAAAAATATATGCCCCTTCTAGACGAAAACTGTATTGTTTGAATATACCCTAGAGACAATGAAAATAAACTGTATGAATAAACACACGTTTTGCCAGACCTATTCAGGTTGTAATGAGAAAAGAATAAGAAAGTTAAAAGTACAAAAACATTTTTACCTATCTGTTTTAGTATTGCTTATTTAAAATAAATGTAGTATTGGTCAAATTTCACGTTCATAAACTGAGAACGTTTCAAAAATAGGAAAGTGGTTAAGTTAAAAAATTAAACAAATTAACAAACTTTAAGTGTTACAGTAGACATTATTTTTTTAGATACATGCATGTGGTTTCTAAAATTATTACGCATTTAAGCTGCAAATTACTATCGATACATTTATATAAGCTAAAAGCAAATTATACATAACAGAAAACAGAAAACCAACCATAGACCTTGGTACATTTATTAATTCAAGAGTTTTCATGACCTTGATCAATTGTTGAAATCTTCCTTTTCAAATCTTTGATATAATGGCATATCTCTTAAGAGACACGAGGTATTAAGTTTCATGAGAAGATACCCTGAAATGAAACCAATCTTTTCTCCATCATTACGTAGTTTTGACGACATATCTTTGTTCACAAATTTTGGGACTTTACTGAAAATATCTTCATGAAAAAAATACTATAAATAAAATAGGGCTTTAGAATAGGAGCTTACTTGAGAAATGTTCATGCGAATCGACTTTTCTCTACGTTTTCGCCCAAACGTTCATAAAAATTTTCAATAAAATTGGGTAAGTGCATATAGGCGCTCTAGCTTTGGAGGTAAGAACAGATGAAATCAGGTTGAAACTTTCCTTAGCTTTCCCTCTTTATTACAAAGTTCATTCTTACAAGTCAGGTCAGACCGTCGCATCTTGAATATGTAAAAGGAGATTTCATCTTTGTTCTGCTGACAATAAACATCTCATTTTGCAGATATTATTTTTTCGATTATAACATACTTTATGACAAGATGTTGACTAAGAAGTTTTAAGACAAAGTTTCAAATCTCTTATTTCTTTATTTCACATAATGTTGTGGTTTAATAAGACTATAAAATTAACGGTAAATAAGCAGCGGCGACTGACATACAATTTATGTAGATTAGTGCGCAACAGTCAAAAAGTGTGCTTTCTAGCGAAAGACATAGTGAAAATATCAAAGCTTTTACTTTAGTTTAACCTTTAGTTGATCTTACACGAAATAAGATTCTATACCACTTCGACAGAGAAGCAATATTGACATTATACAATGCACATTCAGTCATAAATATTGAATATGTAGGAACATGAGAAGGATTTATGTCCATGTTAACACGCATCTTCGACATCTTCGACATAACAATCTCAGAGGGAAGTGTTAACATGCAAAGGCATAAAATATATATGTTTCAACCCCTTCTTCAATTTATACCTCATATTCAAAAATGAAAAGAGCAACGAGTATAGGGTTTGAATGGATATCTTCATCTTTCGTTGACCTTTTGGCCAGCATGGACTATATCACTGTTTTTACATGATAAATGTCCTTTATTTTATTCAAGAGCATCAAAACCAATACGTCTCTGGCTCTGATTTTTCAGTCATTGTCGGTGGAAAAATAATCTGAAATTAAATAAGAATGTATTTTAGTGTGTATTCTCATTCTAACTTAGAAACGATTTTATCTTTCCCAAGTATGCTTTGATGTCAGCTGGTTTCACGTATGTTATAATGTTACATCCAAAAATAAAACAAGAAACGATATAGTTACTTCTCATTTTTGTCTGTCTGACCAGAATTTCTGAAACATTTTCATACATGTTAACAATTTACAGGGTGTCAAATTCAATAAAGAAAGAACACTTGGAAATAACAGAGCCGATTTGCTACTTCTTAATAGAATCAAGTGTTCTTTAGTATAATGTCTTGTCCGCTTTTCTTTTTAGAAAATGTAAATATCTTCAAAGGCGTATGAAAAAAATGGACAGAGCTTTTATTTTTTCTTTCAGGTCAGCAATATGACTTGAGTGTCCCTGGCGATCTTCGATTTGATTGTAGGAATTTTTCGTAATTTCAAGCAGTACAGTGTACATATGACAGCCGACTGGCGATTTTCACAGAAAAAAATGGACAGGAACAGTGCAACAACAACCAAGTTGTTACATGTTAGTTTAAGATTTTATTGATGCTCTCGACAATGTCTAGGTATAGAAGAAAGGCAAGGCTATGAAGTGAAATTTGCAGCATTTAGAAACCGAAGGGAGGGAGCGTACGTAGCGACCGACAAAGTTTCCTAATATTTAAGATTTCACTTCATAGCGTCTATCCGACGTAGTGTTTGCCCTTCCCATTTTAATCTTTCACTTTTTACTTGGCTTCCTTATTTGGAAGATACCTCTTCGTTAGCAAACCACTCCCACTTTTGCGCCGAAAAACATGCGCAAACAATGTGTTTTATGGAGGTAAGAAACAGAACAGCCCTCTTTATGAGTAAGTGGAGAAATAACAATTCTTCAAGGATAAATCTGTAAAAAAAAGTTGATTTTCTTTGCTTTCTTATTGGCTAGAGAAGAAGGGCAAACACTAAATTTTGTTATTTTGCTATGATGTTTAATGATATGAGATCCTTGTACATGTATAATACTCTCCTGCGCATCTGGGGTCGAATGTTTCACTTTCTTACCTCCGCTAAAATTCAATTTTCTGAGCGATTTTTTTATTTTTAGACAGGGAAATCCACAGTTACTTTTCAGCTATTCAGTGACTAGCCTACAACGAAACTTACTTTACCTCTTGATGTGAATAAATTCTCATTTCAATTAATGTTATTTTTAGATGTAAAAACAGTCTTAGAATTTATTTTTGTCTCAAAAACTAATTTTTGTAAAGCTGAAATAATAAAGAAAACATTGAAGAACATGCGTCTATTAAAGGTAATTTCAACGCTAAAGTTTTTTAAAGACACATTTACCTAGCGGTAAATTTTGTCAGATTCGATAAGCTAATGACAATTTCATCATTAATACTATATTTAACAAAAGATTTTAGCAACTGGGCCAATTTATTAAGTCGACATGCAAAACATGTTAAAATGTGGTATAAAGTTCTCCATTAATTCATGTAAGAAATATTCGTATTTGTCTTTTTTCAGTTAATATTTTGATAACAATAATAATTAATTTTATTTAATACAGAAAAGTTCATATTTCTTTTTCAGTCATTATGGAATATCTAAATAATTTAGAATGCAAATTGATAATTGGTTGAGAACATAATGGGATGATATCATCATTTTTTTTTCAGATTAACGCTCTATAGCACAAACATGATCATGATGAAACAAGAAATTTTGGCGGAAAGGATACGCTCGCAGAAAAAAAGCGTTTAATCTTGACCAACAGGCAAAACACAAATTGTTAAATGCGTCCTTTACGACATTTTTGCCAATAATTTATTATCATTCCCTTTCTTTCACGAATTTCAAATGTGCAAATTTTAAAACAATTGAAAAATAATTATGAACATATTAAATTACATATAGGTTCATTTTCAGAAAGCCCGAGAGTCCTTCCCTTTTCGTGGCAAGTGACCTGATGATGATGATGATGTGTGTGTGTGCTTTCAAATTACAATAAACCGGAAGTGTGAAATCAGACGCCCTATGGTGTGGTTGCGAACAAACGTTGTACATCTACTATAGATTAATGATAGAATGAAATGTATTTCATTACAAGGCGTTTGTGCTATCTAAGCGAGGTCTATGTCATACATTATTCAAATAAGCTGGAATTTGTCATGACAAGGTAATACATATTCTTATTACATTTCTTTCCTGTCATTCTCGCCTGCTCAATGTCTCTTCAAATCGAATTATCTGAGGGAAAATTCGCAGGTAAATTTCTCAGCCACAGTAACTATTCTATTTCAACTAACATAATCAGTTTTTGCCAAGATAAAGGGTTCTGATTTTATTTATTAGGACTTCTGGCAGCTATGTATTTTACGCTGCTGATATATATGACATCTAATAAATATATATTCTTAAAATATATTATACTTTACGATGTTATCGCCTCCAGCGACAGAAAAATAGATGATTATATGGATCTGGTTACGCTGAATACTTTTTTAGATATTAATTAAATTTATATTAGCAAAACTAAAATGTAATAATCGCATTCATACACTAAAATAACCGTTTTGCTGCCTACGATGAAACTTCTACTTAGTGATCTAGTATTCCAACATTTCTCCCATGGTGACATACATGCATTCAGCGGATTAAAAAAATCGAATTTACAAATTAAAAAACTTAGTACGAATGTTGTAACAAACAGTTTCTTAATCAAATAAACACATATATATGCGCGTGAAAACATGCATTGGTGGCATATCGAACAAATAAAAGGAAATTCATAATTCATTACTTAATTTGGGATTTATTTTTGCGTCTGATAAATATACATTTAGGAACATTTTATGAAAAATAAAGAAAAAGCACAAAAAGTATAAATTGAAAAAAAAGGTATGTGAAACAAAGAGGAGTTAACTAGGAGAATTCCCGATACTAAAGATACGTGTTTTAACAACTCACTGAATTATAAAAATTCTTACGTAAATACAAAGCACACCAGCCCACCTTCGTGCACAACATGATTTTTTGTAACTCTACAGATTTCTTATTGAAAAAGGCCATTTAAAGTGACATATGTGTTCAAAGTGACCATCACTGTTTTGAAATATACATTAACCATT
Source organism: Cyclina sinensis (assembly GCA_012932295.1). Lineage (NCBI taxonomy): Eukaryota > Metazoa > Mollusca > Bivalvia > Venerida > Veneridae > Cyclina > Cyclina sinensis. Next base: position 32,659,172 of record JAAONU010000013.1, read on the forward strand.
TGTTTCTAATCACTAGAAAAACAAAAATTGTTTAGGTTTTAGCTAAATTAAATGATTGCATATAACAGTTTCATTCCTATTGAACATAGTTGCAAAATGATAAAATCTGGACTAGCCCAGTCTTTTATAAATTTTCAGTTAAACTTTATATAATAATGTTTTGTATACTTTGAAGAAAACAATAGTATGTTATTATTTGGTGAAAGTTACAATATTTCTAAACATATATAATGTTTCAAACTTTTTTCATGACCATAAAATTTCCGTATTTTTTAACACATATGTCACTTTAACCTTTCAAGCGACGGACTGTTGACAAAAAAGTTCCGCGAGAGAGCATAAAACAGGTGCGCGATGACGTAGTATCCTACTATTGACTTACTACTGTATTGAAATAACAAGCAGCCTTAGAAGATACTTTTTATTAAAAGTTCGATCATTGATACTGATATTATAACAATCAAACGACGGTTTTGCGTATATATTCTTGAATATGTTATATAGTTATCGGGAATGTCACGTTTTTTAAACATATCTTTGATCGTTTAAGCAAATGTTACAGATACTATAATTACGAAAATAGTTTCTCAAACGTGATGATATTTTTTCTCCGTCGTGCGAGAGTAGTCTCTTCTTCCATTACTGTATCCATGCCTTAGACAAGTCATACAGATCCATATCGTTTAAGGAACCCATAAGTTTAATGCTGAATAAGCAGAAAGTAATGGTTTAGAACTTGTGTTTCTTTTTGAAAACATACGAGAATAACAGTAAAAATAAGTGTTTAGATGTCAACTTTATTTTTACTGTTGTAAATTAAACAAAATATAACGTCTGAAAAAAATCTCAATATTTAAGAAAAAATCATTTAATGATAATTGCCACAAAAATGGGACATTTGTACTTTTGTGATTGTTACGTTGATGAATGAGATTTTTCTGCACTTAGCATTTTCAGAAGGCAGACAGTCTTCGTTATTGGAGTGCCGTTATCACGTTACAGTTCAGGATACAGAAGGCTACAGCCTAGTTTTCAGACATAATCTGATCCTATCAGATATAGTTAGCAAGCACCAGACACTTTCATATGTATCCAGGCAACGACTTTAACCTAGCAAATGCATCAAAGCTTAGATGCATCAATGTTAAAACCAGTACCTTACAGAGGAAGGTAAAATATGAACGTATTAGATGTAACAGGCCAGGACATACCTTTCAAGTGCAGCAATGCTATATCTTGATCAAGTCAGGCAATACCTTTGATGATTTGAATGTATGATTTATTAATGGTCAGTGGTCTACTCCAGATAAAAGAGTGCAACAAGATAATTAAGCTGAAAAAGCGAAATGCTTCAACCTCTCTTAAGATAAATTTCTAAAGGTTTAATCTTCAGTAAAATGCATTTTATAGCCTGGATAATACTTCCATTCATTTATGAGTACAACGCACACCAAAACAAATGGTTTCGACATGTCGGATTATCTCAGCGAGTAAATTCATTGAGTTGCTCATTGTCTAACATTGTCTGACAACACTATAACTAATTATCCATTCTTCCACACTATTTTGAAAGTAAAACATACCCTTTGACCAAACTCTTATTTTATGCTGATGCTTTCAGTTTGTTTGCTACAAAACATCCAAATTTAGTATAAGCTGACCTGTATGAAAATGGTAAATTCAAGCTATTTCTGTACGCCAACGTCTTATTTAAAAATGTCTGAAATTTCTTAGCTTGTTTTCATCATTTCTTCTGATTTTTGGTTTGATATAGATTTTTTTTTCTATTTTAATATAAATCAAGAGGGACATTCCTGATAACAAATTATCTCCCTTACTCAGATAACATCAAAGGTAGACCAAAAAGTACATTGGTCCTTTCAGTTGGAATCCTCTGACTTTATCCTTGTTTCTAATTGTGATGGTCTTGACTTTTAGCTGTGAAAATTGTCAGTTATTTATTAAATAAAAAGTTAGGATTGCCAAAAAAGAAAGATAATGGTGTTAACAAAATATGTTGCTAAACTTAATGTGTAATCTGACTACCATTGTTGCAAATAATTAGGCTTAATTATCACCATACCAAAAGAGAAAATAGCGATAAAAGCATAGGAATCCAAATGGAAGGACCAAAGTAATATCAGAAAGTATTCAGGGTAGATAATCCACCAATGTCCCCCATTTAGTTTCTATCAATTTCTATCAAAGAAGCTCTATGTTTAGAAATTGTATAAGTTTGAAATAACAAACGTCTATATTTATTTCCAGTAACATTGTTATAAGTCTATAAAATAAAGTCAGTATTTGCACCTGTTAACAATTAATAAACATTTATTTTTATTGTTGTAGTTGGCATATTCATAACTCTAAAATTTTGTCTAGAAGCAGATCCCTAAATTCTAGCATTTAAACAGTTTTCATATTGTTTACCCTTTCACAGATGTGTTTGGTGTATAATTTCCCACTCGTTGAGAAAACCGTATGGTCCTTAAACGAACAGCGTTAATGCATGAAAATTTCTATCGTCCCTAACAAATAATCATGTAAACCTTAGAATCAGTAATCATTGTATATTCTGAGTTATATAACCATCATTTTTGTTTTACTTTTGTTAAGAGATAACAAGTGCAAGTGTTCTAGAAGCTGTCACTGCGACAATCTTTGCAATTTTTAAATGCTAAAATCTCATTTAATACCAATCCTAAATATTCTTGAAAAGGAACGGTTTCTGAAACGATTAATTAAGCTTAAATACGGTTTCTGACTGTGAAGCACTGTTTGATTTATCACGATTACAATTTTACTTTGTGCGCACACCTGCCATTAGCTACATAAATTTTACATTATTGGCATTTCAGCCAACGTTTAAACATCATCGGCATACAACTAAAAACTTTTTTTTATTCTTTTGTCTAAGTTGTCTCCACTAAATCATCGATAAAAAACGACATATGAGAACAGACATTCATGCTTTAAACCACATTTAATCTCAAACCTGCTGGTTTCAAAATTATCTGTACTAAACATATTTATATAAAGTGTCTCTTCAGTCCCCAACATCTGTCCTTTTCAGCCGTACAACAATTTCACCGTAACGCTGAAAAAATGTAGACCACCGAGTCTTATTAGAGAGAGTTGAGTGTATTTGATATTGTCGAAAGTTTTAGCAAAAATTAGGTACAAGCGGTTACTGACAGTTTTTGTTGTTTTTTTTGTGTGTGTGTTTTTTAATGAAATATAACAAAGGTATTAACTTAAAACAATAAAGAAATATTTCATCGGTATGTCCATACAATGTAATGTTTGATGATAATCAACATTTACTTATATTGTATCTCTTAATGTGAATAAAGTGAGTTTTGACCTTGTCACAAAAAGGCGTTCCTACACAGTAATTTCCCCTTCTTTAAAGAAAGTAATTGCTGCGTGGTGTGGCGCTACATTTCACAAAATTAGGAATCCGTTAAAATCGTCTGATATTATGCTGACTTTTCCAATTTCTTTGCAGTTTCTTATTTGGAAATGACCTGAATAGCAAGTGCAGTACACACCTGTGTTTATATAGATATAACCTCTGACATACACGTCAGGGAATCGATTCTCTGGCTTCAGAGGTTAGAGCGTTGGTTAATTAAAATGCGTCTAATTGAGGCGGCACGGGTACGACCTGTACTTGCAGATGGTCTATTCAAATGCTCTAACAGTTTTATGGTTATTTAGATATTCTGTTTACGTGCTTATATGCTTCACTATTACGTCTTCCGAATCTTCTGCGCCGACTTGATGCTTTGAATTAATGTTTCTCTTGTTAACTCTGTGATTCTTATTTGTTCGACTACTTGAATGCATTTTACGGATTTTGGTAAATCAATAAACCTATTGTTTGCCACGATAAGCCCTATCTGCGACACACCTGCACTTTCTATATCAATATTTTTCAGACAATGTTGTCAATTTTCATCATAACGTAACTTTTTCTTGCGTAGTGCCTGGGAATATTAGGACCCAGATATAACATAGAGGCAATCTCCGTATTTCTTATATTTCAGTAAAAATTCAACTTCAAGGTGACTGATGGAAAAGCCTTCTTTGGACTGCATACAGACCAGTTTCAGGTACCACTATATTTTAAATGTTCATACTTCAAGACGAATGGCAGGAAGTCTTTAATTTTTATAAAATATAATGCACATATAAAAATGCGTTCAGATCATAAGGACTTCCCATAAAGGTTCCTGTAATACCTGTGCAAGATAATGTTTTTTGTTTGTGCGACTCAATAGCTTTAGGAGAAACTCAAAATTAATGAGTCGTCAAAACTTAAAATGTATATTTTTATTATATTGATAATTTGATTTTTCAGTGTAAAATACACAAGTGTTTCCAATTTTTTTCTTTGTACCCTTTTTTTCAAACCCAGCTAGAGGAATTCCAGCTTTAATTTTCCAGCGAGAAAAAAAAACTAGTTTAGTTTGATTTTTGATTTTTCAACCGTGCTTTACGGTTAAAGGCGTAGCTCTGTTTTGTTTTGTTTCATAGTTAAAGTATATAATAGATAACTCGGAGTTAAGAGCTAATATTAATAAAGAAAACATGGTTAATAAAAAGTAGGATTACATTATTCCCTCAAATTTTCCCCGTAATTTCTCACGAGTTTTTTGTCTTAATGATTTATTGAATTTTTATTTGAACATATCACTTTTCATGCTCTGAAATCAGTATGCACTCGGAGTCATCTATAATATTTTGACAAGTTTAAGTATCAAACAAAAATCTTAATGTGGGATCAGTATATTCCCAACCAACATGAAAACATCGATCCCCACCCCCTTCCTTCCCCAAGATTAAAAGACTGCTATATTTATTGCATTTCTGTTTTTGATTTTTTTCACAAGACAATACTCCATAGAAAGATTATTACAGCGTTGAAATCAGAAAAAATGTCGCGGCTCTAGTGATACATTTGTCTCTTTTTTCGCGATTATGAATCATAGATTTCCGTTCGAAGAATTACTCGAGTTATTGGAACGGTGGATAGTACCTACCTCAACTCACTAAGTACCTCCAGATTAGACTCAATACTGAACAATATTGGTGTAACCAGATAAGTAAATGACTAGTATGCAAACTTTAAATTTCAAGACACGTCTACACTATATTGGGACAACAACGCGCTGTATAACTAACGGATGTCTGATGGAGAGCTATTTCAGGACAAATTTTGAACGAAGTTCCTCCTTTTTCAATGGAGATTGGATTAATTCTAACATTTAAGGTAAATGTTAAGTAATGTGTGTCTGATTTTGATTGACAAAGACGACAGGAAGGAGAAAGTGGTTAATGATTTATCGTATCCGTATGTTTTATACTTCGTAAGAGGTGCACACTAATATCTCCTAAATTGGCAGATAGCCTACAGATCACAAATCTAGCATAGTAATATAACGCAAAAGACAGTATAAAAATGAAGTTTTATTGAAAGTAACCAGAACCACAAAATATTTAAAACTGTTTGGCTTTTGAACATTATATGTTCTAAAAAGGCACGAGACATTTAGTATCATTTAATATAAAAGTTATAACACTTGAGAAATGATATATTTCTGCAGCTGTGTATAAGCTTGTATCTGTATTAATTGATTAGAAAATTCCGTATTTTTTATATCTACAGCTGTTTGACAACAGAGAAAAACCATGACCACGACAAATCGACAAAAAACAGTGCAATGACCAATGGGGGCTTTTTCATCAGAAATTTTTTGTAGAAAGTAAATCAAGTTATAGTGTTACCAATCACTAACGCATTGCCCGCTTAACTTTCATTATATTTGACGGAGAGTTCATTGCCCAATGATCACATTTCAAATTTTACTTATAACGACATCAGGACATAAGGCAGACATATCTCAGTACAAAAAAGTCCCTGCAGATCATAATCGTCATGTTTCTTGCCATTTTCTTCATTCATTTAACATGGTACAGTTAAAAGTTTAAAAGCTTTCCTACAAGATAATCGTACATTTATTGAGCTAAACAATGACATTTGAAACAAATAATTATGTATAACGTTTTGATAAGATTTGTGTTAACATCTTTTAAATGAAAGCTTGTATATTCCTGAAGTATATGTTATATTTTAATGAGTCAAGGGTCTTTTTTATTTCGACTGGCTACATTGTAAAGGCAATAATGATAACCACTTTTTTTTAAATATACAAATCATAAATTTCATTATTACACAGTCGCACATGCAGAATCGTTCGTAATTTTCAGGTTTTCTTTTATGTCAAACTTAATCAGGATGCTAAACGGACAACAGTGATACAACTGATAAAAACAGCCAGAGTTTACAGAGTTTTGAGTTCTGTTCATGCCCGTTTGCATATTAAATGTTTAAATCACATTCAGGTCGATAAACCAGTAGCTGTCACTTAGTAGGCAGCTGCAAGAAAATATATAGTTGGAGATCATTAAAAAAATTGGAAACCATTCTCTGTTGTTAACAAGTAAATCTATGATGACATTTGTATTTAAAATATATGGGGTTGTGCTTTTAACGACATTGACATTTCAAAGGGTTGTCATACACTTAAGAGAGCAATAAAACAGAAAAGCAGCTTATTCCAGGAGATTAATTCAGAACGTATTAATTCACATTTTCCTCCTTTTCTTTTTCTGTTCTTGAAATAAAATAATAGAATATATTATGATTCATTTCAAAAATGATGTTCATTATGGCATCTGTTTTTCTTTTTTAGATTCTGCCGTGGAACGGACGATCAATTTGAAAATAATCAGTTTGAAAATATGCGTAACATGAACTTGTCAGAGAGAGATGCATGCAAGAGACATAACTTTAACTTTTATCTTAACTTTAAAGAATTCGACTTAAACTCTAATTACGCTTTGTGAATTTGTTTTTATTTTAAAAGGCTACATCAAACGTTTAGGAGAATGCCTTTGCATTTTTTTCTAGAAAATTTCAGAAATTAATAAATAGAGGGACTTTGTTTAACCAGGTCCATTCCCCTTGGGGTTCTATGATGGTTATGCTGCAGATCTAAAATTACGATTTATGTTGTCAAAAAAGGCGGTCTTTATTAATGACATTTTAAGGACACGTCGAAACCGAAAATAAAAGGGGTACCTTTTTTATTTGATAAGCAATCTTGGAACTTCATTCTTTTCGTGTTTTGAGGTTAAGCAAGTTGAACAAGTGCATTTTTCGCCGAAGAGCCAGACGTCTCACTTACTGCGGTAGTGATTGATTTTCTGGGACTGGGAAAAAAGATTTAATAAGGCCACTGTAACAAAATATATCCCTTCAATTATATAGAAAAACTAATCATTCTTTTAAATATATTGAGGTTATAAAAACTATGCTGTTTCAAATATATCGCCAACTGATACGTTGATACTACATGTATTATTAGATATAGACATTATATGGTCGACAACACTTACTGAAAATCATCTTTGAACATATAATTATTTTTAAAAAATATTAAATAAACTTGATAGAAATCAAATATACCTTATTTCAGATATGCGAAAAGGTTTACCTGTAACAAAATATATCTCTTTATTTATACAGAAAAACTAATTATCCCATGTTAAATACACTGAGGTTAAGAAAACAAAAACTATTCTATTAAAATATTTCGCCGACTGATGCGTTGATACTATTGGCTGAAAGTATAGCGTCAATAAGAATAATTAGCATAACAAAAGAATAACAATATACATGTGAAAGACATGTAAGTATTCTAAGTCACGATAGTTACTCAAAACCTATGTTACGACTTACGACAGTAAAACAGGTAAGTATAGGATGAACTCTAAAGTAAGTACATCATAGACGCAACATTGGAATATGTGAATTGCAACTATTTGTAGGTATAAAAGTATATTGTACTGATAACACGGGAGTTAAGAAGCTTTTAACACCTACGATATATTTCCCCCCTCTCGAATAAACGTTGCCCCCAACATTTACTGTGTCATCTATTCTGACGTCACACCTACACACGACGACCTATGAATATGAAAATAAAAATATTTCCCATTAATGTGAATACTTATTTCGTATTCCAATGTGGACAATGAGATAACTGCGTTCGCTGTAATTGGAACAGAATCAACAATATTGCGATTATCATATCTCAATTTGAAAAAAAAATTCTAGATGAGGAATACTATAAATAATAATTTAGTGTTTTAAATCTTAAATAAAGATTTTTCATAATCCTCGACTTAAATCTGTAGATAAACTTTGTTACATACATATAAATGTATAACATTGCATATACACAATGCATAACATAGCCCTTACACCAATGTATAATATCAGCATAATACAAATTAATGTAAACAATATAACTATATGCAGAAATAACAAGTTTTTTCCACTCTTCGTTCACATGGCTCTCTACAGTTTGCTACAATTTCAGATTTAACCATGTACAAACACACTGTTATAACATAAATCATTTCATGACATCATGAATGTCATTACATCATTATTGTCATTTCGTCATGACGTTTCTTTCATTATCTAGTCGTTATTTTTCTGCCATGTTGGTTTATTCCATAGTCGCTGAGGCCTCCGTACGTGTTGTGGTTCTTCCGTATCACTATAGATGTCTGACTGTTTGACTTATTTTGGCACATTCCTTGAAGATCTCCGTCCTGAAATGACGTTTTTGAGAACTTTTCCTGAGGATGACAAATCATGAAAAGTATCACATGCCGAGGAATAAAGGTAAGTATCTCTGTCTCGTACTCTTCTTTTTCAGATGTCTGTTGGGTTGTTGTGTCCTCTTTGTCAAAGCTTTTTTAGTGTAGTACCTATGGTTCCTAATGTCCGTATCTATACTCATAAATGGAAGGAAAAGGCTCCACTGAAGTGTTCCTGTCTTCTTATAGTGACTTCCTTCTCGCATTATTTCGAACACCGGTATATCAGGATTTGGCTGTGCAATGACGATGTATCAGTGAGATTCCCATTTACCGGCTTACTAAATTTTGCCTCTTACAGAAACATTGCGCACAAGGACTCTGTACCCTGGAACTAGAACTATGTTACTAATTTCTATGTCATACTGTTGTTATTAACCTTTCCTGTATATTCAGAGCAATTCTTTGCTGTTTCTTATGCAATGGCAAGACGTTTTCTTAGATTCCTACATATTCTGAGTGTGATGAAGCATCTTCGTTGTCCGTTGGAAGTCATAAAAGGGCATCTTTTGCTAGTTTTGGGCGACGTCCAAACATTAGAAAATAGGGAGTTATGTTTTGTCGAGTTGTATGCGTGCGCGAGTGTTGGAATGTGCGATTCCAATCAGCCTTTTGATTATCCTCAAGTGTCAGTGACATTTTTAAAAGAGTGGAATTAAACCTATCAACCTGATTACCTTTAGCGTGGTATGGCGTTGTCCTCGACTTTTCGATCCCTGCTATACTTCAAAGTTATTTTATTACTTGGGCTTCGAATGGCTGTCTCTTGTCGCTATGAATGCGCGCAGGAAATCTATAATGTACGACAAACTGATCGACGATGATTCTTGCTGTCTTTTTTCTGTCTGATTTCTAATTGGATAAGCCTGTGCACAGCGGCTTAAATGATATGTCATCACTAAAAACTTTTCGTAACTGCCTTTAGAACGTTCGAGTGATAGAAAATCAATACACAGGATCTCCATTGGGGAAGGAGGACTGTATGAGAACGCACTGTGCTTTGAAGTTTCTAGCTTTCCTCCTTATAGAACGGTCTCATTATTTGACTTTGTTTACGACGAATGACTCTATTCCTGGCCAAAAAAGGCGCTCGCAGAAGAGGAACAAAGTTCTGTCGCATCCCTGGTGACCCAAATCTGTGTTAAGAGCCTGAAAAACATCTGATCTTAATTTTGAAAGACGTACAAGCTTGATGCGCTCCTGTCCCAATATAGTCGTTCTCCTATAAAGAACTCCCTTCTGTACACCCAGTTTCGACCATTCACGCAGATAACATGTCACGACTGATGCATCGGTACCAAATGTCGAAGAAGCCGGTTTGATCCCATTTTTTAAATGCCTTATCACTTCTGCAATTACATGGTCGTCCCGTTTGCACCAACCATTGTACGATAAGCTAGTTGCAATATGTCGTCGGGAACTTCTGGTACATGATCCGGATGCACTTGAATTGTATTTGGATTGAAAATGGTTTCAATTCATGGTTGATCTGGGCAACCATTGCAATAACTTTCACAACGTCTGGTTCGATACTTGATTAGCCAGTGAGAGTAATACTTCCTTGAAGGTGCATCAGCATCGATGTTTTTCTTACCGCTTCTGTACGCTATTTTCATATTTTAATTGGCGAGACTAGCTATCTAGCGTTGGCCCGCTGCATTGAGTTTTGCAGATGTGTTTGAATACGTGAGGTCATTGTTATCTGTGAATACGAAGAGAAATTCAAGCTTATGTGCTGAGCAATTCTTTTCCGTCGGACGAAGGTTCTTACTTGCGAATGCCACAACACGTTCTCAACCGTCAATTTCCTGGTATAGGACAGCACCAAGACCAAGTGAGGATGCGTCTGTGAAGCCTAAATGGCTAATAATAATTTGCATATGCTAGCACAGGGGCGGTGCACACCTTCTCTGTGATTGTCTCAAAGGCTTGTTGTTGTTTGGAGCCCCTTTGAAACTTCTTCCTGATCTTGTTCGGTTTCATTTTTTTCTTTGGGCTGTCACCAATTAATAAATCATTTAAAGGTCGTGCAATTTTGGAGAAGTCCTTGATGAATTACTAATAATATCCGGTAAAACCAACGAAGCTTTGTACTTCCTTTACGGTTTTTGGAACTGGTCAGGTTTTTACTGCGATGACTTTATCTGAATCGGTTCCGATACCTTTGTCAGAAATTACGTGCCTTAAATAGACGACCTCGTTCTTGAATTTTTTTTTGGATTGAGTTTAAGGTTGTTGTTTCGTAACCAATGGAATAATGCTTGTAATCGATTTAAATGTTGTTCACAGATCGACCTGAATATGATTATGTTTTCTAGGAATATAAGACATTGGCATAAATTTAATTCGCCCATGCAACGTTCCATCAATCGTTAAAATGTAGTAGTTGTATTAGTTAATCCAAACGGCATCCGATTTTCCTAGAAAAATCCTAAATTTCCAGCTTGAAAAGCAGTTTTGGGTTTATCTTCTTCTCGCAGTTTAACTTGCCAGTATCCACTTCTTAAATATATTTTGACCCGAGAAAAATGTAGTATCCTCATTCGTGGGATAACATACGCATCTTGTCTTGTTCTGTTATTTAATTTCTGATAATCGAAACAGAATCGGATGGAGCCGTCTTTCTTTCTAACAATCACGACTTTGGGTGAAAATGTACTTTTGGATGGTCTTATAGCTTCAAGTGCTAGCAACTCGTTGGTATGTTCTCTTACTTCTTCTATAAGACCTTGTGGTATTGATCGGTATATGGTTGCTCGAATGCTTTTTTATACACTCTAAGTGTATTTTGTGTTCAATAAGATTTGTTCTGCCTATATCTAATGGACTTGTAAAATGTTTGCTTCACTTGTTTCTGTTCTTTTATGAATTCCTTTATCTTTCCGTTTTCTGATTTATTCTTGTCTAGTTGTTCTTCTATTTTCCTACTTTCAGATGGATCCGTGTTTCGAAGAATTTTAACTTATTCTAAATTACATAGAACATATTTTGGACCAAAAGATACTTATTTTACAGACAAGTTGAAACACTTAACAGGTATTTTGGTGCGTTTTCCTGATTTGTTCAGGTGTACTAGCTCTAGTTGAAGTTTTGTCAGAATATTCTGATACCCGGTTACACATTTACTAACATTTACATGTTTTCCTTGGTGTGCTATAAATAATCTTTCATGAGTTTCTATAACGGACTAAACTCATTTGCAGTTATATCGGGTCTAAGAAAACTGCTCCTGTTTAAATACGCAGCAATTTGAATGAAACTAAGGAATTAACTCAGACTTTATCATATGGTTACGTCGCTGTTTTCATATTGCATCTGATTTTAAGATGAAATAAAAGATTATGAGCATTCTCTCGAAAACCGATTCTCTCTCTCTCTCTCTCTCTCTCTCTCCCAAACAAAGCGAGGGAGTAGGTTTCGTGAATTTTATCGTGTAAAATTTCCCACATACCAGCTCATGCATTAATAGTCATCTAAGAGCATATATGGAATCTACAGTCTAGACTAATACAGAAGTTATTTTAATCGCTTTGATCTTATATGTTCACTGAAATATGGAAACAGAATCTTATTTCTTATCTAACATTTCATTACTTTGAAGAGTGAACGCCTTCACAATTGTCAGCGATTAGAAATTGAAGACCACATGAAAGCTGGTGCCTTTACATAAATCAGCCAACACAAAACGCTCCTAGGTAATGGTCAGAACAAATTGTTTCTTTTAGAATATTACAAATTGAGAGAAAAAATTAAGAAAACACAAACCTTTTTACTTATATCTATAAAAGTCATGGTATAGTTTTACAACAAATTGTTTAAAAACTTTGACAGTTGGAAAAGGCGACGTTTTCGATATTCACCCGCCCCATCCCCTCCACCTCCCCACACACACACACACATAGTTGTAATTTGTTTGACGTTGTTTGTTGGATACAGGATATATGTATACTGGGCCGCATGTGCGCCGTGGTTTTACCACTAGGCCACCAGGAAGATACGTTGTTGCCGCAAAACTGCTACTTTCGTCTACTAGGCCGACATGCCGCTATTGTTAAGGGACGCCAACTTTATTTCAGTATTTTTATTGTTATTTACTGGTATTTCTGGTTCTAGAACGGAGTTTGAGGTTGCACAGCATCAATATTTCAGAATTTGTTTGAAGGATGGTGACCTACTTTAATTAGAACTGACTAAAATATCCCTGATAAAAAGCTGTCATGTGTCCAATTGAAATTATATAGATACTATGAATTAGAGTATGAGATGTAACTATGACCAACAAAAAAAATTCAATATGTTTTCTTAGTAAAGAGGAAATCAATTAATATGGAATTTCACCAATTAAAATTTGTAATTAAACTGTTTTCTCTCGAAAGCTCATAAATAAATCCTTTTACAACTTCAAGCTACTGTCGAGATATTTAGAGATATGGTCGCCTGCATCATCTCTCAATGTAGAACTGATATTGTTTTTTGTTAATGCAATTTCATTTTTTCCCGCCATTGTTCATTCAATTATTCTTCTAATCGACACATTTTCGAAAAGGCAATTATCAAACAAGAGGCTTTATGACAAATCAATGATTTGGCCCTGATGTGACGAAGTCAGAAAATTTCTGCCATTCATGTACCTTTTTTAGACTTACCGATTGGAAAAATACAATTTCAGGGTTTTATTTGTCTGATTTTATTCTAAGAAAGACACAGTGTTTTCAAAACCAGTATTATTTTGATAATGTATATCTTTATGTGTCCAAAACTCTAAGAAGACTAAAAACTAGTCTATTTTGTCTTGATCAAAGCGTTTTGTTCGAACTTTGTTTATATATGACATTTTCATAAAAATCCATTTGAAGTAACAAAAGTTTGCTGTCTTTGTTTAATGAGAAACGCTGGACACACATGTTCAATTTAAAACTTTTGAACGAAAAGAACAATCTAAATAATACTTTTGCTGATGGGAAGCTTTAATACGTCTTTAAAGCATATATGTATAATATCTATATAAGTTTTAGGAGTATATACAAGTAGGTCAAATGACTATACTTGCTTCTGAGGCATGCCTGCATCTTTTAATGGCTAGATTGACAAAGAAACATTCTACAGGTATATAAACAAAACAATTTCTTAAAGAAAATCTATAAATGTTATGCTTCATTTTTGTCTCTGTCGTCTCCATACTTACGTATATTAAGATAGAATGGTGGATAATACAGGCTATAGAAAATATGATACTCTTTGAAAATAAATGTCTCTCTTAAGGCAATAAAATCAATATGTGAAAATTTGGGCTCATCTTGCAATTCATGGACACAATCTCTTTTATTTTTTCATTTGTGAAAGCTGTGGAGAAAAATTGTCGTAAATCAACGAAGTTTCTAATATACAATTTCATTTGAACAAACATATCTCAAATCGCAACCACTGAACCGATGCTGAACATTGCAGACATTGCTCTTTAGAGACATTCATTGGCATTTTTGAAATGTGCGTGATTCTTGTAAAAATATTCTTGCTAATAAAAAAGATACAGCGAATTTCCTTTGGCAAATATTTGACGATAAAGAACAAGATTCAGCATCAATAAACTTTTGATGATTGCTCGTTCAGCTGAAAAAATTCCTTAACGCTTTTTTACACGCACTATTCTATAGTCGAAGATATTGCTGCCGGCACCATATTGGAAAAACTCGTTTATATGGTGCATGATAACAAAAGTATTTGCTATTTGATTTGTGTTTGTTTATAAATACAAATTTTGATATCTTGTTTTGAGCATTGTTTGCCAGCCTTTAACTTAAAGCGTTTTAAATAAGGAAACACATTTAATACAGCTGCCAAAATATTTAATTTGAGACTGTGTAAAGGTAAGGATATGAAATGGACATTGTTAAGTCTTTCGTTCAGTTTACGAAACAAACTACTAAATGACAAAATTATATATTTTTAAACATTTTCACCCAGAGTAGATTTTAAAAATTTGACAAGTTAATAAACTTTTTCCAGAAAGGAAGTAAGTATTTCGGAATCACTTTTTTTACTCTGCCCATAAAACTACAACAATAAAATCTGTAATCTTTCACAGTTACAAAAACTCAATGACTATTGAGAATAAGACACAAAAAGTACATGAAATAGTGAGAACTACTGAAATGTGATTACACAAATAGAACCGGTTTATCCCATCCCATTTATGGTGAGGGTAAGCTATCAAAGAAATGTTTAGAAGTATATAACTTTGATTTCAAAGTAGTTGGCAGCTTAGATGATTTCTGACGTTTTGAACACTGAAACAAAATATAAAAGAGAGAGATTTACCTGATAGTTTTGAGAAAAAAAATGATAACTGAAATCACTGATGCTCAATTTTCATGAAGTAACTTGTTTAAATATGGAATAACATTCGAAATATGTGAAAAACGAAATAAACTCTAAAATAAGGTTTAGAATTGAACTCAGTGATAAAACAAACAAGAGGGCCATGATGGCGCTGGATCGCTCATCTGAGTAAATTGGATGTGGTCCAGCTGTTTGGCAAACATTGGAAAACTAAAAACTAAAGCTTTTACAATATTTTCCTTTGATTAAGTCAGTGACCTTGTTTTTGGCCTGAGATGAACAAATTCAGACCTGACCCTGAAATTACCAAAAAAAAACACTTGGACTTAAATCACGATAGCTCAATTCAAAATGTGGAGTGTTAACAAGATTTTCCTATGAACTATGCCAGTGGCCTAGTCTTTGAATCCAGATGATTTATATTCGATTTTGACATATACATCATAAACACATACACTTTTACCAAATAATATGAAGACGGACTTAAAAATCTTATTTTTAGAGTGCTTTACAAGATTTTTGTTTGGGTTAAGACATTGACCTAGTTTTTGACCCCGGGTGACGCATATTCAAACTTCACTTAGTGTTGGTCCTACTTGTCTGCCAAATCAGAAGTAAAGACATTTAAATTTCTTAAAGATTTATCCATGAAAAATTGCGAAATCTCTACTTATTCATGAAAAGCGCTGTTCTATTTTTTAACTTTGAAAACACTTTTCTACGCTCCGTACCTTCTGTTTTTTGATGCTGAATATTTTACTTTTTGGCTCTATCCTATACCTAGAAATCATCAACTGAAAATCATGATGACTGACTTCAAAATGTGTCATTTAGCGCGTTAACAAGATTTTCCTTTGTTTTAAGTCAGTGATCTAGGTTTTTATCTCAGATGACCGATATTCGAGCTCGACCTAAAATCCATTAACACATACATTGTAACAAAAATCATGATGGCTGACTTCAAAATCTGACCTCAAGAATGTTAACAAGATTTTCCAGGGATCTAAGTCAGTGAACTATTATTTAAACTCAGATGACTCGATTATATTCCAAATCGACCTAGAAATCACAATACGAAATGTGACCTGTAGAGTGTTAACAAAGTTTTCTGTATTTTGGCCGGGTGACCTAGTTTCTAATCCTACATAACTCAGTTTCAAACTTGTCCGCGATATTGTCACGGCAAACATTTTGAGCAAGTTTATTTAAGACTCAACATCTAGAGTAAGGTTAATTTTTGACGACGCATGCCGCACGACGGATGACAAACGACGGACAACAGGTCATAATAAAAGCTCAAATTTAGCATCGCGGATGTGAGAGAGAAAAAAAACTTAAATGCTGGTTTGAGTTGGGATCGCATTCTGGGCCTTCAGTGAAGCGGTCTTGTATCAACACACTTTACGATTAGGAGGTATTGAATTAGACTCACACAACCTTAAGTATACTGTACCCCTCTAAGCTTACAAAAGACTGCAGTAAGGTTGTGGACAAAGATAAATGGAAACTAAAACAAAAACATTTTAAATGAATTATATCGCAAGATTAATGTCTGAAACTAAAGCTTTCGGCATAAAGCAGAATAAAAGAGAACTAGCATACTGATGTGCCTAATTGATATCCATTAAATGTTGACATGGCAATGGTTGTCAAAAATGTTTAGAGAAATTGTCAATATTTACGTTATCATTTTTTCGCTTAACTTTGCATGAACAGGATGGCAAATTCACCATAAATTGTTGATTTTTAAATCAGTATATTTCAGTAGATATGAACTGAATTTGTCCGAAAGGCTGCGTGTCATTGGTCTTGCGGCTTTAATAGTCTTTGGTAAGACGATGTGTCCAGATGCACTGCTGGTATTTTTTATAGAAATGACAGAAAATACGTATGTACTGCACGTTGCCAATGATTCAAAAATGAAAACGTCCAGCAATGTAGCGTCTCTCCATAAATCACCATAGAACGGTACAAGGATACAGTTAGAACAGTAAGGTTTCATATGGAAAGCAGTTTTGACATTTTGTCAAAGAAGAAAATTAATAATTCTCTGAGCCGTTTTAAATGTTCTAAATTCGATATGAAATAATAAAACTAGTATTTCATTTCAATTTTTTAATAAGCAAATACAATGTTCGTAAATTGGAAATGAAATATAAAAGTTTCTACTTTATTTCAGATAAAAATTTAGTTATGAAATCTTGCTTTATACGCTGCTTTTTTAATTGTTTTCTTGAATGCTTATATATCAGTATATAAGCACTCTTTAGCGACTAAAATCCGAGGAAATCGTTTTGAAAAATCATTTACGGATAGTCAGACACAACGACACATGAACATCAATCAATATGAGAAAACAATGGCTCCCGTTGACTGCATTGTGCAAATAAATATACCTAGCATTGGCTGTCCATTTGTTAATGCCCAAGGACAGGACAGTGCATTAACAGATATATGCATGTTTGACCGTATTGACTGATAAAGATGAAATCTTCTTCATTAGACAATATTTTGAAAAACGTTGGATCCGGCCATACCGTCAGCAAATAACTCAGTACTTGCAAATTATTTTCTTTATATTTGCAAGGGGGATAATTTCCTGAAACTTCATCCATCGGTGAGACACACAAACAGCAGAGTAATATCCACAAATAATTTAATTTTTATTGAATAAAGATTTACAAGGTTTTACAATCATTCATTGCAATGGAATAGAATTGAATGGACGTCCTGTTTTATCCCTATTGAAAAAAATGATGAAATGATTAAATTTGCTGTAGATGGTACATGTGTAAGATTTTTTTTTCTCTTCAAACTTAACGTTGAACTTAAATGTTTTAGGATTTTACACTTTCTTCATAAGTTGTGTCCAAAGGATGAATCTACGGCTAAATCATGCTTTTACCACGTATATTTGTATTTGGATTTGTCATATGACAAACGTTGTTTTAATGCAATATAACATTACGTACTTCTGTATATATAACACACTTGTTATATAACGACAACTATCATTAAGCTTTTACTTCATACCTCAAATATTGTTTTTACGCACTGTCATTTCATAAAATTGTTAACACATAGATGTTTAATTTAAAATAAAGAAGTCTTCTATGTTCAGTATTTTGACATTTTACCTGGCACTATTTTTTCGGCGGATGTTTTGAAATAGCCTTTTTTTCAGTATAATTCAAGTGAATATTGCTACGGTTAGAACATTTTTGGCTGTTTTGGTCATCTGTCTTGAATTCGTTGCATAAAAGTTTCTATAAAATGAAAAGTAGTGTTATATTCTATAAATGAAACCTTTATTACTGGTAACTGAAATATCAGCCTAAACTCTTCTGTTATTACAACTTTTCCAGTTATAATTTTTAAATCGAGTTTTCTGTTTTAAAAGATTTAAGAACATCTTACGTAGAGAAAAAATGAAGGCATCTATAATAATGTTGCTTTATTTTTTTATTGTTATTATTTTTTAATTAATTTATTTATTTCTTGTCCTATAAAAATCTTATTCAACACCCCTGAAACATGATTGCGTCGTATTTATGCTTTAGGTCTTCATTTTCTTTAAGGGAATATTAATAAATCAGGTGTTCTTTAAAGTTTCAACAAATAAGAGTCATTTTTTTTTTTTGGTTAAAAAATTCTATGAAAACCTCATGCATTAAGCAAAGCACTTCAACGTTAATGCCAACATAATAAGAGTTAAAATTAAGAAAATATCGTTACATCTCACAATGTAACAGTAATATTTTCTTGTTAATGTAATTTCACCTTTTCCCGCTATCTTTCATTCAATTATTCTTCTAAACGACGCATTCCGTAACCAGTAATTATCCAACAAGAGGCTATTTGAAAAATCAATGACGCTCTGATGTGGAGAAGTAGGAAAGTTGCTGCCATTCATGTATAAATTATTTTTTGGACTAATTGGAAAACTACGATGTGAGTGATAAAATGGCTTTATGTATCTTTCCTTATATTGATGGAAGAAAGTTATGTATTCAGAATGACTTAGTACTTTTTAACAAGGTTACACTCCATATATCTACAGCTTCGTAAAGAATAGAAACTTGTACAGCTCGCTCTGGTCAAAGCATTTTGATCGAGTTTTGTTTATCCTTTGCATTCAGTTTGATGCTATCGCTAGCGGGTCTATGACAGGCTGATAAGTAACAATGATACAGTGTTTAACATAGCGTTAATATGATTACAATGAGTTTAAAACACAGCAAGTACATGTAAAAATATCAGGTGAGAAAATGTATTTGAAATGTGACTTCAATTTTCGTAAAAATGTTTTAAAAGAACTTATTGATAGCTTTAAGGGAACAACATATGTCTCCCACCGCCCGACTCCACACAGAATGTTGATGATATGCAAAAATAGTCTTGGCACTTAGGACTTCTTTAAAGTTAAACCCGTCGGACAGTTTAAGAGAAATATCAGATACAGTGGAAAAAAAAGAATGCATAAAGGGTTACAAATCTGCGTAAAGACAGTGAACTGGAAAATGTTTGAGCTGTCCACAACTAGGGTTGGCACGGATCAGTTGGAAATCCGTCCAATGGTATAGGAGAAATATATATTTATAAAAAAAAACATAAACCCCATTAACTAAACTGTAATTCAATGAACGGGAAAATACTTAAAATATGACCAGACTGTCACTGTTCACTTCTGTGGAGTTTGGCTGAAATTGCTCCAATGTTATAGAAGAAATAGTGCATAATTTGCAATAAATGCCTGAAAATCAGTGAACCGCAAAGTGAAAATGATATGCACAACTGATTTTAACATTGATCACTTCAGTTAATTTTGGCTGAAATCCTCCTTGTGGTGAAGAAAAATAAAACAAAAATGAACGTTTAAAGGGCAATTACTCCGCTCAAATTCAACAAATAGGAATAAGCCGACGACGTGTACATCAAGGCTTGGTACTGATTATATGTGTGAAGTGTGGTTGACTTCTATTGGGTTATGAAGATTTCTTCAACCAAATCCATGACTGTAAACTTGAATGCCAAAGGGAAATAACAGTCGAAAATCAGTGAACCAGAAAACGCGGAAGATATACATAACTAGGCTAGGCACTTATCAAGTATGTAAAATTTGATTAAATTTCACTACATGGTGTCAGAGGAGTTGTTCGGGCAAAGCCATTGGAAAATTAATGCATAAGGGGCAATAACTAAAGAGAACGAATGAACCGGAAAATGCCGACAATCTGCACAACTAGAATTGGCGCTGAAAATATTTGAGAAGTTTGATTAAAGTCCACCAGGTGACAAGACTCGGTAGTTGACAAAAAGGAAGATAAACGTTACCCGAGCGAAAAAAAGCATATGTGCACGAAATTGTCTTTGATCATTGTTAAGTTAATGCAATAAACTGAACCAAACTATACTGTTGTTATGATCATACACCAGTTTTTGTCATAAGGTCTAGTCATTAATGGACGATCTCCTGTCACTTTTCCTCTGATTAATCGACAAAGACTTTTGTCACTCATTCTCAATACTAGGTTTTATAGAACTTATATCTAAAACATATCATTTCTTCCATACATTTTTGTCCGTACAATAAAATATGATATAGTTTGTTATGTACTCAGCATTAGATATTGTTTTTTAAGCAAAAATGGTTTCAAGACAAATATATATATATATATATATATATATATATATATATATATATATATATATATATATATATATATATATATATATATATATATAAACTTAATAATGTAGCATTTCTTATTTACTCCGAGCATTCATCACGTGTTATGTAATTACTTTACTATTATAAAGTAATATCTTTCAGGAGTTTGGATTAATTGAGACATTTGAATGGAGATGACCAGAACACCAAGTAAAATACATTCTGTACAAGTATTACGTGCGTATATACGTGCCTGTTTTTGGAAAAAATGACAAAGACCTAACAAGTGACGAAAACAAGACATGCGAACAACAGAAATAGGAGTGACCGGATTTTTGGTCCGTAAATATTGATGAAGATAAAAGCTATTTCATTAGACGTTATTAAAAGGAAGACGATCCCGCCACACCAAAAGCAAGTAACTAATGAATTGGCTGGTTAATTTTCAGTATACTTGACAGGAAGTTAATTTCCTGTCAGATTTCGATTTCTTCCTCAGCAGGTCATAAAGACAACAGATTGAATAATCTCCATACAAAATACTTTATCAATAATTGTGATATAGGTTCGGGATTTTCGTTGAACAGGGTCGACAAAAGAAGAACGATGTTGGCCAATAAGTCAAGTCGGAAAAAAGTCAAACATATTTCCCCCGATATTCTTACCAAGATTTTTTTTATCTGATAAATGTTCAGTGTATGGATATTTTTTCTGAATTATGTTTCAATTAAATGCTGCCGCAGGTAAGCCGTGAAGTACCACACCATTTATATATTGTTAAACATAATGATATACGTAACTATATTTTTCAATTGATATTACTATAATATTAAACTACTAAATTTAAACTTGAATATATATTTTTTAAGGGGGACATAAAAGCAAGACAACAGAATTCCTGTTTTCTCACCAATTCAAATCACACTGAGACAAATTTTTATTTCCCAGAAAGCATATACATATAAAGTGTGCTGTCGCTTAATATACAATTGCATGTTAAAGATTCTGGAAAAAAAGTAACTGTTTTAGGAGAAAATACCTTGAGATATATTTCATTGATATTACTTAAAAGACATTTAAGATATATAAGAACGGGTTCTCAATATTTCGCCTCTAGTTAACACATCTACTTCGCGTTTAGGTTCGAATCAAAATGGCTCTATTATTTATGAAAATAATAACTGAAATAGTCAATTAGAATCATTAACCAGCGAAATGGTTAAATCCCCACTCTCTTGACAAACTTAATTTCGGTCCCATCCTAATTAATGTGTGTGAAGTTAGCTATGAATTGGGCATCGGGTTTTGGATATCCATTACCCAGCCCCAGCTAGGTTCGAATTCCTAGCCAGTTGGGAGTTGGGTATTCGACCTCGAAAGAGACGAATTCCCAGCTGGGTAATGAATATCCAATACCCAATACCTAACTCATAGCTAACTTCACACACATTTCTAATCATACTTGTTACATGTAATACTTATATAAAATACGATTTGTAAAAAATCATTTTACCAAAGAAGGTAATACTGCTTAAAGAAACATTTTAAAAAAACTTACTTCTTTCCAATGCAAACACAGAGATATCTTTAAATTTTATGAAAGATCAAAAATCAAGTATTGTTATCATATATTCAATATATACAGAACTCTTAGAGAGGGGTTTGTATCAATTAATTTAAACTTGAAGGAACAATGATAATGAAGACACATGGAAACCTTTAAGTGATGCATGTCTAGATGTACAGGAAAATAAATGTATAGAATTGTTCACTTAAAACTCTCTTGAAGAACATGCAAGAACCGATGTGTTTATAATTTAAAACTTAGAATTGTGACCTAATTGATCTGTGACTTAGTATGTTTGACAAAGTTGATGAGCGAATATAAGTCGGAACTATATCTTTGATCCGCGGATCGTGCAATCGTCGTCACTTAACATGTGTACTGTGTATGCATGGCTACGTATGTCTAAATTTCTTGAGGACATTACAAGACGAAGAAACATAATAATAAAGTTATAGAACTGTTTTTCAAATGTGATCCAACGATATTTCTCACTAAATGCGGCTAGGGAAGGGGATATCCATTTTGGTAATTTCATCTTTCTTTTTTATTCATTCACTGCACTGGTGCCTAAGTTATTGCATTCGACATTTCAAATTATTATCTGATGCTAAGCTTTTCTCGGGTCTAGTTTACACACACAAACGATTTGTACTTTTGATAATTTTCTGAAATTTCCACAGTACAACATTTTCACGTAAAGAGATCTATCTATCCACGAAGACTGCCATTAAGATAAAGAGGTATCTAGCTGAAAGTATATCTACGTCCTAAAACGAAGACATGATATCGAATTTCTAATGCTTATGGATTGAATGTCTCAAGATACGCACAGAAGTGACAGAAAATCTCCCTGTTATCCACATAATAAGCAATATTGCGCCTTACTCTACAGATATTAGAAAACTTTACATTAATATATATTCCGTAAACTCAAGTATGTATAAGTTTATTGCATTATTGCAAAGTAACAATAGAATTGTACCATAATTATAAAACTAGATGGGTGTTCGGTGGAACACTTGTGTCGCCCTTGGGTACTCTGTTAGAATAACTAAAAAGGTAAACAAGAGCCTGCTAGAAAAGACAGCATGCTAGTCAAAGTACAACAATACCTGTCCACAGACAGCATGATCCACTTTTCTCAGTGCTGGATAATTAATTATAAGCCAAATTAAACAAGAGGCCCAAGTGAAAAAAAATTGACTGGGGCAGGGCAAAAAACCTAGTCATACAAGATGAAAAAAGAAATTTTGGTCAAGTAGTTATGTATTTAACAAAAAAAAAATTTTGGGCCCCGATAGTGGGTGTGTGTGTGTTTGTGTGTGTGTGTGTGTGTGTGTGTGGGGGGGGGGGGTGGGTGACGGGAAGTGAAGTACCTATGTATTAAAAAAAAAAAAAAAATCGGTCGGGTGGGCGGGTTGAGGGTGGGGGGCGGACTGGTTTGGTGATCGGATGGAGAGTCATGTATTATTAAAAAAAAAGGCCCGGGGGGTAAAAAAAAGGGGGGGTGACTGGTTGGGGTGGGGGGGGGGGGTTTGAGGGTGGATGGGGAGTCAAGTACCTATGAATTTAAAAAAAATTGGGCCCGGGGGGGGGGGGGGGGGTTTGAGGTAGGATGGGGAGTAAAGTACCTATGTTTAAAAATTTAAAAAAAAATTGGGCCCAGGGGGGGGGGGGGGGTGACTGGTTGGGGGGGGAGTACTTACCATCTCATGTCAGTTAATATTTTATTTCTAGGCTTAAGAAGTTTTTTTCCTATATATAAGTATAAGCACAATCAAGTGACCCCTGGGGGTGGGGCTAACTGTGACCCCAGGGACATGGGTACCAACAATCTTTGCAGGGGTCTTGCTGGTGATCAAGTATTCCAAGTTTGAATGGAATATCCTTGACACTTTTTGAGACATGGACATAAAGAAAAAGGTTAACAAAGAAATTTTAACTTGAAAAAGGGGCATAACATTGCAAAAATAAATTTGAGGGTTATCTGCCCTTGAGAAATGGTGTCGTCTTAAGTGATACAATTGTAAGCATTTCAACTGGAAAGTTTGATAAAGAACCATTAAGAAATGGCATAGTAATAGCCAATGTTAAGTTTTCATGACAAAATCCAAGTACAAAAAGGGGCATAACTCTGTCAATTGTAACCTTGACCTTCACATTTTGGCATCATCATGACCCTGTTGTCGTAAGCAATATCATTTGAAAGTTTGATGTTGAAATGTTAAGAAATGGCAAAGTTATTCCTAACGTTAAGTTTTCATGACAAATCCATGTATAAAAAGGGGCATAACTCTGTCAAATGTGACCTTGACCTAGAAATTTTTGCATCAACCCGACCCTGTTGTCATAAGCAATATAATTTGAAAGTTTGATAAGATAATGTTTAGAAATGGCAAAGTTATAGCCAACGTTAAGTTTTCGTGACGGACC
Source organism: Cyclina sinensis (assembly GCA_012932295.1). Lineage (NCBI taxonomy): Eukaryota > Metazoa > Mollusca > Bivalvia > Venerida > Veneridae > Cyclina > Cyclina sinensis. The sequence continues at coordinate 32,683,918 of JAAONU010000013.1, forward strand.
GCCGGACCGACGGACCGACGGACAAAGCGATCCCTATGTATCGCCTTTTCTTCGAAAGGGCGACACAAAAAGCCATGACTATTAGAACTTCAGTTTTGAATAATGTTCGGGAATAACACATACAAATTGAGATATTGTCTTAAAAAATGTCCATCCTCATTAAACTGATTTTAAATTCTGATCAATTCACTTAGTAAGTTGTTAAAAAATGTTCGTCATTTGATAGTTTTATTGATTGCAATGGCGTGTAAATAAATTGTATCTATGGTCATCTGTATATAATGATGTACTATGTGCAAATCAAATGAAATAAAATTTCTGTTCTGTTCTGTTCTGTTATAGGCATACTATGCTAGGCTGTTGGCGTCTTTCTGTGTCAGCAAAGCTTTTAGAGTAATTGCTTCCGTGGCGAAAAAGAAACGAACTCTGGACACGTACATCCAATGCAACAATGTGCTAATTAATCTTTCTGCAATTTTTCAATGTCTTGTGTCTAGATATCGAACCACTTCATCGAAACCTTCTGTTCCGTTTATTAGGATATCTTTGTCTTCTTAACAAACAGGTTACGATGTAAAAAACATTAACTCTTAAAAATTTCGTCAGAAGACTGTAATAAAACGGTATCTCATGAAATAATGTAAAAAACGCCAAGCAAATGTCCAGACCTTGTTTGTATTTTAAAGGCATTGGAAGGGTTTTCACTGACGTATACATTTGCACTTTTTTTCTGTGAAAAGTAAGAAATGGAATAACACATTTATTACAAAACACTAATTTAAGACACAAAAACAAATGGTCCGAGGAAAGCTATTCTATGGAACGCCATGACTGCCTGAACATGAGCAGAACTTTAACGTGTTGTGAATTTCTTGTAAATGGACGTTCAGATCTTTATATACACTGTTCGATTGTCATTTTACGATGATCATTTATCATTATACGATGCTCGTGCGTTACTCTATTATGCTTATTTTTGATAATGTGTTGCCCATTTCATATTCTATTATGCTGGTTGGTTGTTGTTTGATGCTTATTTATTATTATCAAAAGTTCAGTTTCCATTATATGGTGTGAGTTTGCCTTTATACAAGGCTTGCATAGCTTAATATGATCATCGGGCTATTTCTTAAATTTATGTTGGTCTATCATTATCATACGTTGTCAATTCGTCATTAAAGTATGCACATTTATTACTATACATTGGCCCTTTGTATCTATACGATGCGAAAAAGACTTTATACAATGTTATTATGCCACACCATGATACTTATTTACTATTATACTCGGCTGATTTACAACTGTAATGTTTATTTGCAAGATTATTATGGTTACAGATAAAACATGCTGTGTACCTGTTATTGTATGCAGTTATTTTTTTAATATATTACGAAGCTCTCTAATTATGTGAAGCGCACTCGTTAATATATGACACTGTTTGAAGGAATGTTTTCTATTGTTTTTGTTCATTTGGAGTTGTATGATGGTCATCGACTTATATAATTGATACTTTTTCTATTTATGATGCTTATTTGTGCCTTTATTATGCTATTTGACAGGTATGCTGACTGTATTAACTTTTTAACAGTACTAAATAATCTTTAATGATGTTAAATTATATTGTATTGTGAGAATTTGACGTTATACGAGGGGCGTTCAATATATTCGTAGACTGTGCTTATAACTTTTTGTTTGGCAAACATGATTCATAAAAATTACATGACCGAAAATGACAATTTAATATACACTTGTACATGAAATTTCAACCGCGTATGACAAACTGTCTGTATTTGACGGCGCATAAGGCAATGTCACCCGACTGTCAGCGCCCCAGGTCACGCTGGTGTTTCCCGACGTCAGCGACGTCACTGGATGTTACTTCGATTTCTGACGTGTTGTGCATCGCTCATAACTTCTCAAAGTAGCGTCCGTTACATTCAATACATCTCTGATGTCGATAAATCCACTGACTCAAGGGGCGTGGCACCCAACGAGCATGCAACTATTTTAATGGAAAGAAAATATTAAGAAATACAATAAAATACCAATGTAAAATGAAAATACATTTTGTATTATAATTTATAATTTGGGAGTGTAAAACAACATAATTTGATTAGTGTAAATATTTAAAAAAGTGCAATATAATAAAATTATCTTATTAAAATAAAATAATGGATCTAAAATAAACAAGAAATTAAAAAAGAATATAAAAAAATCTAAAAATAATTGGGGTACATAAAACTTGATCTTTTTATACGCTTTAGACATCCAGCGGTTTCCTTGTAATACAAACATAAATTTATGTAAAAATATAAATTTTACCTTTCGCATCTTCAACTCCTTTGAAAGAATATTATGTACGCTGTTTAGACTCAAGTCGACAATCTCCGACAACTCCCTAAATGTCACACGGCTATCAATCTCTAACGCCTCCTTAATTGACGTTAAGTGTGTTTTATTAACGTGCAACTTCCTCCCTGATCTTGTGTCATCCTGAATACTTTCTCGACCTTCAGAGAAACGTTTATGCCATTTAAAAACAAGCGCACGGCTAACAGATGTCTTCCCTTGACTTTTTTGCAGCATTTTATAAGTGTCAGTCGGTGTTTTCCCAAGATCCTTGCAAAATTTTATAATTGCCCTGGTTTCCAGCTTTTCTTGTGACATCATTTCTGACGTCAATTCTGTTGATGCTCTCACAGCGAAAATGTTGTTTATTCAAACTCCAACGTCCAAACGACGTCATATTTTCAGGTAACGTCGTCATACATTACTTTCCCGGATTTTTAAGTGTTTGTCTTATTAAGAAAGTAGTATGTTTACACGCTTAATTATAAGTTCATTACGAAAATTTGGACTGAGCCGCTGGCGCGTTACCATGGTTATGAAAATGGCTGTCAGTCTTAAAGTTGCGTAATTATCAATTTGAATTTTCATTGTTTTGAAAAGGAATAACAACGCTATCAATTGATACAATTTTAATTAAAATTGCTTCTGAAATGAAAAAATGAGGACATTAGTCTACGAATATATTGAACGCCCCTCGTAAGTTGCTTCAATATAATTACACTTCGGTAAAATGTTACATTGTGGCGTCAATTCGCATGTATATGCTGAAAAAATTGAAACGAAGGGAGGTCACTGTGCGGAAACTTTACCAGACTGGTACCTACGTTTTAGGTACCTAAGTGAAGTCGCCCATACAGGATAAAAAGAAACAGTCGAACCCGATTTCGATCATCGTATAATGAAATTTGCGCATCATAGAACGGTGATTTGACAGCTTATAATACATGGACATCGTATAACCGCAATTGACCAACATATATTGACGAACAAGCAGCTCATATTAACAAATGCACAGTGTAGTTTTTCAGATGAACTAATGACACATTAAACAAGCAACATATAACAGCGATTGTACACAATATCAAGCCAAGGTGAAGCTCGTATGAAAACAAACGCACAAAACTGAGTAGCAAATGGGCAACATATCATGACAAAAGTCCAGCGTTGGATGAAAAACACATAATATATAAAGCGAAATGGCCATATCACAGTGGCAAGATAGCATTACATAATAAAAATGCACATGATAAGATAAATATTTGGCATCGTATAATGGCGTACTCATAGCGTATAATGACAAAAAGTCATTGTATAATGAAAAATAAACATGACATATTAAAAGTTGCACATCCGTTTACAATATATTCACAGCACATAAGACAAACTGACACCATATAACGGAAACTGGACAATTAATAATGGAAAATAAGCAGCATACAGAAATAAACTAGCATCATGGAAAAGAAAATGGACAACATATAATAATAACATACATAATTAAATAACGCACTAACATCGTATAGTGGCAAACGATCATCATATAATGACAATCGAACAGTGTATTTAAAGATCTGAACATCAATTTACCATACATTTACAGCACATTAAAGTTCTGCTCATGTTCAGGCAGTCATGGCGTTCCATACTATTCAATCTGTTTTAGGGAACTTATGACTTCTCCTTCCAGACTAGAAATAAAAGCTTCTCAATTCGATTCTACTTTAAGGATGCGTCTCTTGTCATGCTGCAGAGAAATAATGTATTGGCTGGTTAATTTCCATTAAATAAACATTTTTACAGGAATTATTATTAATTCAACTTCCTATGTTTTATGACGGCAAAATCCTCTCAGTCTCTCTCTAATTTACGTAATGATTCTACCTTTTTCCTTACGTAATGCCTTGTCAATCAGTCAGTCAGTTTCAAGACGTGGACGGGGACTTTGATAATACTTAAATCAGTTTAAATACAATAGACCCAAGATGACCTATAACGCCCACCTAAGTGCTAATCCTCTTTACAGCACGACCAGTGAAAGACATTTAAAGTTTAAATCTGCATGAAAAACTATACAAATGGTTCAAATGTCATAAACATATCTTCTAGGTCGTTAAGGGTCAAAGTTGAAATCTATGTGCAAAATCGGTTTAGAAAAAAGATTCTGAAATTCTAAAAAAGTTCAATTAATGACTCTAGGGCTGGGACATTTCGGCCCCTTGTTTCATGTTTTAAATAATTTGGTTCATGACTAGAAGACAATGCCATACCCAAATATCTTGGCTCTGGGCCATACGGTTCAGATGTATAGAAGACTTATACATCAAATATTATTTCCATTAATTACCCCAGGGCGAGGTCTTTTTTGTCCGATGAACTTTATTTTAAAAACTTATTATAGAACCACAGACAATGTCACAAACCAGATCGGACTCACTTGTGGTACCACAGTTCTGCACGGAATGGAACTTTTTGAAAACTTTAGTAGAACTCCAAGGACTTAATTATATTTGGTTAAGTGATTTCAGAGATGTTGTTTAAAGCAAGTAGTGAACCGGAGAAATTATAGCATAATAGCTCACACTGACATATGTGTGGTAATACATAAGCAGATAATACATGTCTTATCAACTCATATTCACAACGAAGAGCATTGTTTTGTCATATGGTTGCGACAATTTTCAATTTCTGTTTTAGAATTAAAATGTGACATTTCTGATAGGAAAGTAATTAGAAATGAAACCTGATAAGTTTGCATTCCAATGTTATCTGCTTTCTGAAAACGATAAAGACGCGGAATCTTTATACCCAATTACGAACTTCAAGCAGTTTGTGGTTACAATAAACAGAATGAAGTCAACCCTGCAACAGAACCTATTAATGTAAAAATGTATGGTATCCATTTAATTTTAACTTTGACATATCAACTGAAAATGTTATAAGCCCTCTTGAGACCTTTTAGTCAAAATTGTCTAAATGTATTGGAAAATGTCTTTTCTAGCATATTGCATTTAAATTAAGTTAGAAACACTTACGAAGTTTCTGCCTATATCAATCTTTATATTGCTTCAACATTCAATGTGGTTTAAATTCCACTTCGTAGTGTTAGAGCCTGCTTTCCTATTCTGAAACAAGGAATGTTGTTAATTCAACTGTAATTTTAAGATGCCTGGGCAGATAAAATGGGTAAAACAGTACAAATGAAAAAGAATACCAGCTTCCGTTCGCAACAAGAGATGTCAGTACTAATTGCTTCACGCAAACCTTTTGCATATCGAAAGGATGGTTTGCAACGAGTGATTATGTTCGCCCCATATAAGTACAAGCCAATAATAATAAAGTGAACGATTTTGGTTAAAAGATATATTTCCATATAAATCAAATGTTGGAAGTAATTGTTTACAGCATGGTATTATTATCACCCACCGAAGGCGGAGAGATATAGATTTAGCGTTGTCTGTCCGGCTGTTTGTCCTTCCGCCCGTCCGTCCGTCCGTCACACTTTGATTGAATATAACTCTAAAACTATTTAAACTTAAATAGTTAAATAGTCTGTGGTTAAATCTCATTACTGGTAGTAAGTAGAGTTGCAGTGCATAGGAACTGAAACTCTTCACTCAAATTTTTTTTGTTATTCCCCTTTGCAGTTTTTTCTGTTTTAAGTTATAAACCTACAACTTCATATGTGGATGCATCTCATTGAGAAGAAGTGCTGTGCACAAGAACTATAACTCTTCTCTTCACTTCATTTATTTATTTTTTTGTTATTCTCCTTTGCTATTTTTCCTATTTATTTTTTGTTTGGACTATAACTCTAAAAGTGCATATATTTGAGGTATCAAAATTATATTTCAAAGGTGCATAGATGTCATTAATGAGTCATATAGTGCACAGGAACTTTTACTCTTCATTTGATAACTTTTGAGTTATTCCCCTGTTTTATTTATTTTTTTTTTTGTTTTGTTATTCTCCTTTGCTAATTTTTGTTTGGACTATACCTCCGAAGGTATTCGAGAAATCAAAATTAAACGTCATAGCTGCATAGATGTCAAGAAGGAGTCATACAGGGCATCGGAAATCAACTCTTCACTTATTTAGACCAAAAGTTGCTGTTGTTCCGCTGCTTTTTAAGAATATTTTGACATCATTTCTCTCAAACGACGTCATTTTCAATAAGAGCTATTTCTGCTTAGCACAGCTCAATTTTTATTGGCATTGATACATTATAGATGAAGATACCTAATTGATTTGCCATTCAAATTCCAAGGTCCAAGATCTATGTAAACTTAACAGCCCCATTCCAGTGAATTGTATTATTCGGCGGGGGATATCAATTCTTCTACATAAGAGTCATAGTTATGTCGATTGCAATTTAGGAAAAAATATATAAAACTTGATTTTACAATATCAAAATAAATATATAGATATACAATTTCTTTAGTACGAGGGTCATCCGTAAAGTTCCTGGACAACCTAACATTTTGGGTTATACTGATGCATTTGCTTTAAAAAAAATCATGTCAATAACTAACATCTATTGACTCAGTTTCTATTTTTGTATTCAATATATAACGAATGATTTATCAAAAAAGCAGAACAGTTGCTTTTTGCGGGCTATGTTTTCGAAATGTTTGTTTGTAGTCCCTTTGAATATGCATATTCTTAAAATACTGTAGATAAAGTAAGCTTGATAATTCATTTTTATTTCGGTGTAAATACCTACTTCCAAGCTTTTGTAAATTGATCAATTTAATCTTAAATGAATTTTATATACTTTTTATATTCTAACTGTGCTTACTGTGAACTGATCGGCTATAACGTTTATATATTTTGAGGCACAGATATGTACTTAAGGATAACTGATGTCAACTTGATGTATACATTTGATCTGTCATTTCTATAAAAGGGGAGACAATTTTTTGCTCTGATCTTCAAAACATGAAAAAGCTACATTCAAAGAACTACATTCTAAACTTCCATTTCAGTTTCGAAAAGAAAAAGATCTGTTGACACCTCATGTGAAAAGTCCTCCGTATATTATCAATTTAGGAGCGGCAAATTTCATACTGCAGTCAATCTTTGAAAGAGAACTTATAATGTTCTTGCACCTCAAAGGATACCACTGATTTTTTGTTCATTTAATGTAATTTCAGCTTTTCCCTATAGGGTTTATTTAATAATAATTCTTAAGTAGCGCATTCCGTAACAGGCAAATTAGACTACAAGAGACTATTTGACAAATCAATGATTTGGATCTGAAGTAAGAAAGTTCGAAAATTACTGCTATTCATGTTTCAATTATTGTCAGCCTCACTAATTGGAAAACTACTGTGTAAGGGATAAAAAGGCTTTATGCATCTAAGCTCTGATATATTGAAGGAAATAATGAAAGCAAAATGGGTGAACACTCGCTGTTAACAAGGTTTCGCTTCAGGGACAAACTCGTCCAAGAAAACCAATAATATCATAGGACATTCTGTCGTGATATTCTGTGCAATATTCTGCTAACTTAAGATATGGATCATTTTGACAAGAAAAAAATAACTATTGTAATTAAATCTTAACTTTAACTGTTCTTGTTTTGTTTAAGGACAGTCATTTATGATTCATGATAAAATATCGTCCAAAGTTAAATATAAATCAAATAAACCTTAACGGTCATTATGAGGATTTATTTTTTCTTGTATTGTTCTCCAGATCTTAACGCCTTGTCTATGAAATGTAATGGTTTCTGGATTCGTCAGTGAATATTAGTGGGCTCCGTCCATTCCATTCACATCCGACATGCACAAGAGCACAGTTAAGAAGTGCTCTGGCATTGAAACCAGTATCTATTTGTCAATGATGTGGTAAAATTCACACTCCGGTCACATTCTGGAAGTCGTTTCTGAGGGCTGGTGCATTACTAACACGATTTCTTGCAGCCTGTATCACAATAAAACGGTCCTGAGTCGAGTGGTATACTTGGCATGACCTTCGCTGGTAACGCTGTAGCATCCTAGTTACAACGCTCAGAGACAGTTCTCCACCGGTCTCTGGTAAATTTCAGGGATCCCGATCCCTCTATCCATCTAAGCACCTATGACGCCTTCAAAAATGACAATTCTAAAACTTTTCTTCATGTTGCGGTGTAGAATTGACATAGAACTGGAAAGACATGAAAAGATGATGTACATGAAAGAAAATGTCATCGAACCGCATTTTTTCGTCAGTTTGTCATTTATTGTGCCCCTCGAGCAAAACTTAAGTCTCAATGAGAAAACCAGTACTACTAAATCTGATATAAATTAATGTATGTTTGACATATTAACGCTTCTTTATTTCTTGCACAATAAGATTGGCAAAGTGATATCCATGAAATTTTGAGTAATATAGTTGTTTCAAACTCCTGTAATTATCTCAAGAGTTCTGAAGACCTAACAAAGCCTTATGTTAGTGTAAATGGCTGTAATTCCGATATGTTAATCACTTTGTCGTTATAGCAAAAGTAATTTATTAGTCAAAAAGCCAAACTGCATTAGTTTTAGTCATGAATTGTTTGCCTTGGTTGCAATGGAACCAATTATTATTCTATCGAATTTAAAAATCCGTTCACATTTTGAAAAAAATAATGTATGAACTATAGTGTTTAGTAGATATTAAATCAAATTTTCTAAAAATGATACAGACCATTAAACATTGTTAAATAGTTTTCAGAAAATTCAAACCAAATCATACTGCGGATTATTCTTTGAAAACGCATTTAATGCAATTTTCTTTCGTGAGTTCTTTTGCTTTTGGTTGTCTGAAATTAACTGATGGCATTTTATCCCGAGTGGTTTCCTCGGATAATTAAATACACTGAAGAATCTTTCATGATTTTCAAATTTCAAATTGATAACATTAGTATACCATTGGCTGTTACTATACCCATCAAAGTGTCCCAAATGCAAAAAAAAAATATTTCTTTAACAAAAAGCGACCCCAGCAACATTCAGATATTTGTGTTTTGAGTTCGTGAAGAACACAGACAAATTCTGAAAGAAGACGTTCTCGTATAAATTAAATGACATCCACGTAATTAAAACTTTCAGGAAAATAACTCAAAATGCAATAAGCGTAATGGAAACCTATTAACGAGACATTTCAAGATGTTTTGAACAAAAACCTTTCTTTCTAGCATTGCGCATTTGGAATACGCTTGAAGTACATCCCTCCCTTTCCGGAAATGCTAAACTTCAGTGTCATTTGCTTTCAGGAAACGAGAGGCAATTGAAATAAATGGATTCAGAAATAAACATCGAGATATGTCGGTAACAAATTGTGATGATTGAGTGGCAATAAATAAATACAACAAAGCAACTTGACAGGGAATTTATCTCAAATACTTATATTATTACATATATCACCATTGTTTCTAATATTCCAAATAAGATATTGTCATGACAGTTTTCCTTCTCTGTTCTAGAACAATTGAAGTAAAGATAAACATGAAGAAAACCTGATTATTTGTTGTTTCCAAGAGCTACTTGAGAACGATAAATAATCGAACCAACCAGCTTGTAAATACAAAATGCACATATCCCGGATATGCAGAAACCGTACATCTTTGCAAGAAGACGGATTAATGTAAAATGAAATAAAATCAATTTCATCTATATTTGAAACTTTTTTACTGCAAAGTTCGTTAGCCCTTTAACGACCTTCAAGTCAAAACTGTCAAAATGTACTGGAAGTTTCTTTTCTCTCTCTCTCTCTCTCTCTCTCTCTCTCTCTCTCTAGCATACTGCATTTCAATTTTCTTTCAAAAATATAGGAAGTGTGTGTCTTCTTCATGCTTTGTACTGTGTTTAAATATGCAGTGTTGCTTGTATTCAAAGTCCGTTGTTTGATTAGATAGGATAACATTTCCTTTTGAGGTTTATGATTTCGCAATGTTAGAGTCCTTGCAGTTCCGTTTATGCAAATTCTTGATATTTTGTAGACAAGTATTGTATTGAAAGCAGGGTGATTCCCTTATAGCCTCTTAGCATATTCCCTTCATGGCCGTAGTTCATAAATCAATCATATCATACGTTTTATTGATTGTTGTAGGATTTCATAAGAATCATGTTCCTTTATTTACGAGATGTAAAAGTAAGACTCATTGTAAAATGTGTATAATGCATGCTGATGTTTTTTGTGATGAAAAAGCAAAGTATATTCTTTGCAAATTAAAAAAAAGAAAGAGGACACTTGTGAGAACTTTAGCGCTATCTTCCTGTAAAGTTTTTAAAAAATGAAATTTTGTCAAAAGCTCTTAGTATTTTGTTGCAAAGGCAGCAAATAACAAGCTGCAGACAATTTTGGGGAAGAGGACTAATAATGCATATCATCAGACGACACTGATCTTTATGTGTTGATGCATTTTCCAGCTTTTCCCGCTAATGATAATTCTTAAGTAGCGCATTCATCAAGTGCTAGCAAATTAACTGAGAATGTCACTGAGGTCTGTGCACAATTGTGTCTTGCATGGCAGTGTTCAATCAACTGGTTAAAAAGACCTGAGAACTAAGGTCTAACAACATTTAGTTAAACCAAGAACAGTCTAGTCTTGGTTGGTCAATAGAGATACATCGCTATGTTATTTGTTGTAAATCGACTGAAATTTTGTTGTTGTTGTTTTTTACATATCCCTAAATAACTTTATGTTTTATCACAATTTTCTTCAGTATTATTTTTTAGATACATTAAGCCATGGAAAGAAGAAATAAGAAAAAGCTTGTGTACGATGTTAATCAAACAATAAAAGAAAACAATGATGAGTTATATTAAACAATTTCTTTACCCCCAGAAAACCAATGTCCTTAAATAACAGAATATGCTGCTTCAGTGACGGTTTAAAAACACTATACAAATAACAGTTAGTATTCATATATTCATAATTTCTAAATCTTTGTGACAAAACTATTTTTTTTTGTCACAAAAATGGTTTCATTGAAAGTTTGCGATATCTTTAGGCAAACTGTGAAGGATTTAATACAAAACACATCAACAGAGCACTTTGAGATAATTATTCTCTCAGCGGAAGATTACTAAAATCTTCTTGACAAGTTCTGCGCTACAGATTAACATCTCATGCCGGTGGCTTTTCATTATATTACCCTTAAAGTATTACACCATGTACTCATGTGGTCATAAAATTGCTTTTTAGATAAATCGTATGATTACAATTCGACATCGTAATATCTCCATCAACGTGTTTCTTTATACTCGGTCTCAATTTCAGATATCGAGTTGCTTTGTAGATAGTCGAATTAAACAAAAATAGGTATAAAGTGTATATATTTTTTATTATAGATTTGGGATACAACGACCAGATTCAAAGAAAATTGCAACTCCGTCATGTCATTGTAACCCTTAAAAAGTAGTTGTCTATATAGATCTAAAGTTTGAGGTCAACAAATAACTTTGGCTGTGAAATACAATATGCAACAGTCATCTTAAAAAAAAGAAAGATGATGTTGATATTACTGTAAGAAACTTCTTATGTTAAGTCACACATGCAAAATTATGTAATATTCTGTCATCGTTACCTAAAGTGTTTGACTGAAACCCCTTTATCTACCACGATTGTTTAGTTTTACTAAGCTTTCAGTCGTTAATAGCTGGTTTTCTGGTATGCATAAGAAAGTATTTTGCATGCAAATGTATTACTATTTTTCGAAAAATTTGAGAATAGTCATGATCCTATAACGTCTAAGGTAAAATGTGGTAACACGACTTTTTTTAAATATTATCACTGATTGTGTAGATGATTCATACTGACATACTTACTGATCTAAAACCACTCAAAACAGTATGTTTAGTCGAATACTCTCGGCTTTGTCCTTAAACAAAAATGAAAAAATTGTAAAATCGTTGGAAACAAAACTTTGCTAAGTAAGAATCCTTTTGAGAGGTCATTAAGAGGTCATCATGCCCCTACATTTATTTACCTATAAGAATGTTTAAACAAACATAAAAGATCTTTCGTCGGGACAACAAAACGGTTTCATGAAACTAAAAAAAAATATTTAAAAAATAGCGTTTAAAAAAAAGAGAAGGAAATTCGATCCAAGAATGTCAATAAGATAATATCTTAGCAGATGTATTTTTATAAAACAACTACACAAAGCAGACAAAACATAAAGCAAACGACTTAACTGTATAATATACTGGACATATCAACATGACACTAAGCAAAAAAGAAAACAAAAACCCACGCTGGTGTCTTGTTGTGTCTCTGTCGTAATAATGTTAGAGAAACATTGTAGCTGCTTCCTACTAAAAGTATATCATTATAGTCTCTCCTTGTTTAAAAGAGATGACTTTAAGTACGAAAAAAATACTGACCTAAGGTTTGTGAATTCCAATTTTTAAATGCACTGTCAATTTTTGTTCTTTTTCTTGAGTGGGGTATGGGGGTGGTGGGTGCTGTTGCCAACAGAATGAAATTTGCTTTTAAAATGGTCAAAGGAAATGACTGCTTACAAGTACATGTGAAGCCATAACGTATATTTGTATAGAGAAATTAAACAACGTTCCCCAGCTGATTATAATCGACTTTGAGTCGAGATAGTTAAAAACCACGGTCAATGAACATTCTCAGATATACACCTATTCGTGTCGAAACTATGCATCAATGATATAAACCATCGAAAACGCATTGAGACACACTCCTTTGTTTAGTCCGACACTCTATGTTTTGTCTGTATAAAGATCTAATAAAAATGGAAGCAATTTTATAAGACATCACATGCAGAAAGCGGATCCTGTCATATCAACAGCAAATGATGAATTGGTCGGTTAATTTTAAATTATATTTGACGGGAAGTTAATTTCCTAACTGTCAGATTTCGATCTCTCCTTTATCAGGTCGTGAAAACAAAAGGCATTCATGTTTCCCTGTATAATGTTTTGTTGGTCGTTCTGATGTTTTATCAACAATTTATGTGTTTTTTTTTTCAATTAATCCAATTTATTTGCATTGTAATGGTTATTTCTGTGCGTTTTTAAAGTAATCAATTGTTACAACAATTGCATATAGCTTTGTTATTTCAGACAAATATGAAATTTTAGAATTAGAAATATTAACTGTAAGGCAAATATACAGATATTGTATATCTAGGAGACATTTGAGTCTGCAAATGTGAATAAAAACAATGGCGTAATCAATCATATAATTAAACATATTGCTACACTTTTGATATGCCAGGTAACTTTCTCAGATGAGTTTATGTGATACACATGAGAAGACAATTTCTTAACTAGATACATTCAAGTCTTGTAAGTACATAATACCTCGTTACCACGAAACAATATCTCGTTACCAAGGCATTAATAGAAACTACAGATGTCACATCTATGCCATTGTATTTTTGCTTTTCAAACTATAATGCGTTTGAAAAAGGAATTAATTTCCATAAATAAAGTTTCGTTAAACAATTTCGTTATTTTTACACATGATGATAAAATTAGCAGGAAATAATTTCTGGATGACTAACTATTTTCAAATTTTTCAAATATTTCTGAATTTCATATTTAATTTCTATAAGCGATACAACATCACTTAATGTAGGAACACCAATTCAAAAATATTTGATATCACTTCTTATAAGTTTGGAACAAAAAAGCGCATATAGTTTTGTATATAAAAAAAATTATCAGAAAATAAAGTTTCACTTTCTAAATTATATAAATCTTTAGAAATATGACAAAAATGAAAATATCAGATATGCTTTTAGATTCTTTCAAAAGAAATATTGAGTGTGACATGAATTTACATCCATTTAATTCAAAATTAGAAGGTTTCAACAAAGAAATTAACAAAAAATATGAAAAGAAATCATAATATAAGGAGATGGAAAATGTCCTTGACATTAAGAGGCTAATGCGATCTAAAATATTAGACCAACAAATATTGACATCAAGTGTCTTAACCGTTGAACGTTGTAAATTCTGCTCAGCGTGTCAATTTATTATTTTCGTGTTATGACTTCACATTCCCCAATTTCTATATCAAATGTTATGCTTTGCACTCAACTTCGTTTCTGATAAAAAAAAATTTCAGGAGAGAGAAAGAGAGAGAGAGAAAAAGAGAGAGAGAGAGCTAAGAATCGGACTGCTTCTCAAACATTATTCAAAATCATATACACGGTGATAAAGAAGATAATTTAGAAAGTATTCATAAAAAATATTTAAAAGCAAAAATAAAACAAAACAGAAAACAAAAACAAAACAAAAATAAAAGAAAACAGGAAATTATTGACTTGAAATGGCTATTGTCATAATTCAACATTGTAGATGTAATTATCTACATTACTGTAATTGTGCTTCTATATACGTCACAGGCTAGTTCGAAACGTTTGTTTGAGAAATCAGGTAAGAAAAGTACATGGAGTATGAAGCTTATAACATTGAAACTTGTAGCTTGACTTAGGTCGTTTGTACATCATCCATATATAGAGTTGTAGTCTTGTTATGCTTCGAGAAAGCGTTTTAGTTTGCCTCAGACTTCAATGATAGGTTGTGAGTTTCGCCTGAAAGATGAAACCTGATCAAATGAATCATCATGTCATTACCTCTGTAAAAGTAGTATAATTATATATTTTGCAATGAATACTATGAAATAAGGACGGCACTTTCCTTTTCTTCCGAACAGAACTGGAGCTATCAGACCTCTGCTTTAGCTAGTAAACGCGTAACTGAATACAACGGGCGATGACCGCATCATAATTTAATTAGCAAAATTTGTCACATTTTTTTTTCGTTTTTATGGGGGTTTTTTTCAGACATATTAATCAGGAAATTGTTGTATAAGTGTTAAAGAGGTTAAATGGTTTCAGACGCAAAAAATGTGCTAACTAAGTTCAGACAAAAATATATTTATAAATATTGTTACAAAGTATACTAAAATTTTATTTCTTACAAAATTCTTTATTGAAGTAAAATATTGATTTATCTTGGTTATCCAGTGTGGTTAATATTGCTCAAACATTCCATTTCCTAGAGATCTGTAAGAATCTTGTCTTTTCTAACTTATAGACAAACACATATATCATGGAGCGACACTGATTGACGAAGCTTTTGTTAAACTTCAACACAAAAAAGTATTTAAAGCATTGTATCCTTATTAAAAGTATCTTGACGCTTTTTTTCTTTTTTTTTTTTTAAACAAGAAACTGTCTCGAAGACATGTTGTTTCTTTTTTTGCAGCAATATTACTATCACACCACAAAAACCAGGGGATATATTTTTAGTATTATTTTATGAACTTATTTATATGCTCCAATTAATTAATTTCATTTTTTCTTCACATATTCACAGTTATTTATATACGTTATTTTTGATATTTGTCAGAATAACTTACTTATAATATTAAACCCATTTAAATCTTAATTATTTCGGATCATTCATACGCTTTTTTTAAAAAGAAGTTGACTCCTTCTGTTATGGAAGAAAAAACGCGATAAATAGTATTTTACTAAAGTGATATTACACAGAGCTAATTTCCCAAAAGACACTGGTCTTTTCAGCGAGTTTTTCAAATGTGATAAAATGTATTCTTTCTGATATCGTTCTATTGAAAGCCAGTAGTGTCTTTAGGCCAATAAAACATGACTGATTTAATGCAGAATACACAAATAAAGCACTTTCTCACAGTTAATTTTTTTCAAGCTAAGTTACAGTATGACATTTTACCGTTGACGGTATTTCTTGGTCAGTATTATTATTTCACATGATATGGTCAGCGAGTTGCTGTTCACTCATTATACATCTATTTGTGTTGTATATGTATTTACATAACTACAACAACAACAAACAAACAATATATCAACAACTTACTTCCTATGACTCTCCAAACTATATAGTTGTCTTGCCAGACAGTAAGGAAGATTCAAGTTTAAGAAATTCTTATGTAAAGCATTCTTTAAAAAAAATGTAATATATAATTTATGTTAATAAAATGTTTGCCCTTTTTATACCGAACTGATAATTAAGGCAAAAGTTAATATAATTTTTGTCTTACTAAGTCGGAGATGAAAAACTAAAACCTTTCATTAATTTGGCTTTCGAGAAAATAATATTAACTTAACTAATATGTAGGTAATATATAAGTAGAAAAAACACCTTAGATGACAAATGTGTCTATGGCAACAGGAATAAACTACTTCACGTGGTTAACTTGAAGCAAAATGAACACCACCTGCAAGCTGATACCTTTATATTAATCAGCCCACACAAAACCCACATTTTACAAGTATGAACGGACGAAAAGCTTATTAATTTTCAACATAAAAAATTCAGAAGAAATGAACATAAGTTCTCAGAAAAAATATTGTTCTGCAAATATGGTAGTCTGCTTTACGATCTCAATAAGTTGAAAGTAGAAAATGTTTTAAGACAAGGATAAAAAAATTATATTTTATTATGTTCTAGAAGCTAATCTGGATCATTGTGTTACACAGAACGTGTGCAACGCAGAAAGGACATGTGAAATGGGCAAGCTCACAGTTTCCTGTTGGTGCTATATGGACACGTATTCATTGGGTTTGGGACAGCCAGTTCTCTGGCAAGCTGTTCAGGTAAATGTGGTGGTTTCATTTTAGAAAATTTTACATGGTTAAAGGTTAACAAATAAAGCACTTGTAAACCAGGGGATATACATATAAAGTCCCTTTTCCAGAAGGAAATAAGAGACATAAGCATAAAACAACTGGTTTTCTTTACATTTTATTTGTATCAACATTTATTCCAGTCTTGTTGCGACTCAAAAAAAAATGAAAGTGGTAATTTAGAAGTCTCACAGCTGCTTCCTTATATGGTTGTATGTTTTGTATGATAGGTCTAACATTTAAGCTTCCGCCTTGTATGTTTTAAAGTTCTTTAACAAAACTTTGAGTACTTTGCGTATGTGTCTTTTAATACATGAAATTTAATTGCATGAGATTTGTACAATGTTCTCCTTGCATCACATGCTGATAAACTTTAGATTCTATGAATTCTTCGGTCATTATTATAAACCCTGATATGAATGAGAATCGTAAGAAGAAAAACATAACTTTATCAAGACAAGTGAAGATTATTTAGTATTTACACAATAAACAAAAATGCTACTCTTTTCCATGTTATTAGGTCAGAACAGTTAGCCATTCGACCGTAATAATCAGAATCACTTCAATGTTGAAATCAAGAATATTTAATTTTGTGCTTCGCTGTCGTTACAGCCATATAATAATGATTTTGTTTTGTTTATATATTATATTCTTAATAAACAGTGTAAACTAAAAGCAGTTTTTAATTGATTTTATTCAAACAAACGAGACTATAGACGGATCAATCTAGATGCATATTATTAGGGTTTTTTTGTTGTTGCTGTTTTGTTGTTTTGTTTATTTTTGTTTTTGGTGGTGGTGGGTTTTTTTTTTGTTGTTGTTGTTGTTTTTGTTGTTGTTGTTTTTTGTTTTTTTAAATCCAAAAGGGGGCGAATATTCTTTCAAGTTTGACGAAAAGAAGTGATCTTTTGAAAGTGGGTGGATCCCTCTAAAATACCATAACTTAAAAAGAAGGATTGCGAGCTTACTAACCCTTTAACTTTAGTTCTGTCTCGTTCTTTAGAGGATTCCGCACATTAGTTTTACCATTATAACTTCCCCTGAATATCTCCGCGTCCGTCATTGCGGTAATAACTTTCTTTTCACATTCTTTTTGCAAACAGTTTGAACTATTAGATATCAGGTGCATAATTTTCTAGAAAAAGTATCCAGCAGGATTCGTGACCAAGGATAGTGACGAATGACAACATTGTAAAAATGGTCCTACTGATGCAGAAAAAGCATTTAATGTTGTGAGCTTAGCGATTGATAATGAACTAAAGTGATTACATCTCAAATGCCGCACTGATTGTTCGCGTTAATTCTGTTTCACGTTTTTTCTCGCTATTTTATTCTACTCATCCTCTTGAAAGGCACATTCCCCAACAAATAATTAGCCAACAAGTGGCTATTTGAGAAGCCAATGATTTTGCTCCGATGTAAAAAATGCCTCCATTCATATTTCAATTATTTTCGGACACACAATTGTAAACCTACTGTATAGGGAATAAAGACGTTTAATGTGTCTTTGTTGTAATTAATTGAAGGAAATATAAATGCTAAGTTAGTTAGCTATCTATTAAGTAGTACTAAATTACTTCAAGGAAAAGAAATGTTAAAGGTTACCAGAAAAAGAACACGTCTCCGTGGTTGTGTGCTTAGGACTACTAACATGTAATCATTAAACATCTAAGTGATAGAAAGTGATTGGTTCGAGTACCGCGAATAACCATGTCCATTTATGTTGAAAGTTCGTCAGATCATTTTAGACATTTTTATAAACTGATTAAGAAAACTGGTAAAAAATATCTTTGTTCATAATATTTGTCTTTAAATGATATACACATGACTTCGATGTTAAGTAGGAAGACAAACCGCACCCAGCTATACTTCCTTTATCGATATAATTATTTGTACTCCGTTTTAGCCTTATACAACCAATACAAGACTTCGTAGATTCACAGGAAAAATATATTGAATCGAACTAATTACATATCATCCTAAAAAGAGCTCTTTAGACTCATATACCATTATTCAAATGAAAATAATATTTAAAAGAAATTAAAAAGAAAAGAAAACTTAATTGGACTTCTGTCCACTCAAGCATTATTTGAATAAATCTTAAATAAGGACTCCAAGCTGAAAAAAAATAAAAGTTTTATTACACTTTTTTTTTTGTCAAAATCCGATATTACACTTTTTAACCATTTGGACTTATATGGTGAGAGATTCCAATTTTTGAAAGAAAACCTCACTGCATTTCTTAAAACAATATCTCTTTGCACTTAACGAGAAAAAAATAAATAGATAAATTAAGATATATAAGAAAATAAGACAAATGTCCGGACTCGTTTCTAGGCAAAAATTCTTTGTCGAAGGATTTGAACAAACAAAATCTTGGGTTTCTCCTTGCTATGCAATAACTAGTTGAACTTCTAATTCGTCATACAACTGTCTAAAACTCAGGACGCTTTTTTTCAGACTTTTTTATACAAAAGAACTCGTTTGGCTCCCTACTAGACATTGCTTAAAGGAAAACTCTTAATATAATTGAAACAGACACTCTTTGGACTTCTGTATTGTCATATAATTTGCAAACAAAAATCTTTTGGACTTAAAAGCCTGTCTTACAACTTTGAGTCTAAAACTCTTTGGACTCCTGTCTGGCCACGTTCTACCTTAGCAAATCCTCTTTCAACTCTAAGCTTGTAAGAATTTCTTAAACAAAATCTCTTAAGACTCAAGATTGGACTTTAGATTGTGATAAAAATAGACTCTAAAAATCGTCGGACTACCTAAACAAAAACCAAACATTTTGAACACCTCCAAATAAACATCGATTCTCAAGTCTTTGGAACGTTTGAATGCCCAAACGAGTGTATTCGAAACTTTTTAGAAGGTTTTAACACCTAAAATATATCTGTATTCTTCTGGACTTTATGATAACTACACGGGCATAGATTCGAGATTCGATAGAAGGCTTTAGCGCGGTAAGTCGACGTCACTGGTCAGAAACGCTTTAGAAAGTTTTAATGCCTAGTAGCTTTAATCCAAAACTCTCCCGATAAGATTAACGTCGCTCGTGTATACGCAAGGATAAATGCTACAAGTGCTCATAATGCAATAGTCTTTGCGAAGTTTAACGCCCAATGGCATTATCCAGAATATTCATGGAAATATATTGCACTGTAATGGTATAGATGTGAATACTTTAATGTCTCAATAACTTCTTTATACCTCTTGCGAATTTACCCAGCAAACTATACATCCGAAATTATTTGAACATTTAACACAAATAGAAGTAATACGATGGACGATTTGAATATAAGCCAAAAGTAACACTCGTTTGTACATTGTATCACAATTGTGCCCTTTTATGTACTGTACATAGACCAGTATCTTTTTGACTAAATGTTATAGTTTAAGGTAATGATATCGATTGATAGGCAACAGAAATACATTCAGCTGTACAACAAGAACTATTTTCAGCATTTTAACAAAACTAATCCTCATCTCAGGAAATTTTTTGAATGTTTTTTATTCATTGTTCGTGAACGATGACAATCAAAGAAAAAATACATATCACTTGGAAAGTTGTAACACCACAAGGAAAATAATGCAACTACTTGCTAAGTTAAACACTGGAAGGGATAGATTTGAAATTCTCTGGAAATATACATGTATAATCTTTTGAGTCAGAGGTGATGATGAAAACTTTTACAAACATATATTTTGTTTGATGTTCTCATGTATATCATAAAAGTGAATCAGCAATTACACAGTAAAATCTGTTAGTGATAGAACCAAGTACATTTAGAGTATTACTTTACCATAAATAATTATTTTATGAGTCTCTGAAATGAGAATAAATTAGCTTTTCGAAGATCATCCAGAAGCTTTCTTTCAGATGTATGTTTTAATAGCCATAGATTAAATGAACAGGTAGGTTAATTGTCGATTTAATAGTTACATTAACATTAAGAAGTTAATCAAATCCACAAAGCTTCCTACCTTATCAAATACCTAAATATTATAATCAATATAATTGTGAAATGAAAGCGGCAAGGTCGTTATCTTTATTCAATGGTTATAAACACTAAGAATGAACACATTGATACATTGAATCTATTTACCTACAAAGATTCTTGGAACTATCTGTAATTGTTTAGTTACTGCATAATCCAGATATGTCGGATGATCAAACTGTAAAAACTTAAAATGTATTATGCACTTGTAACATTCTATTTTTGTTGTAATCTTTTTCAGGTAATGATATCGTTTTCTAACCTGTTTGCTTATGATTGTTCGATGAAACGATTTGGAAAAGTATTTAGACTTTTTAGTCAAAGAGAAGGAACATTGTATAGCAGTTTAACGTTTCGCGTAAAAGATACAGTTAAAGGCCTTTGTTTGGAAAGAAAGACAAATATTATACAGAGATTTTGATTGCAAAAAAATATGCATAATTTATTTGTTTTCAAACCTCCGAGTTAACTTTTTTTAAAGCATTGATAATTATTTCGATCTATACAACTTTATCAAAAAAGCATCTATAAGGTGAAATTTGTAATCATTTTTTCTGGGCCTACCTCAAAACTCTTAAATTCTTTGGACTCTTAGGTAACCAAACGCTTGAAAAATATTTGCTGACAGTATAAAGGTTTTGTGTGCCTTACATTCTTCAAGCATTCAAAAAATATTTTTTTTTATCTTTCACTCAAAAATGGATGTTAAAGAATGTTACGAATGTTCTTCTGGTCAAACAGTCTAGCGAGTGCAAAATTTTTGTTCTTAAGCGTAATTCAGTTTCCCTAGGTCGAAATATTATCCACAATATCAGCA
Organism: Cyclina sinensis; assembly: GCA_012932295.1. Taxonomy (NCBI): domain Eukaryota; kingdom Metazoa; phylum Mollusca; class Bivalvia; order Venerida; family Veneridae; genus Cyclina; species Cyclina sinensis. The sequence goes on from JAAONU010000013.1 coordinate 32,705,700, forward strand.
AAAAAACGGAATAACGTACTATATTTTATAACCGAGATTATCTAAAGAATACTGAATCTAAAGAATACTAAAGATAGTGCAATTAAACAGTGTTATTTCACTAACTTTCTGTTGTACCTTTTCCATGATTAAAATTAAAAAAGCAGGAAAACGTGTTCGTTGTAATTTCTGCTCAGCCTTGTCTGGTGTGCATATCAATAGAAAATGTCAAACATTAGAAATAAACGTGAAAAATGAAGTATCACTTTTAATTTCAAGAAAATTTCATCTATGGCATTTTACTGTATCCTAGACAAATGTAATAATTAACACGTGTGTGTGTGTGTGCGTGTGTGTGTGCGCGCCCATATGAATGCTTTGTCCTGAAATCTAGACATCTCAACATGAAACTTTTACCTTACACTGCAAAACAAAGATTTTCTTTTGGTGTCTTGTTGTAATAATTTTGAGACGCATCGCAGCTGCGTCTTTCTTAATATGTATTATTTTTTTACGATGATTGTTTTCTGCCTTATAGCTACCTACGTTTTTTAATGTGTCTGATACTTCATATGTGTTTCTAGTAAACATATATTGGAAATCACATTGTATTGCCTAAAATATTCACAAAACTCTTTCAATCCCATTTCACAACCTGATAAAAAATGTAAACCAAGAATATTTGTTTAGTAATAAAAGACCAAATTCATTTAAAATAACCACCTAGACTTTCAATAACTTCCGAAAATTACGGGTGGTTTGAACATGGTGCTTAATGCAAAAATAACGGCATTCTTTACAACATTTTCTGTTTCTATCTTTTTTCAGACAATACAGTTTCCGTTTAACGAATGCTTAAATTGTTTATTAGTTCTTCAAGTCAGTAAGATAAACTTGGTTTGCATTTTTAACTGCAGGCAATATTCTTGCTAATTCTCCAGTGTGAATGTTCTTGTTTCTTTTGGTAAATGATGTAGGAAAATTAAGATAAACTTTTTTATAATGTATTCAAGAGTTTCCTTTTAAACGCAGCTTTGGTCGAATTAAAGTTGTGCTGTATGTGTTCTGACAGTCTGTTTGTCCTGTTCCGTTTTCCGTGGAAACAATTTATTATTGCAGTATGTTCACACGGGATTTTGATAGTAGGAAGGAAGCCTTTTAAATTGTCTGTCAACACACTAATAAGTGAACCATACTCAAATGTTACCAAAACTTTTGCGAACAGTATTAGGCTATTCTTATGAATCATGTTGGATGAATCATTGTACAGAAGCAATATTACATAAAAAATTAACGTCGCAACTGACATTTTTTCAGGGTTATCATTTACATTTAAAGTCTTTTATATAACATACCCGCAAAAACTTATAGGGTTCCATAGAAAATAACCCATATCCTTTGACAAAGAAAGCGAGTAAACGTATTAGCAAGCACTTTCAGATACAAAAAAAAATGTAGTAATTATATTTCTCTCAGCTGAAAATTAATTCTCTCAGCTGCAAAATTACTGATTATTTATTCAGAAGCTCTTTGACAGAATTAAACTTGTTTCTGCTTGGGGCTTTCCAGCATTAATGCATAATTACATAATGTTGCAACACAATGTCAGAATATTACCTTATGAGTATAATATTAGAATGAGTTTGAAAAGTAAAGGACAAACAATTGTACTAACTAGTAATTACCTTTTCACACATGTCTTAGACACTTACCAGTCTTGCAAGAACAGGGAATGTCAATTAGTGTTGTTTTTTTTAGTTTTCTTTTTAACTATATCTAAGAAATAAATTTTCACAAAAGTTGATCTAAGGCATTTGTACTGTTTCATACAATAAGGAAAAAAATAAAATACGAAGAGTACATAGATAGAATAAAATACATTTAGTTTATTACTTCACCATAAATAATTATTTTATGAGCCTTTGAGATTCAATTAGAATGAATTAGCTTTCCGGAGAACGTCCAGACGATTTCTTTTAAATGTGAGTTTTTTGATAGCCATAAATTAAATGTATAGGCAGGTAAATTGTCGACTAAAGAGTTTCGTTAATCAAGTCCACAAAGCTTGCTGGCAATACAGCCCTACTTTATCAAAACCTAATTATTTTAATTAATGTAAGTGTGAACTGAAAGCGACAAGGTCGTAATCTTCATTCAGTGGTTGTACACTCTCACCAAGAATACATATAAATCTATTTACCTACCAAGGTTCTTGAAACAGTCTTTAATTATTTAGTTACTGAAAGATCTATCGGATAAACAGATTGTAAAGCTTAATGACTCGTGCATTTGTAATATTTTACTTACATTATATTCTTGTTCAGCTATTATATTTTATTCCAGCCTGATTGCTAATGATACGATTTATAGCGGAATTTACACTATTTAAGTCTAAACATAAAGTGAAGGAACCGTGTGTTGCAGTTCAATATTTCGCGTAAAAATACAGTTAGTTAAATGACCTATGTTTGGTAAAAAGGAAAAAATATACTGAGATTTTGATTTTAAAAAATGCATACATTATTTGTTTTCAAATTTCCGACAACTTTTTTTCTAAAACATAATTCTTTCGTTCTGTACAACTTAATCAAGATAGCATTGGAGACATTTATAAATCATTTTTCCTACGCCTACCTCAAAACCCTGAAATCTCTTTGGACTCTTAGGTTAACAAATGCTTGAAAAATAGTTGCTGACAGTCCGTGTGAAATTTCAGAGTGGCTGATACTGTTCAGACATTCAAATTTCTGACCGATATTTTACTTTTATCTAACTCTCAAAATAGATAAGGAGGGATACGAATGCTGCTCTAGTCAGACAGTCCATCGAATGCAAAGCGTGTTTTCTAAAGCTTTATCAAGTTTTAGCATTGCTGAAACAGTAAGCACACTATCAGTGAAAAATGTTAAACGTAATATACAACCAAGAATACTGAAGATGGTCCAATTATGCAGTGTTATTTCCCTTATTTTCTGGTGTACCTTCTTTTATGGTCAAAACTAAGGCAAGCAGGTAAACGTGTTAGCTGTCATTTCTGCTTAGAATAATCAACACTTTACAAAGACTTCGTGCATATCAATGGGGGAATCGATGGTAAGCTTCAGAAATAAACGTGAAGAATAAATGAAGTGACACTTGATTTAAGAAAATTTCATCTTAGACATTTTACTGCAACTGAAAAAGTTGTATTTCTTTTTTAAATTGAAAGACCGATTTGCAGTTATCAAAAACTACATATATCTATATAGACAAGATAAAAGCTTTGTTTTAAGACAGAGATATCTCAACGGCAAAAAAGATATTTTTGTTTCTCTGTTGTAATAATCTTGAGACGCCTCACAGCTGCATCCTATTAAACAGGTTTTTTTTTCTATGACTGTTTCCTACATTAAAGCTTCATGCATTTAAAAAGTGTCTGATACTTCATATGTGTGTTTTACAAACATATGTTCGAAGTCGCATTTTGTCGTTTAGAATATTAACAATATATTTTCAACCCGATTTCACAACCTGATAAAAGGTAAACTGAAAAAGATTTGTTAATTTTTTCAGTAATAAAAGACAAAACACTAATAAAACTAGCCACCCAAGTTTTCAATAACTTCCGAAAATAACGGGTGATGAAAACATTGTGCTTACGGCAAAAATGACGTCATTAGATTTTCTGTTGCTTTCTTTATTCAGACAATACAATTAACCATTTAACCAAGGCTTAAATTGTTTATCACATCCTTCAATAAAGTCAGTTCAAAGTCTAAATCAAGAAAATCCTAGTATGGTTCTCCCAGTGCAGACAATTTTTGTCAGTTCTTCTGTATGAACGATCTTGATAAATGATTTCTAATGTAGGATTTCTAATTAGGTGTAAATGTGGCTGCAAAAGTGTAGACTGTTAATTTAACACAATTTCTTCAACTGATTCGTAAAGTAGCATTGAATACTCTCAGACATATTTAAAAACCAGTAGGGCCATGATTGCACTTTATCTCTCACTGTTAACAGGAAGGCAAATGTAGGCATAAAATAAAGTACAGTTTGCTCAGACATCCAAAATTATGTTCACGAAATAGCAAGTTCTCTACCTGAACCCTGATCTTTGCAAGCTGACCAGATGTGTGAAAATCATTTGGATGAGTAACTTATAGTTACTCCTGAGAAGAGGCTAATTTTGAATGTTTATATGTAGTCTCAAAGTATTTAAGATGGTTAAAGTCAGAAAACGTTGAAATTTACATGCAAAACTATATACCAGTCCTACATCTCACAGAAGAAAGCGCAAAAAACTGAGAGTAAGTAAGTATCACGATCATGATCGCCCAAAGTAATAGCTAAAATTATGAATGTGGTTTGAATTTCAATGCTGTAACTTAGAAAATAAGGAAGTGGGTCAAGATGAAGTTTATCTAATGTTACAGCAGTACATATGGTCCTAATTTGAGAGACATAAAATAACTTCAACGATAGAAAGTAGGTTATTAAGTCAAGGTCGGTCAATGTAAAGATGACATCTTTGTAAAAAGTACATATTTCTAGCTAAATATTCACCGTTAAAGCAGTAAAATCAATGACGAACAAAGACGAAATCAGTAGGTTAATGTCAAGGTCACACGATATCAAAATTAAAACTATGAACACGAAGGATTCTTCCACAGTTAAATTAAGTATTTTACTAATTAATTTATGTACAGCTTCCTAGACGTGCCACTTTTGACCCCGAGGCTATAGTCTGAACAATAACCACTATACTATACTACATGGCAAAGTTGAATATGTAAACATGAAGGTTCCTTCCGAAATCATTTAGCGTTTCCTTCCCCAAATAACTCTATATAGGTAGGGTCACGTTTAACCTAGGAGCTATTAATTAAATAACAACTACTAGACAATGCTACATACAAGTTAAATCAGTGACCCCTTGTTGGGACCAGGTTACACCCAATGGCTATGATTTGACATTTTAGAAATGTTGGAATATGTGGAACATGTAAAGTCAAGTGAGCCCTTGGGTGGGGAAAATTTTGACCCTATGGTTATCATTTGAACAGCCTTAGTATAGACCTATTAAAACGTTCTACACACCATATATCTACTCTTCAGTTCCTGTTATATAAGAGAAGTAAACTTCTTAAGTTTTTCTCGGTATGTCTATGTAAAAAGTAGTGACCCTTAGGACTGGGTCATTAGTGACCCCAGGAACATAATTTGAACAATCTTGATAGAGGTCTTCTGGTCAGTGTTACAAACCAATTTTCAGAGCTCTGTGACTTGTGGTTCGAGAAAAGAATGCTTTCATAGCACCAAAAGCTATATATGAAATGGAATTCTTGAACACCTTTGGTTGAGCGTTACGCTAGGAACATACCAACGCACGAAGGAAACCGAACGACGAAAACCGGATGGATTGTGCTCACAATAGATCAATCTGAGCAAGGGGCTCGAGCCTGAACTTCAACTTAAGTAATGTTCAAGATACTGGGGTCAGGGTTTTGTTGTTTCAAACAAGAAGTTATCAATTGTTATTCTTTCAATTTGCCATAAGTTCAACAATAGATGCAAGTTAAGATGTACTGGTAAAGCTTCATACAATGAACGTTCTTTCCATGCAGGTGTGTACAATAGGATATGTTGTTTAAGCTATAATAACGGACACGTTTGACGACGGACGCCGAGCAAAGACTCATCAGAAATATTCTTCATGAGTACCTTTTGCACTAATCATCTTTCGATTCCTATTTTAAAGTGTAATAGCATAAAGGATTAAGAAAACAATAGCTTCATTTAATGAAGATGTCTGTTCTTTTGAAACTTTCAGTGAGGCATAAAATTATTATTTTCATCTGCTTTGAATCAAGATCTTAACCTATCAGAAAATTTGTTGAAAAGACAAAGACTGTGTTTACCGGAAGTTATTGTAAAACTACTGTATAATTGATAGAAAGAATTTGACGTGATTTATTGAAGGAGGTGGAGATTGCACAAAAAAGATGTTTTCATTTTTTATTATTTTACAGGATTCCAACCAAATGATCGACAACTCCAATAAAACCAACATAGCTAGATGAAAAGAATCCTGACGTGTATCTTTCCCGTTGTCCCTCAACTCAAAAATTACAGTTAAGAAAATATTGACCGTTATTACACTTAGTCTTTCGAATTCAGGCACGGATTTACCGGAGGGGGGGGGGCTTATGGGGCTCAAGCCCCCCCCCCCCCCCCCCCCAGCTGGCCCGTTTTTAAAAAAAATAAAAGGGCTCATTTTTAAAGACCCTAAAATATTTTTTCAGGTCTTTTCACCTCGTAACAGAAACACTGTCAGCTTCCAATTTGCAACGGTCATGCAATATTACGTAACAACTGATAACGTGTTCGCAACTTTATAGCTGTGTATATTATACCAATGTACCGTATATTCGGTGGCACGGATTATCCTAGTTCTGGCTTCCAAAACTTTATAAGCCGCTTTTTTAACATTTTGTTCATTTACATGATGCGTTCCTGTAACAGTATATAAATCGTGTACGCTGAAGACCTTAAGCTAGGATTATCCGAGAGTTCTCCAGACTGATCATGATGTATAGTTTTCAAGCGTCTTTTAACCTTGACGTATTTGATAAAGTTGTTAAATGAGCGCCTGCTGACCATGACTGGTGATGAGGCAGCTTTTTCACTGTTTCCTGTAGTACCTTAGATTCCATAAAAATGGCATTTGAATTTCTATAATGATCATTGTTCAACAGTTTTGAGTTTTTGGCATTGATGACTCACTTTGATATTGATTTAAATTTGCCTATTTGTCAAAAAGTATGCGACGACTATCTGTTTCGTGGGCCATATCAAATCCTCACAACCATGGTGATGATAATGATGATTGAATTTGTGATGGTTCTTTAATGATTTTAATGAATAAGTATGATTATGGTATGATTATGATGATATTGTGATGACATTTTTATTTGTTATCCCAAATAATTTATGGATAAATTATTCGTTTCAGAGGACTCTATAAAATATAAAATAAGTTAAAACATGTCATACCGTATTTTGTTATTTGCTTTAGCTGAACATTTCAAAGAATACCATTATATTTCTTTTTAATTCTCACACAAATTTCATTATATTCGTATGCCTAAAACGCACCAAAATGAGCCATTTACACCACTTTTTTAGAAAATTTTCTTGGGGGAGGCCCCCCAAACCCCCCCACCCCCATACGGAAGGGGGACACCCCCGTCCGTACCTTACCCCAAGCCCCCCCCCCCCCCAGTCAAAATTTTCTGGATCCGGCCCTGGAATTTCAATATAATTGTAAAAAAATGAAAAAAGTGAAAAAATAAAAATGAATAAATAAATAAATGTTGTGCTTAAAAATAAGATATCAGAAATACGAAAACAAATGTCTAGTAAAATTTAGATAAACTTATTTCATATTGTGGTAAAACGTTTCCTCATAATAAAAGCTTTGCTCGAATTGAAGTTGTGGTATATGTGTTTTGACAGACTGTTGTCCTGTTCCGTGTGGAACAGTATTCAGTCCAGTATTTAGACTGGTAGAATTTGTTATTGCATCATGTTCACACGGTATTTTGTAGGAGGGAAGCTTCTTAAATTGGCTATTATAGTAAACAGAAACACATCATAAAGTTAACCAATTTAAGAAGTTATAAAACTTTGGCGAGCTATATTTATTAATCATATTGAATGGATCATTGTACAGAAGCAATATGAAACATAAAGAATTCACGTCACAACAAACGTTTTTTCAGGGTAGTCATTCACCTTTTAAAGGTGTGACAATAAGTTTTTTTGTTTTATATATCACAAACACGTTAATATTTGCAGGGTGTAGTGTCTGTAACTTTGTAATTCTATACCTGTCATTTATAATTAGCTCCGCCTTATTATAATGCAGCATCTTTGTACTCTCTGATAGCAGAATGAGTCAAGTAGTCACAGAGTTTGGATTAATATGTTAACCAGTTTAGATATAATGTAGTGTTAGTAAATATGTATAAGAAATAAATGTAATCTAAGAACACGTTGTTTTATTAAGTCCTTACCACTCACCAGTCATATATAAAACACAAGACAGTACACAGGGTTCCGTAGACAATAACCCATATCCTTTGGCAAAGAAAGCGACTAAACACATTAATAAATTCTTTCTCTCAGCTGATAATCAATTCTCTTAGCTGAAAAATGACTGAATATTTCTTCAGAAGCTCTTTACAATATTCAATCTTATTTTTGCTAAAGGCTTTTCAGCATCATCACATAATCACATAATGTTGCAACACAATGTCAGAATGTAACCTTGGTTTGAAAATTAATGAACAAACAACTGTACTTACTACCTTTCTTCAATTATGTTTTAGATATTTATGTGTCTTGCAAGAGCAGGGAATGTCAATTAGAAAATATTTTTAGAACTATATCTATGAAATAGATTAGAAGATTTCAAAAAACGTGATCTAATATGTGCATTTGTATTGTTTCATACGAAAAAGACTACGAAGAGTATTTCATCAAAGACGGAGTATTGTATCATAGACTAGGGCGGACAGTAAAATGTTTAAAGGAGATGTTGCTTCAGCTAATCGATCTCTAATTAAATGATCTATGTAAAGGACGGCATACATAAAAGTGGGTAACAAATAAAAATGTTATTTAATATGTAGTATATATTCGCAGAGACACTTTTGTCTTCAAAAATAGAACTAAATAACTACTCTAGGTGGTTAACCTTTAGCAAAAGGAATACCATATGCAATCTGATGCATTTACATAAATTAGCCAACGCAAACCCACACCGAGCAAATACGGACAAAGGAAGATCGTAATTCATTTGAAAGGAATAGGAAACTACATATAGAACGAAAACAGTTTTTCCAAGAAAACAAGCGACATTCCTTTATTTTTTTCTCGCTGGATTGCACAGGGAAGCTTATATTTAAGAAATCTACCGTATATACTGTGTACAACATGCGCATACAGTTTGACAGACAGGGCCTCGAACGAAAAAAAAAACTCTTTTCAGACTATATTATGTTTCCGGCTGTAACACGATAATGCTTCAACCGATTTTGAACTGACATTTGTATACAATAGAGGAATGGAAGAACATTTTTATACAGTTGTAACTGCTGAGCAGGAGAATGGGTTTAATACCGAAATAACGAAGTTTTGGTTGTTTTGCTAAACTTTGTTGTTGTTATTGTTGTTATATAAATGTCTTGCAAACAATATCTAATAATTTCTTGACTGAAATACATTATCATAATAATAAGCACTTAATTACCATGAATAACGACTTAGGAGGTTTAGCTTCCACAATGAATCTTAATACATAAGAATATAAAAGTAAACTACTCTGGATGAAGATCTGTTGAACCAGTTTAACTAAACTGATCCTAGAGAAGCTATTGTGATACCATTTTGCGTGGCGTCCGTCGTCCATCACTTGCCTTAAACAACAGCTCCTTTGAAACAGCTGGGCCAAAGCTGTTGACCAAGTGATTAAACTAGGCAGATATATGTTGTTGATTGTTTGTGTTTTTTTGCATTAAACTCTAGTAAAGTTGTTAAGTGAAGAACTTCATTTCATTCAGAACCCTGCTTGCAATGGCAACTCGAGTAAAAACAATATCGTCTTATTTAAAACCAACAGCTCTGAAATTTAGTGTATGGCTTTGTCTAGTAGACTTGTACGAGGATTCTTTAAGTTATTTTTTTGGGGTTCACTTTTTGCCCAACCCAATTTAAAGCGTCGTTGTTTTTACATAGACTGCGGGTCTGGAGTCTATATGTTTTATGAGAGAGAGAGAGAGAGAGAGAGAGAGAGAGAGAGAGAAGAAGAAGAAGAAGAAGAAGAAGAAGAAGGGAGATAAGACATGGTCTACCTATTATGTTATGCTATTTCTAGAGAATTGTGTCGTCAGATTGTCATTTGCACTGTTATGTTCCCAAAAACCACAGTTTTCTCCAAGGAGCATTAATTGTTTCTCGTTTAACGTTCAAAATCTATTCTAGGCCCTTTAACAGTATTATGGTTATAATTCAATCATACTAATCTTTGAATACACAAACCGTGATTGGTGATTGGCATCATACAAAGGCGGTAATTTGATTATAGTTTTGATATTCACATGAGATAATTGGATTGAAATTGAAGATGCACTCATGTCATCGCCAAAGTGAAATAAGAGGATTTATTTTTTGGCAGTGGCTACGGTTACGGAACCGTAATCCTAGCCTCCGAGTCTAGGATTACGGAAGTTCCGTAATCCTAGTCAAACCCACTAGAAAAGGCTACGATTACGGAAGTTTTTTAAAGAAGCGTATTTTCAACAGTTAGATATCAAAAAGCCAGCCAATTTTAATTTTTATTTATTAAACAAACCATTTTACCAAATTTGCCTTAGGCCCCTATCAAACTGTCATTTTGTACGCCATTTCGATTGTTGTTTCAGCAACGAACTAACATTAAATATCGTTTTCATCTTTACACTGTCACTTGAGCGCTCATTTGTAGTTGGACAAGTAATAGAATATTTTTTTGAAAATAAAATGTTTTAATGTAAAATCATCTAAATCACTTTTACTTGTCTATCTACATCCAGGCCAAACCACAAGGAGGCGCTCAAATCATGGCCTGCCAAAATTTGTATTTTCAACAAGTTTTTTTTCCAGCAGACATGTTATTTCATTTTTTACTTTGTTCTTTTTGTCATTGTTTTGTGAAAACAGGTTGAAAACAGTCTTTTTCATTACAAATTCACAAAATTAGTAGCGTTACATGATAAATTATTTCATTAATTGCTTTCTTTTAATAAAGGAATCTTATACAATAATAAATAACCTGTGTTCAAATTTATTGCTGCACAAAATGAACGAGTACTTATTCCCAGGACACCATTGTTTTTTCTCCAACCTTCCCTTAATAATTAGAAAATGACAAGATCGCGTATCATAACATTGGTGTTGACTCATTTTGGAGAAAAATGTAATATTTGAGACAATTAACGGTTTATCGCTCGATTTTGGGTATGTAACCCTTCTTTAAATATACTTCCGTAACCGTAGCCTATTTCAGTGGGTTTGTCTAGGATTACGGAACTTCCGTAATCCTAGACTCGGAGGCTAGGTTTACGGTTCCGTAACCGTAGCCACTGCCTTATTTTTTTACTGTGTTCTCAATTCTTTCTATGATTTCTTTGGTAAAAGAAAAGAATAATCAAATTGAATTCAACACTAGAAACATGTGTGACCGTATACAGCAACATAGGTATTTTTTTGATATCTGTCAAAGCAGTTTTTGAAGTCCTGGAAGGGAGATCACTAAGTAGATCATGTATTTGGTATTCATAAAGTTTTTCCCCTTCTGTACTCTTCTCCTGCACATGCGCAAAGCAGCAAAACAACCGCCATCATTTGAAAGCAAGAGACTTGACCAGACTTGATCAAAACAAACAACAGACCAACATTTTATTTACAAAATGGCAAGTGCATTGGTAAGGCTGTGAAAGAAGAAATTGAATATTTCCAATTTACTTTACCTTTGTACATGCATTGTTGCAGCATTTTCCAGTTACTGTGCATTATTTTTTTTTAGAGATCAAGAAAATTTTGATCGTTCACAATAATTTGAGCTATTGATTCAATGTATTTTACTGAAATATTGCCTCCACACACGTTTTCATTGAGCAAAGATCAAAGAAGACAGAGTACTCCAAAATCTTCTCATGGCCACTTTTTTTAGAAATTGTGACAGCGCCACCCACATGGACACAAATTTTTTGCCATCTGAAAATGTATTTGCTGCAGAGGGGTGACAGACGTTATGCTCCAGTGTCTTAATGTGACACTTTCAAGATACTATTGGCCACTTTCAATATGTTATGTGCACTGTTGATTGTATAGTACTTATTGACCACAGGTAGATGTGAAAACTTGACCAAAATAGTTGAACTAGTCTAGTTATGTTCACCGAATCTATGATCAGAACTCAACACTGAGAAAACATGGTTTCATGACACTTTAAGCAACTGACAAAAAAAAAACCCTCTTTAAAGCAACCTGGCATCCGACTACTAGTTTTGGTGTTTAATTCAATTTGATTAATAACTTTGAAGTTGTATTATCAATAGTTATGATTATTTATTACAGTGAAAACATAATACTTAAGCCACACAAAAATAGCAGCCACACATGGTTTTAATTCTCACTACACTTGGTTTAAATTCTAGACCAACATTCATTGCACATAATATAAATGCACTGTGTGCATCATATTATCACTCATATTTTAGATTTAATTTAAAATAAAACGAATTATGCCAAAATAATTGTGGTGCATAATGACTCGTAAAGTGGTGCAAAAAGACCAAGCCCTTAAAGATACTGGGGCATAACCTTCAACATTCACAGCAGAGTGCAAGTGCAATACCAGCTGATGAACACAATACAATGTATCAAATTGAGCACCCCACAATTCTAGCTTGAACAGAATAAATTTTTCATGTGAAGAAATGAATATATAATGGCTTCAGTTTAATTTCATATACATTGTATATATAATATAATTGAAGTCTGTGAGATCATTCAGGTTTATCTTAGCCCACATTTCCTCCTACTAATCAGAAGATGTGTTTTCCAGATCAGACATGTAGACTTTTTTAAGAGTTTGCAAAAGCTTGACAAAATAAATGAATAAACAAATAAGTTCAAGTTTAATTTGAAATGCCAAAAGTTTTCATTAAAAATATTTAACAGAAACTGCCTCTGTAGTGCACTTTAACAAGTGAATATGCATATCTTGTTTGATGCTCCTTTTTGACATAAATGCACATGTCACGCAGCTTAGGTTTACGTCTGATGGAAAAGGGAAGATCGAAGTTATTATTACTATGTTTTTTTGATGGTTTTTACTGTCTATAAACCTTTTTTTAAAAACCTGCATTTCATGACAGATATTACTAAGTCTGACTGAAGTACACAGTCTCCCTATGGTTTGATCTGAAAACCACCAAAATAGGATCACCTTCTCATGACTTTCAAACAGCCAGTCAGCGCCTAGCTTGCAAGGATTTGCAGATGAATCGGTTTTCATTTTACCACTGGAAAACCAAATTCATTTAACTGTGATCCCATATAATTCAGTACTAGCATGTCAAAATCAAAATGTAGTTGCACTCTAGTCAAAGTTATTTGATGAAATCTTGTAAAATATTGAGATAATTGTATGTGCAGAAAAATTTTCAGTAGCCTTGGAAATTTGATAGATACTGCATGTATACCATAATATTAAACAGGCCTGTTTTCTAACCATGCTCATACACTGATTAATATTCATTTAATAAATACAAACCAAAACCTTAATTAACTTATATAAATTGAAGGAGAATTCAGTTATCCAACAAAACACAAATACATTTTCAAAATATGCAAGATTATTTAAACTTTGTAATGCTATAGAATTTTATACACTCAGTATTAACACGGGTCATTAGATGCTGTCTCATTGGCTGGCGTAAAAAAAGCAATATTGGAAATCCAGATTATGAAAGAGATAGAATTGAATGTATTGCCTTAAAATCCTAATAGCCAGGTGTTTTTTGGAGCCATTTTCAATCAGGCTGAATACTACTTCGATACAGGTTACAATTTTTTTCCATATTAGATCAGGCTATCTAGGAATTTTACCCTTTTCATACAGCTTACCTGTTCATCCCACAATGTGAGATGAGTTAACGGCACCTTTGACATCACATAGTTTACAATTAAAGTCACTCAGGTGGCATTTGATCTCAAACTGAATCACCCAAACTCTACCTGAAACACATTACTGATACTGTCAGGTTTGCTTTTTAGCTCACCTGAGCACAAAGTGCTCAGGGTGAGCTTTTCTGATCAGTCTTTGTCCGTCGTCCATCCGTCTTCAACTTTTCATTCAAATGACATCTCCTCTAAAACCAAAGGGCCAAATGAAATGAAACTTGCCTGGGATGTTCCTTGCATGAAGCTCTACCAAGATTGTTCAAATGGTTCTGGTCCATTGCATTTCTGGTTCACTGGAGCTAAAATTAGATTTTAAAAGTTGGATCTTTAAAAACCTTCTATCTGAAACAACAAGGCCTGGAGCTTAAATATTTGGTATGAAGCATCATCTAGTGGACCTCTACCAAGTTTGTTCAAATTATGACCGTGGGGTCAAAACTGACCCCATCCCAGGGGTCAGTTGATTTTACATAGATTTATATAGGGAAATCTTAAAAAATCTTCTTGTCAGAAACCACAAGGCCTAGAGTTTAGATATTTGGTGTGCAGCATTGTCCAGTGGACCTTTACCAAGTTTGTTCAAATCATGGCTCCTGGGTCAAAAATGGCCCAGCCCCGGGGGTCACATGTTTTACATAGAGTTATATAGGAAAAACTTTAAAAAATCTTCTTGTCAGAAACCACAAGGCCTAGAGTTTAGATATTTGGTTTGCAGCATTGTCCAGTGGACCTCTACTTAGTTTCTTCAAATCATAGCCACTGGGTCAAAATAGGCCCCACCCCGGAGGTCAATTGATTTTACATAGGCTTATATAGGAAATCTTTAAAAATCTTCTTCTCAGAAACCACAATGCCTACAGTTTAGATATTTGGTATGTAGCATTGTCTAGTGGACCTCTATCAAGTTTGTTCAAATTATGTCCCCTGGGTCAAAATTGGCCACGCCCCAGGGTTCTCTTGATTTACATATAGTTATATTGGAAAGACATGAAAAATCATTTTTCTCCAAAACTAATAGGACTAGACCTTAGATATTTGGTGTGGAGTATTGTGTTGAGAACCTTTACCAGTATTGTTTATATGTTGGCCCCGGGGTCAAAATTGGCCCCGCCATGGGGGCCCTTAATATGTAAATTACATCTCAGCTTCACAAGACATTGTTACTGAGTTTAAACGCACAAGTTTACATGTTCACAAAAATTGTGATAGTTTTAAGTTCTGAACACAATAAGGCAGGAGGTGTGGAATAGGGTTAACACTTTAACTTCAACATATGGAAACACAATTTCTGACTTGCAGGAGGATCCGTCGCTTGAGCGACATTTCAAGGGTCACAGGGATACGGTGACAAGTGTTGATTTCAACCCGAACATGAAACAGCTTGGTAAGATTGCCATCTTTATTTTCAAGCATTATACTTGCCTAAATATTTTTTGTCTTGGTTAACTAAAAGACGAAAGTATATCTACATAAAACCTAATCTAATGTTTGACTTTTCAAAGTTTTACAGCTTATAAAATTATGTTTTGACAAACTGCACAAAGAGAATAACAAGCTTTGAAGATTGTAAGACAAACATGCTCACATTGATCTTTTTGTCAACACTTTAAAATGTAATACAAGTTTGCCATGCTAGGTTTCTGATTTGGTGGAGTAGGTAGGGTTGCTTATTTGAAAAGAGTGTTTACCTCTTACTTATTTGAAGTCAATGGGCCACTACTCTTGTAGTTCTTTTTTTTTCAATAGAATGTTTACTTCTCATGAACTTGTTGAATATTGAAAGATGCCTGGCACTGATTTGTCTAGTGAATGAAAGTTAATTTGTATTTTTAGCGTCTGGGTCAATGGATTCCTGTCTTATGGTCTGGAACTTCAAACCTCAGATGAGAGCTTACAGGTTTGTTGGACACAAGGTTAGTTGAAAACTACTGTGGGCAGGATATCTTCCTTTTGACCCCTTTATTTCAATTTATGTATTTTAAGTTTTGCATTAGTTTTATCTAAAGTGTCAGAAATCACATAGATCTACTTGTGTCCATTAATTATTTCCCTTCAAAGTCTAGCTTTAAACCTGTTATAGAAATGGCCTAAATGGAGCTAGATTCTTCATCCTTGAGTGAATGAATTTATTGTGCTTGATCTCATAGGACACGTTTTCATTGTTAACTTTTGCAGTTTATATACTTCATCTGAAAAGGTTTGTTAAATGGATTGTTGTGTTTGTTTCTCATGAGCTAATTAATTTGTCTGCGTTACTTCAGGATGCAGTTATGAGTGTTTGTTTTTCACCGTCTGGCCATCTAGTCGCTTCAGCATCTCGAGATAAAACTGTCCGACTCTGGATACCATCTGTGTAAGTATCTGCAACAGAAGCTCAACATTCTGCTGATAACTCTTTTTGATTGTTTTTTCTTGGTGTAACGAGGATGTTGAAGTATGCACTCATGTTTTTCATGTCTTAGGAAAAGGAATGCAAGCGTGTGGTTCAACATTATAAACAAAATGATCAAAGGTTAGTGAAAAAGTGCTGTGACATTCAGTTTTATATCATTTCTATCTATGATTCTGAGACCTTTTAAGCTCCGTCTCTTTGACTGTGAAACTGTTTAACTGTTGTTCCCACTATCCCAGTTATGTACATAAATATGACATATGTCTTTAAAGTAGATATTGTAAAAATCTTGCTAAGTATTTGACCATGAGGTTCTGGGAAACTTTTTTTCAGGATAGATAAAAGAAAAAAAGAGAATATGTTATGAAGGATTTGTCTTCATCAGGCTGGTATGGGGATTACAATTTTACACAAAAAAAGATTTAGAACTATGTTTCAAATTATTTCATCCTGCATATTGCAGGAAAGGGGAATCTACAGTATTCAAGGCACACACAGCCACTGTTAGAAGCGTTGACTTCTCCAGTGATGGGCAGACTTTGCTAACAGCCTCTGATGATAAAACCATCAAGGTAGGTAACTCTGTACTGCTTCTCTGTTTGGTTGAAAGGAATTGGGGTTATATTGTAACCACTGTAACTTGCCTACAAATTAAACGGCATAAGTTCAATGAGAAAGGCTGCAGTTTGTAAAGTTATAGCTTAAGTGCATTCTTTCATACAAGTTAAGATTAGATGAACTGCTTTATGTGAGAGTGTCTTACACTGTAGAAAGGTTGTTAACAAAACAATAAGAGCATAAGAAATATAACACTTCCTTTATAACACTTAGGCAATTTTAGTCATCATAAAATCTAAGAATATGAAAATATGAAAGAAAATCTTATCAACGGTTAAAAAATTTCATGGTATCTAGCTGACTGCAATGAAAAATGTTTTCATACTTTCCAGAAGCAGATGAAAGTAATGTTGATACATGTATTTGAATTTACAATGTAAATCAGTAAATTTCCTGTTGGCTTTAAAATGTTCTTTTTTGTTTCAGTTATGGACTGTACACAGACAGAAGTTCTTGTTTTCACTCAGTCAGCACATGAACTGGGTTAGATCAGCCAAGTTTTCTCCAGACGGTAGACTGATTGTGTCTGGAAGTGATGATAAAACAGTCAAACTTTGGGACAGGAATAGTAAAGAATGTGTTCATACGTTCTATGAACATGGAGGGTAGGTTAAAATTATATCTGTTTTATTTCAGAATTTCAAAATGAAACTTCCCAACCAATCAGAAAAGGTTTGAATAACATGTAGGCAGTCAAAGAATTTAGGGTCAGAAAACCACAAGCCATTGGGGCTAGTGGTCTGCAATATCTAGTAGCCCAAATAGGTTTTTACAAGCCCAAAAATGTTAAACTTTTAAAGTGGAAAGTAAAGTCAAGAATAATGATGAATACAGTTATTTTGTAATTCTGTTCCCTGAACCAAGGATAAATGAGTTTTCCATTTGAAATTCAGTCATTTTATTTTCAGAAAATAAGGTGATTGGCTGCTAATTTTTCACAGGCAGTCGGGCTAGTGACTGGGAAAATTTTACAGGCCTGATCCAGATTCTACTATATATATTCTACTACATAGGCTAGCGTGCTACCGTAAAATTTGCAGACTGTGTAGGCACAGTCAGTAGAAAGAAACCGGGCAAATCAAGGCCCCAGTTCAAAACCATTTAATCTCATTCCTTTAATTTAGTTACAATAGTTTAACACTGAACCTTGAAATTGTGATGAAAAAATACTTAGTTCATTTTTGGGCCACTACAGTACTTTGAGCTAGAAACAAAAAAATGTGGTATAATGTGATATAATGTGAGATAAATTAGAATGAAAGAAATTATCTGATTCATTACCAATTTGAAAAATTGTCTCAATATTTGCTTTATTATCCCCCCGCCAAAGGCGGAGGGGATATTAGAAATGCCCTTCATCCGTCCGTGCGTCCGTCCGAAACAATTTTGTCCGTTGCATAACTCCAAAACTACTTGAGGGATTTTATTCAAACTTCATACACTGACAGAGCACATTGGTAGGTAGTGCAGTGTGCAAGAACAATAACTCTACCTTGCCTATTTTTAGAGTTATTCCCCTTTATCAGAATTACTTGATAAATTTTGTCCGGAGCATAACTCAAAAACTACTTAAGGGATTTTATTCAAATTTCATACACTGACAGAGCACATTGGTAGGTAGTGCAGTGTGCAAGTCCAATAACTCTACCTTGCCTATTTTTTAGAGTTATTCCCCTTTATCAGATTTACTTGTTTACATTTAAAAAATCCCAGCGTATTCATGTATATCTAATTCTTGAATTCTTGAACTTATTATCCCCCCGCCAAAGGCGGAGGGGATATTAGAAATGGTCTCTGTCCGTCCGTGCGTCCGTCTGTTCCAATTTTGTCCGGAGCATAACTCCAAAACTACTTGAGGGATTTTCTTCAAACTTCATATACTGAAAGAGCACATTTGGAGGAGGTGCAATGTGAAAGAATAATAACTCTACCTTGCCTACTTTTAGAATTATTCCCCTTTATCAGATTTAATTGAAAAACTTTGTCGGAAGCATAACTCCAAAAGTGCTTGAGCGAATTTGTTCAAACTTAATACACTGACATAGAACATTGGTAGGAAGTGCAGTTTGCAAGAACAATTACTCTACTTTGCCTATTTTTTGTGGGATTTTTAATCAAACATTATTACATTGAGTGTTTGAAAGAACAACCTCCAGTAGCTTCTTCCCGGCGGGGGGATTAACCATGTGTAACATGGCTCTTGTTGCTTTTAATTTTGTCATGCTGAGCTTCTATGGTTATTTAGTGTCTGTCATGCTTGGTAGTTTTCTTTTATATAAATATATGTGTCATTTTATTTGGAATATTTCAGGTTTGTTAACCATGTAGAATTTCATCCAAGTGGCACATGTATAGCCTCTGCTGGTACAGACAGTACAGTTAAGGTGTGGGATATACGCATGAACAAACTTCTACAACATTACACAGGTATATATATTCACATTTGTGGTTGGAGAGGTAAAATGAGTTCTACTGTTGAGATTTACTCAGAAGTAAATTGAGATAATATCACATCTGTCAATGTGCTTTCTGATGAATTCCTTTACTGCTATTGAAAAAAATGTTAAAAAATAAAGACCAGTCTTTTTGAAAGCACTGCAATGAATAGGGGAAAAAAATGTGTACCTTTTCTTGGAAAAAGAAGTAGTAGTGGGTGTTAAATCTACTGTTCTGTGTTAATGAAAGCTGTAGTATAATGAAGTGTTCAGTTATTTATTTTTCTGTACATAATGTACACATTAAGATGATCACACAAGAGTATTATTTATGCAGGAAAGTTGGTAGTTCCTGACTGGGTCTGTAACTGAACCTTCCCAGAAATAATTATTAGGTAAACTGCCAACCCAAATGACCTTGACTGTCAAAAATCAATAAACTCAAACCAAATGATAATCACAAAGAGTTTGTCAGTCTACTGATTGATTTGCCACAGTTAAATAATTGCTACATAGTGCATATACATTATGGATCAAATAACACTTCTCTTGCATCAAGACCTGATACCTCAGGTCAAAAAACACAAAGATGTTAATAAATTAACTGTATGTAAATGTAGAATATCTCAAACCAACTTACTGAATAAACTGTGATATTGTTTCCAGCACATTCAGCAGCAGTGAACAGTCTGTCATTTCACTCCAGTGGTAACTATTTATTGTCTGGTTCTGATGATGGTCAGCTTAAAGTGTTTGACTTGTTAGAAGGACGATTATTCTACACATTACATGGTCACCAAGGTCCTGTTACAGCAGTGTCGTTCTCACGGTCAGGGGATTACTTTGCATCTGGCGGATCTGATGAACAGGTAAAGCTCAAGTAAAATTGACTGGACCAGGTTTGGTGCTGTTGTTTTAAAGATTTGCAAACCAATTTAACAAGGGTAAAACTAATTATTGCAATTCATTGGTAAATTTTTTAATATTGCCTTGTAGTGTAACATAGTTGTATGCAAGTGTATAACTAAGATGGGTAAGAATTACCACTTTTAACACTGAGCTATCAAGGGAAGGATATGTTTTGTTTATTATTTGACAACATAGACCAATACAAAATGAAATCCATAATCATCATATGCAAGTGTGTTAACAGAAATCTTGGGTGTAATGCAAGTGCTTTCATTTCTCTCCCATATTATTTCCATTACCTCCCTTGGGATAGTATTTATTGGAGGAAAATGGATTCAGCATTTTTTTTTAGCAGTAAAAATTACTTTTGACAAATCAAAAGGTGGACTTTCTGTTTAGTAAATTAATTATCCAGTTGTTGTTGTTTTTTCAAAGCTGTTTGTGAAATACATGTATTCAACAGCAATGCAAATTTAAAAAAAAAATTTATTATAAGGGAAGAAACTCATGAATTCATTGGTTAGCCAGTGTCTTTTGTAAAGTCCCTTGACAAACTGGAGTGATTTTACGTATACATGTAATTCCAAGTGTTTACATCTTTATATTTAGGTTCTGGTATGGAAAACTAATTTCGACCAGATGGATTTCAGTGAATTATTACAGTCTCACAAACAAAGGGCAGAAGCTAACCCAGCCCCAACAGTTGCAGACATACCACCAAAAATACAGCGTCCAACATCAGCCTCCACAACATCGTCGAGGGCAGCAGGCAAAGTATGTTTAGAACAAGACTTGATAATACTCTTATAATACTAATGTCATGCATTTATTTCTTTCCTCTACTGCATTTTGGATACAGGTTTTTTTCCACTGTAGTGTACCAGTCTTGAGAATTTTCAACAATAGAATCAATAACTCTGAAACTTATAAGGAAGGAGCATGAATCAGTTAATACTTACTTATAGCTGGGTGGATGGAGGCATGTTGACTGGACAGTACTGCATGTTTGCTTTGTTAAGATAGAATGGGAAGATAGAGGAAAAAGCAATGTTTATTTCCTTGTAAACCTGTGAGAACTGACCATAGAGGTAATGGGAACCTGCATTATCTAACAGCATGCTGCATTTTGCTTACAGGGGGTCCGTAGTGAGATCAAGAATATGGACGATGAAGTGCCAGAGGTCACAGAGGTCGGACCTGCCATGTTCTCTGAGGTAAAAATGCAGATAGGTGTACTGTTTGGTGATGTCCAAACATGTGTTGCTAATAGGTGCTGGGAAAAATTGTAACCAGTGAACAACTCTTTGAGGATAATTCTGACATGCTGTATGAGTTAAAATGACAAAAGTGGCTTCTCACATTGTCATCTACACTGCTTGTTATAGTAAACACTAGCCAAAAAAACTGGTATTATAAGATCTCAGGGCCAAAATAGTTTTCAGAAAAGTTCAGTAAGAATGAAAGAAACCAAGGAAATTATATTAAAGAGTTTTGAAGATATATGAAAAGGGCAGTTAAGTGTTTAGAACAAGATATATTTGCATGTCTTTGTGCATTTTGGTTTGTTTGTCTTATTATACCAGAATGCTAAAAGCAATCTGTTCCCTGAACAGTTATGATGTGCCTCCTTGGTATAGGGGCTTTAAAAACAAGCCTATCTTTCACCAAGATTTTTCCTTATTATACATTTATTCTTTAAAAAAGAATTAATAGAGAAATATTCAAAGTGTTAAAATAATTTTTTTCAAACAACTTATATTATAACTAACATATTACCCATGATAAGTATGAAGGATGTTTTAGAAATGAAAATACAGTAAAACTTTGTTAACTCGAAGTAGCTTGGGGACAACATAAATCCTCGAGTTATCGAGGCCCTCCAGTTATCCGTTTATCATGTCTTTCGTCCAACCATGTGTATAATTTTTACTTATGAAAATTCCAAACAACATATGATGAACGGCATCAATGATGTGCAGTCAGTTTTAATTATCTGGTCAGTCATTTAGAGAAACAAAGTGTTTCTTTTTTTAGTTTTAATCATCAATAACATTTTAAAGAATATACATATACGAACAAATGCAGATGAAAGATATAAAATGTGAGCACTTTTTAAGCACATTTTAATGATTTCCAGTAAATGAATAAAGAAGTGCAATAAAGATTTATTAACTGGTGACAAGGACACTAATTTTAATTGCATGTACGATGTATGCAATAACAACATGGTAATTTTAACGACGTGTCCAAACAGTGACGCCCTGGCGAAAAAATTGCTAAATAATCAGCGCTTTCTAGTTGCCGTAGGTATAGTAGGTGTGATAACAACCAGTCGGGACCACAGGTGTTCCTGGAGTTATCAGGTTACCGAAGTTTGAGTTATTGATGTAAAATTTACTCAAAAATAAAGGGGAAATGCCAAGACCATGGCGATAGCTCAAGTTATCCAGGTCTTGAGTTATTGATGCTTGAGTAAATGAAGTTTTACTGTATACAGGGTTTCCATTTGACCCTTGTAAAGGGGTTTTGACCACTGAAATTTCATAAAGATCCCATTTTGTATTTTGACTAAAGGGTCATTTTGTCTTAAAATAAGGTATATTTTAGCTTAACTTCAGGTATTTTTGACTGCAAATTGGTAAATTTAGTTGCATCAGATGAAAAATGACCCTTCAGTTTTTGGAACTAGTGGAACCCCTGTGTATAGATAATTTATAAAAAAAAACTCCTTGTTGATGATGTTGCTTTAACAGCTGCACTAGATGCTTTATTAAGATAAGCCACTTAAGAAAATTAATGTCATGTATGCAGTCTGCAAACAGTTCTTGGATTGATAATATCCAATATGGGCTACATGTAGAATCTTTCTTAACATCTCTGCAGAGAGGAAGACTAGATGGTACCTTGAATCTGTGTGTGTATATGTATATATAATTCATAATATGACACTTGTACGGATCTAATGGCCGAGATCAGGAAGTTTTAGATAATGTTTGACATGCACTTATTTGGACAGTAATTAGTTGTACTTCTATTTTTTGTGAATTTCTTTCTGAAACCAAGAAAGCAAACGAGAATTAATCAGTCCATGGTTATGCTCCAATAGATTAATAATTCTTGTGATTTTTTTTTTCCAAGATTGAATCTCAGTTAAAGTCGGAATTCTCGTCAATGGTATTTTCGTAGACAGAATTTATCTGATTTTCTGAAGATGAAATAAAGAATTAACAAGTTGCCCTACAGCAAGAGGCAAAGAACATGTGGATTAATCTTGATTAAGATTATAAACGACAAAGATAATCATTAGCCAGTCTGTCATTAATTTATAATTTGATTTGTTTACAAAACATCTGCACATTGATTTTGCAATACAGGCATTTTTTTAAACTGGTAAGATCAATTATCAACTTCATGTATAAAAGTAATGTTAACAACCAGGTATTGATCTAAAATACAAAATAGGGCCATTTATCTTTCAGTTAACATTTGTTCTTATGAAAAGGTTTTATTTTGATACATTAAGTCTAATGTTATTCAGTACAATACATTATCAAGTAAGTTGTATGTCACTTTCATTTAAAGTTTAAAGATGTCTTATCTACTGGAAACAGCAAAGTAAGGTATGAAGAAACACAGGCTTTATTGATGTTCTCACTTGCTGTAAATTCAGCAGCTGTTGTTTACAAATATAACTTAGAATTTTTTGCAAGCTGGTTTTAACTTTTCTGGACCATCGAAGGAAAGTTACAGACATTTTGGTAACAGTCTGTCCAAAATGCTCATTTTGAGGGCATCTGACATTCATTATTTTATTAAAAAGTGCATAGTGATTCTGAGTTCTCAGTTTTGATTTTCAGGTTGCTGAAAATTCTTCTCATGTCAGTAAACAACTGTGCTTGAGAAAAAACTCAGTGTAACACAAAATACATGTATTAAAATAATGGAACACGTCTTTCAGTGTATTCCTTTACACTTTCAGCCATTATCAACAAGTGATGATGTTGAGATGAGGTCAGCAGAGTCAAGGCCAAGGTCACGGGCAGAGGACTTCCAGCCAAAGTCAATGACACAGCCTCTAGAACAGAGAACAGCTATGCCTGCACAGCTAGCTGGAACTTTAGAACATATTGTAGGACAACTTGATATTTTAACACAGGTAAGTTCATATAGTAGAAAAAGCCAGTCATAGTTGACATAGTTTCAGGCCTTCCATTTATGCCAGATGCTTGTCTACACCTTGGTACTGAAATCAATGTAGCATTTCACATTCATGATGTAATACAGTTAAGAAGTTATATTGTCAAAAGTGTTTGCCTGATATCTCAGTTCTGGTCAATTATTACTTAGAAGATGAAATGTCTGGGTCAGATTGTGGCCAATTATGTTCCTCTGAATTATTAGTCTGCTAGTAGTTTTATTAATGCCTATCACTGGACCTTGCGTCTTTATAACTAAGGTCTGTGATTCTCTTCAGTCATATCTTGTTGTACATGTACCTTATCAGATTTGGTATTTAAGTAAAGCATTGTAGTGCCTTATTTAAGGACTTCACATTAGGTGAATACAATATAAATTGAAGAAATGGGAAAAACTGAAATTACAGAATATATTTCTCCTGCATATTTGTTAATGTTTTATTGTTAAAGGTACTAATGTGATGCCTTTCCAGTGTAAGTGTAGCAATGCACTACCATATTCACATGTTACCTTTATGGTATTTCAGACGGTGTCTCTACTTGAACAACGACTAACAATGACAGAAGATAAACTGAGAGAATGTTTAGATAACCAGCAGAAAATTACTGTACAGATGACCCAAAAAGATGTGTAGAACATTGTTGTTTCATTTTTACATCTAGTTTTTTATTGATAAATTCTACAAAAGCTTGGTCCTGAATGTTGAAAGACATTACAAGTAAGTCTTGTCAAGGGCCTACTTGCTTACAGAAGTAGCTTTGGTTGCATGATTTGTCGCAGATTAAGTATATTTATCAAAAGGCAGAGGGACAAAAATCAGCCATCTTACTGGATGAAGAGGAATACAGCACAAGTCAGCTGTTGTGAGCATTATCTATAAGTATTTCTGCTGATGTAAGTTAATGTCCATCAGATCAAGGACAACATGAATTGGTAGTCTTTTGATGGGTCTGTGGCCAAAATGCAATTATAAGCATTTAAAAAAATTAATTTACTTTGAACTGTTTTTATATTCAGATGGGAGTACTGGTCTTAATTCATCATTCTTTATTGATATCTGCTGTTAGTGGTTTATAAATGTGCCAGTTTTTATTTTTAAACCTTGCTTCACAATTTTGACTCATGCCTGGCAACAAATCATTGGCAAGAGGCTATCTGTAATTTCATTATTCATCTAGCAAAATGTTAACATACCTGCTTTCAACAGATTTTACTTCAGACATTAGACATGTTAACCATCTCAGTTCATTTCTGACCATAGGCAAACATTCCTATTCAAAAAACATTGAAAATTTTGGAAAGTGGAACTATTTTTTGTAAAGTATTGAGTCAGTAAGAGTAATGTAAGAGTCAGTATTGTAATGCTTCAAATGCAAACACCATTATGATAAGAATATTAACATATTATTTTAGTAATTTGTAAAAGAAATGGTTTCTAAACAAAACATTTACACATTGAGAGCAAAAATGCTTAGTCTCTAATGACTGATGTAGGTATACATTTATAAACAGTAGGACCACAGGGGTCAGTAAACAGAATTACTTGTAAGGTTTATCATTTAGTACAAGCTAAAAACTGTTAAGGACCAAAAGTGGGTCAGTAGAGAGCAGTATGGGTAAACCATGTCTATCAGTTGGTATTAATTTAAAATGAAAGGGGTCAGTTAATATGATTCTGATAATCTCTCTGTAACCATGTGCCTCTACAATGTTGATGTAGATCTGAAATAGGCTGTTTTCGGATTATTTTATTTGAATATATTGGATGGATATTACATTTTACAGTTCTAATTTATTGATCTTTTTTAGCCAATTTTCTGTGATAGTGTGTATATTGTACATTTTTGTAAATAAAGGACAAATGTCAACTCGAGCATTTTCAAGTTCTTGTCTCAGCAAACTGTCCTTGATGGAGGCCTTTAAAATTTAATTGTTTATTGCTTTGGGGTTTTTTTATGCCACTGCAGGATCTGCAATGCGGTGACATATAGCAGTTGACTTGGTGTGTGCGTGTGTCTCCGTTATATAGCTATGTAGTGAACTTCAAAAATCTTCTCAAAAACAGCAAGTTCGATTTCAACCAAACTTGCAGGATTGTTCATCGGGTGAAGTACTTCCAAACTTGTTCAAAGAATTTGATTTTGTGCAGAAATCTTGTTTTCATGGCAATCAAAAGAAATAATAGGAAAAAAATTTAACATCTCCAGAACCACAAGGTCTAAGGCTTTGATATTTTGCGTGAGACATTACCTAGTGTACCTCTTACAAGTTTGTTGAAGCCATGGGCCTTGGCCCAGGGGTCAAATTGACCTCGCCCCAGGGGCACATAGTTTTATATAGAGAAATATAGGGAAAACATTTTAAAAAAATCTTCAGAACCACAAGGCCCAGAGCTTTGACATTTTGCATGAGTGAGTGAAGTTGTCCCCACCCCAGGGGCACATATTTTTATATAGAGATATATAGGGAAAACTTTAAAAATCTTCAAATTGCAAGGCTTAGACCTTTGATATTTTGCATGAAGCATTACCTAGTGGACCTGTACCAAGTTTGTTCAACTCATGACCCCTTGGGGTCACAGTTTCATATAGGTGTATAATAGAAAAACTTAAAATCTCCTTCTCCAGAACCACATGGCCTAGAACTTTGATATTTTGCATGAAGCATTCCCTAGTGGACCTTTACCAAGCTTGTTCAAAGCATGACCCCCCAGTTCAATTTGGCCAAGCCCCTTGGGTCAAAAGGTTAAACTTTTAACCCTTTTTATATGCCTGAAGGGGGCATATTATGTTATGGTCCAGGGTGCCTGCCTGTCCGTCCGTTAGCAATTTGGTTTCTGGACAATAACTCGAGTTTCACTTTGGCCTACAGTCTTTTACCTTCATGTGATTATTGCCCACATTGATTTTGGAGTCAGCAGCTCAGGGTCAAGACCTTAACATGGAAAACCATTTCCACCATTAACTTGACATTTGCAGTAGAGAGTTCAAACTTTATATCATGATTGCATACATTGAGTGGATGACCCTTATACATTTTGGGGTCAGTATGTCAAAGGTCAAGGTCACAGTGACCTAAATGTTTAGAATAATTTGCACTCTGTAACTCCACAACCATTTGTCATATAGATTACAAAATTCATGTAATGGTTGCACACATTGAGTGAATGATCCCTATTGATTTTGGGGTCAGTAGGTAAAAGGACAAGATCACAGACCTTTACATTGAAAACCATTTCCGCCATGCAACTTCATAATCATTCGTTGAAGACACTTCAAACCTTACATGATGATTGCACACATAGAGTGGATGACCCCTATACATTTTGGGTCAGTATGTCAAAGGTCAAGGTCATAGTGACCTAAAAGTTTAGAATCATTTACACTCTGTAATTAAAAACCATTTGTCAGATAGATTTCAAAATTCATATAATGGTTGGACACATTGAGTGAATGACCCCTATTTTTTTAGGCCAGTAGGTAAAACGTCAAGGTCACAGTGACCTTAACATTGAAAACCATTTCCGCCATGTAACTTGACAATCATTTGTTAGAGAGACTTCAAACTTTACATCATGATTGCACACATTTAGTGGATGACCCCTATACATTTTAAGGTCAAAGGTCAAGGTCGTAGTGACCTAAATGTTTAGAATCATTTACATTCTTTTACTTGACAACCATTTGTCTTAGAGACTTCAAAATTCATGTAATGGTTACACACTTAGAGTAATGACCCCTGTTGATTTTGGCATCAGTAGGTCAAAGGTCAAGGTCACTGACCTTAAAATTGAAAACCTTTTCTGCCATGTAACTTGACAATCACTTGTCATAGAGACTTCAACCTTTATATCATGATTGCACCTATTGAGTGGATGACCCCTATACATTTTGGGATCAGTATGTGAAAGGTCAGGGTCACAGTGACCGAAATGTTTAGAATCATTTACACTCTGTAACTCGACAGCCATTATTCATAGAAAATTCAAAATTCATGTAATGGTTGCACACATTGAGTTAATGACCCCTATTGATTTTGGGGTCATTAGGTCAAAGGTCAAAAAATTCAAAATTTAAAACAAATCATTTTATTTTAAAGCCTAAGGTTTCCTCCCTTATATTACAAATGCATCATACTTAGAAAAAACACCCTTCGGACATATAATGCTCTGTCCAGCGGTGCTCTTGTCATCTTACTGATATTTAACCTGTATCATATGAATCATCTGAATGTTGTTTATCATTTGACAAGCTGATACTTGACCTTGAACCCAGTTTGACGTTGACCTGTAGGGTCAAAGGTCAATTTTTAAACCTTCATAAATTCATTATTGTTTAGCATAAAATAAATCATAAACTTCTTCTTAAGGCATGAAATAGCCACTGTAAAGTCTATCCAAAGCTAAATTGGTATTTAAAGTCAGAAATCAAGGGAGACAATTCAGGATGAACCACAATCTTTGCCAAAAAGAGGCTAAAATGGATTAAACTTGTAAAATCCTTAAATAGGTAATGTTTCCATGTTCCTATACAAAGTCCTATATTTATCTGAAGTCCTATAGAAATCTTTTATACAAAATACAGAATTATTAATAAAATAATATGTGCGTTTTACTCAAAACAAAATATAGTCCCAAGTTTGGATTCCTGGCAAAGGTGAGATTGATTTAAATGTGTTTTTCAGAGTAATTCTGCCATTACATAATGTTCCAGTGTTATCAGTGATATAGAATAAAGGTATTACAGTCTTAAAATAATACATATTTCCTTAGTAATTGTCAGTCTGGTAAAATAGGTGGAGGTGTCTGGATGATAATTATGGAGAACCCCAGGAAGTCTTATTCCAGTATTATTACAATACTTAGAACATACATGTAGGGGTTCGTCAGAAAGAATTTTTTTCATATATAGTATATAATAAAAGTACTTCAAGCCAAACAGCTACCTCTGAGACCAGTATGGTGGATTCCCTGATAGCTTCCCATCCTAGCATTTATAATTCATCTACTTACTTCGCAGATGTTAAAGCTTTATATTTCTGAACAGTTAATCCAGTATAAACCTTTGTGACTAAGTAAACCATTGGCTGTTTGCTATTGTTGTGAAGTTACAGTACAAGACGTTTGACCAGGAAAAGATTGTATTGTTGTTGGCCCCTGACTGCGCACAAACCTACGTGTCGGCGATTCATTAATTTTTGCAATTACTGCCTGAAATTTGTCGACATTGCCAAGAAAAGTGAAGGTGTCTAACTGTGGAATGCCAAAGCCTGAGTGAGTTGTTTCAGACACGTAGCCGGTCAGACATCGACTTACACACACGGTACCATATTCCTCTATCACTATATTCGTCGGACTTGGGTAACTGACGATACTGGTCAGAATTCAAGGACGCATTACCATAGGCCTTAAAACACTTGAATGCGGTCGAAGTGAAATAGATTTATTTAAATCTGCAGAAATGAAATGAAAGCTTTTCGTCTTGCATCCAGACTTCGTTACATTTTCTACTCGTGGTGTATACACCGTGATTGATTGGTTCCTATTATCTCTTAGTATTTATTCGTTTATTTCACAACCAAAATTCTTTTGAAATACTCGAAACGGACTACAGACAGCAATATTTATCGTTCATAATTATAATAGCGATGATTATACTACTTGTATGTAATGCCATTAGTGTCGTTAGCAGTAAATTGCGACAGATTGTGTATTTGGTATTTATCCCTCGAGGAAAAAATCAGTAACAGGACTGCAGCAGACGTTATTAAAACGCCATCATCACTCGTCAATAAATCTCGCCAATCAGTAGACAGGCAATGTCTTGAAACGCACATGTACAGTACATAAAAAATTTTAAATTCGCCACCAAACGTGCTGTAAATGTTAGTTTTTAAAACACGTTTAGGATAATTTTTCACTTTGAAGTTTATTGTGTATACTTTCTAATTTGGATTTATCAGTGACTATGGTACAACGAGCAGGATTGTAAAGCTTCAAATTTGACTCGAAATAAACGATCAGCATTAAAGTTTAGAGGGATCTAAACAAATGACGGACTGCTGCACGGAATTGGCGCTCAACGAGTTCCAGATAGACAAAGTTGGCTTAAACCATGACAGCCCACATGTATTTGTTATACCACAGGCAAGTGCTGTAGTAAAAATTAATAGAAATATTAACTTTTTTGTGATAGATCTTAAATACATAGGTCTGGAAACAACGTGACAGAAAAATTAAGATTTTTCAAGAAATTTTTTTTTTTAGTTTTTTTAGTTAGTTTTTATTTTGGTTTTTTTTTTGGTTTTTTTTTTTTTTTTTGGTTTTTATTTTATTTTAATTTTTTTTTTTTTTTTGGTTTTGCCATATGTCAATAGTAAAGTTCTCGGGGTACACTCTTTTTTCATTATTTAAGTATTTCAGGACACCTACAGAATATCAATAAATATTCTCATGATAGTTGAAGCTGTTTTAATCTTTAATTTACACACTGTATGTATATGTATAAAATCATATGAGAAGGATAACTATTTCAAAGAGACAGATGTTTGTCCGTTATACAGGTCACAGACTTATCTTTATAAAACAAATGATTTAAAACGCAATTTTCCCACTCCGATAAGTTGCAAGACAGACTGTAAACGTTGTATATCGGACCGAACGTGAAATGGTTCTATATGATTTGTTTTGTGTAGTAACTCGTTGGGAACACTTTCGAGTCGCTCTAAATAAGGAATTCACTTGCGAATGTGTTCAGTTATGCTGAAAAAATAGGTGCATTATATATATTGGATAATATATGCTCAATTTTCAAAAGTGATACGGAGGTTTAAAACCTGAGGAATTCAATGCCATTTGTTGTAAGATTGCACTTTTTAGGCGATGAAGCCTAAACAGAGAACATGTCTCAATATGTCGTGAACTCTTAAAGATTCTAGGCATAAATACATTAATAACTTTATCCTTGAAACTGATTTCAACCGTGAAGGCTTTCTAATCTGCCAAGCTATTCATTCAGCTCTCGATCGACACTCTTGTTCATTCGTGATCATTTCATCCGCCAGTGTCTCTGTCACAAACCGGAAACACGTCTTTATACATTCCTAGTTGGTGCCCTTCATTTATTATTCAGCTATTAATGTAAATTGTCGTCTGTACAATTTCGTGTACGCCTTACATGTATGAAAACACCGTTTTCTCTTTGGTTTGCAGCACTCTCTAAAACAAAAGGCGGATTTATTTATTTTCTGATTATCATTATTCAATAGCAGACTGGCAGTTAGCTGCCATTATAGCGCGAGAGCGTCGACTGCAGACGACATTTTGTGGACATCGGCTGGATGCTTTGCTAACGACATCAGAATAATATTTATTGGGATATTTTCCTTTCACTACATACGACAAGCGAAATTGGATAACAGATATGATGTTAAAAGTGGATTGACAACTGTCTAATTAAATAGAACTTCCAGAATTTTCACTAGCGGTGTATTTGATTACTTTGATTGTAGAGAACAATATTGAACGTATTGTGGATTTTATTATTTTGGCATGAGCTTTGAATGGGTCGAGTAATCAGGTCATGACTTTGAAGGACGACTGCGTGGAATGCGTCAACTTTGAGTTCCGGGCCGAGAGTGTTGGGCTTAATTATGAACACCCGAAGGTGTTTTTACAGTCACAGGTCTGTTGCCATTTTCTACTTTGTTTGCTAAACTACATTCTTTTTGTGTTTGTGTCGTTAGGTTAAGAGAAAATTGTCTGACATGTGTTGCCTACATAAAATATATGTGCGTCAATAAGTTTTATCACGGCTACAACTGTGGCAACAGGTCGAACTGGTTAATTCCCTCCACGTTAACATGAAATTGTTTATTTCCTATCACTTTTTTATACCTCTTTGAATGTGGCTATGGCTTCAATAAAAAGGAATGAATGAGATCACATGAGGGAAACGACAGATATAAGAACTACGTATATACATGTATATACAACTTCTCGAAGTAAACTAAAATATAGAGTTATGGCCCTTTTGATGTTTTTGGGCACTTTTTTGTCAGTAACGCGACTCAAAAACTTCTACCTAGAAAGACTAAAAAAATGAAAAGTAACATTTCGTCTCAATATCTGGAATGGCAGGACCCTTAAATCCCCAGATGCCGATGGATTTCTGTACGTGTATGCGTGCATGTCTACATTTGCACACTGTATTGCTTTCTTTCTAAGACAAAAACAAACCAGGTCAGAATAAAACAGACTATAACATTTGTTGTAAGCTAGTTCTGTATAATCAATAGCGTCGTGACAGAATTTACTTTATGAGCCATTCACATTCACGGAACCAAAGTCCCCAGGGCTCCCGTTTATGTAATAACACAGGAAACAGATTTCATAATAGAAAACTGATAATTTAACTCTATTTCACTTTCAACTTAGAAGACTTTTAAGTATATAAGTTATTTAGATTCAAAACTTCATGCAAGCAACATCATAAAAGACATTACTAAAACGTCGTTTTTGTCAACAAGGGTGACGTGTCGCTGATTATTGTTACTGATGAGAATTTACAATTATACCCTGCTCTAGTGATCTATCAATACATATATCATTTTTTCAACTAAGTGAGCGATCAAAATCTAAACAGGATTTCAACCTATGACCACCGATGACATACAATGACCAGTACAGCTGCATGAGGGATTGTTCTCGGCATCGTGGCATTGGAGGACATGTGGTAAACTTGTCTCCATACTTCACCAATGATGATTTGAGGATTGGCTCACAGAATAAATTTTTAAACAGACAAATACAATAAATAATAAACACTAATATTTGCAGAAAAAATGGTGTTTTTTTAAAAAAAGTGTCATGGAAACTCGTTTGAAGAGATATTTTATCAGTATATCAACACGGCAGATGTTCTATCTGAAGTGGCACAGAATATCAGTCACAGAAATGTATCATTTCACTTTTTCAATGAAATTTATAAAACGTGTTGATTTGACGGAAACTAACTAAAGAGGGCTTTTATTTGTTTAACGGGGTAAAAATCTGTCTTCATTATTTTTTAATTCTGCCAAATTATTCCAAACGGATTATTATTTTTTCTCTTTACAGATGCATTTTGTAAAACGGTTAGTAACACGTTATCTTTTATACTTCCTGGAATGTTAAAAAATTGTTAAATTGTTACAAACAATATTTTTTCTTTCATCTTGCATGGTCCTTTCTAAAAAGATTTTTCACATTGTAATCGACCAAAGATTCAGACATCTCGCACTATTTGTCGCGAGGATAATTCAAGCATCAAATTTCAGCTTTGTCAGTTGTCATAGACAGCTCTCGTTCTCTCATCAGCATTGATTTTGTAATGTTCAAAGGAGATTAATTAAACTCTTGCAGAAGAATTTACAGTAAGCCTAGCAATCCAGGAAATTTTAGAAAGCCCGCTCAAGAGATCAGAGCGCTGACAAAATCTATGCCGCTCAGTTTTGTCACGACAGTACAAAAGTCAACGGCATGTCAAAAGTATTTGTAACTAAAAATAATGCTTATGACCGGAAAGGGTAAAACAATTCGGCGAGTCCCTGGTATATAGACGTATTCAAACTTATATGACGCTCTCTCAGTTGTGTCCGCTAGAGTAGATCTACATATATTTTCACTAATACATTGGTAACGTAGAGGACTGAGAGTCCATAGATCACAGTTCCTATCTCCTGTTTCATGTCGTGGGTTACAAATATCAAACCCTTTCCTACAAACTATACAGCTCAGACATAGATATTTGTGATCTACGTGCACCAATAGCTTTGTAAGTCGAAATTAAAGATGAAAGATACACCAGTTTATGCACGCTACTGTACTTGAAATAACAAGCAAATGAAAGACGCAACAATCGTTGACTAAAGCGGAAATTAAAACGGTTGTTTCGATATTTGGGATAGCTGCTTCATTGTAAATACTAGTGTGCAATTAAATTGAAGATATCTCTCAGTAGAGACATCTACTTACATCTACTTTTCACCGGAGAAATAACCGTTGCCGCTTCATCAAGTAGGCCTAACTAATGTGTGGATTTTTTTCTGTGCGCGGTTTTCCTACAGAGCTCTTTAAAATCGAAAATGCTAACTAGTAATGTCCCAGCAGAGAACTGCAGGACTAGGCCTGAAATAAAACATTGTGATAACGTATTGGGCTATTCATCTATAGTAACATTACACGCCTGTTGTATTTATAAAACTGATTTCATGGTTCTAAGCAAGAAATAAAATCGGCCACAGTAATTCAAAGGTACACCTTTGTCACTTCAGCTTCTACCCTGAGTCAGGTCTCGATGTTTTACCTCCGCTAAATTAGCTGTCATAGATTACTAGTTATGAACATCGCTAGAATTTATCTCTTGTTTGAAGTCTCAATAACAATATTTCAAACCTTTATAGGAGAAATAGAACCACAGAGGTGTAAGAAGTGTAGTAAGCGTAAATGTCTTACACGTACCCAGATGGTTCACATTTTTCTTGTTATAACGGAAGCGCCAGTGCGAGTCTCAAGTGCGGTCAGGAACAGTCTATCTTCTCACTGAACGAGTCATCCAATTGCTGCTGTATCAAGGGTCTGTTTCTTTACTGACAGAATTTAGATCCGGGCATCATTAAATCTAAAACAGCTGTTTAAACTTTAAAGTTATATGATGATTATATCAGAAAATATGGTGTATTCACTCTAATACATACAGGACAGACACAATCGCAGTGTCTGTATTCTGATGGAACCGCATCAATGCATAGATATCATGTTGTTGTTACATTAGAAAGATGGATTGCTCTACAAACCTCAGAAATCAATACCATACCATTTTATGATTAAATTTCAACGTTAAACATCAAGACTAAATTTCACTTGAAACGACACGCAATTGCTTTCATTGTGACATTTTAACCCACCGAAACAACACAATAATTACGAGAGTGCTACAGTCACGCATTGTGGTCGCGTAGGAATGTTCAAATACATGTGTATGACAATTAAGATCTCAAGATCAGCCTTCCCAGCCCAGCTATCTCTGTTGGTCAGAACTCATTGGCCTTTGGTTCGTTTACAGGGTTCGCACGCTTCTTTCGCTAGCAGGCTACGGACGTGAAAGCTCCACTTAGACAATTAGTTCAGTTCGTTTTAAAATCTACGTCTGCTATTATGGAAACAACTAGTGTAATACATGTGAAGAAAAATCAATATAGTTTTATTTGGTTACTAATGTGCGTATTTTTAGGTAGGCAGTTTTCATAGAGAGAGACTTTACATCGGCAAATACAATCTGGTGATCAAACAATGCATTAAATTTCCAACAGAGAACTAAAAGATGAGGTCTGAAATCATATCGCTGAGATAACGCGAGGCTTTTTCTATTTATTTATAGCAGAAACATTTTCGAACACGCTTTATGTATGAAATCGTTTTCAAGGCTTTTAAGAATGAAACTCGCCATGGCAGCTCAAAGCACACTAGGGTTTGTTCCTTTCTTAATCGGCTCCAGATTTTTGTCTAAACTAGGGTTTTAATTTTACCCAACTAGCCTCCTGTTTTCTCCTTTTACTCAGTTCTGATTTTTTAACGGTTACATGTATATAGTTTCCCCTTTAAATGAGTTAATTGGTAAAAGATCACAGTGTTGTTAATTGTTTTCTTCGTTGATTTTGGAAAATAATTGATCTGGTTATATCTGAAAGAGTGTGCCTTTGCAAGTGTACAATGTACTTGCAATTTACCTAAACTCTAACCAACATATACCTCAATTTTCCGCTACTTATCACAGGAACTTCGGAAATGGTCAATGTGTACGACTCCCGCACCGCTTGTATACCCAATAAATAAATCTTTGTAACTATATGGTCATCAGACGAAATGAGAAAAACACATAAAATTATGATGCGCGAAACAGATTGTATTTTTTGTAATCATATTTGAAGCTATCTTGTGTGTCCTTCTGAAATAGTTTCAAAGAAATTTGTCATTAAAAAGGTTATAAAGGTTGACAGACAATACTATAGACATTGACCATTCTCCAAGTGCCTATGTCAGAGACAACCAATCTTCCCATTACTCAGACAGTTGCTTCAGTTTGAAGGATCCATTCCTATACTGACATGACTTAAATCAAGGTAATATGATAATCAGACAATATAGTGTATTCAGTCCGCTGCAAACAAGGCAGACACAATCACAGCGTCTTGGGTATTATATGATGGAACCACAGAATTGCTTCGATTTTAAGTTGTCGCTAAATAAACGAGAAGGATTGTTCTCAAAATCTCAGACATCGATAGCATTTTAGATTAATTTTCATCAGAAATGTTCAAACTCTCATTTGAATCGACAGGCAGCTAAAATCTTCGCATCTTTAGTTGTGGTAATTAAACCAACAAAAGCAGCACAAGACTTACCAGGGTCTAACAGCCACGCGTTTTGAAAATAAAACTGTTTCACTGAATAAAGTTCAGTTTTAAAATTATAATACTCTTTCTACACAAGGCATCCAAGTTTCCTCGGTGGGGCGAAACTCTTGGCCGTTGGATTTTAACAGAATTAGTCCACTTCTCTTGAAACAGATTAACAAAACTGTATCAGACTGTTTTCTACAATTACAAATTTCAGAAGAAGCAGGGACTCATAAATTTTCAGAAAATCTAAATCAATAAAGTTTCGGCTGCATTCTTTGTAATATTGTAAGAACAAAATCATGCTGGCGCGAAAGGAAATACATTAAGTACTTACTGCAGCTTACAAATGACCTCGTGATTAGTTATTTGCTCAACTATTCTGCTTAATTGCTAACATAATGTAAAAGGCAAAGATGAAAAATAGCATTATCATTTTATAACGCTATATCATTTTATATTTTAGTGGCCTGTCAGCCAGAAGCTATATGTCGTGTACCGGATATTCGTGGCACTAGGATTTCTCGTCTGGTTCGCCGCTGACTGCGTCTATGAGACTCAGACCTTCTTCAAAGAGCATGAATACTCTTACCTGATATATGCCACCAATTGGAGCTTCCTTCTTCTAACTTTGACTGCACTCTACAAGGCAACATGCGTACTGTACTACACGGTGCGATCTGGAGACTGTCTAGGTTAGTTAATTTAGGAGTTTCAACCACACGTTTACGGACATAGGTTATTTCAAGTTTCGATGACATTCTTAGCGATTAAGGCAAACACTCCAAATGATACCTTAGGCTATTCTACTCAGACAAGAACGACAGTTTGTTCTTCTCAAAGTTAGGTCAACTAACATTCAAAAGCACATAAAAAATGAGTCACATCCCATTTATACGGGGTACCAGTTTTCCCTTTTCATCATTTTTCTTATACAATATTAAAACAGCGATATACTTTGTTCTATGTCAAGCCGGGCTATAACTGAGCAGAATTTATCAGAGATACCACGGCTTTCCCGTTCTCACCTTTTTGCCATCGAAACTGACATGACTACTTTACAATATGGTATAAAATATCATTATGTAAGAATGTCTTCGTGGCCTAGTGATTAAGGCGTCTGTTAACGGAGCGGACGGTCGAAGATTAGTGATATTTTTCGACGGGGCCGGTTAGTGAGAGGCCTGCTAGATGAAGAATTACCGATTGCAAGAATGTCTCCGTAGCCTTGTGGTTAAGGCGTCCGTTTAGGGAGCGGAGGGTCGAAGTTTCGAGTTAGCTAAGGTTCTCATTAGCTAACTCATTCAAAAGAGATATTCATTTAAATGTTTGTTTCTTATACATGTATATATTTTCCACTTATATAAGATTTACAGCTTGTATTCCAATATAAACATCATTCAACTATCAGGCGACATTAAAAAAGAAATGCATATTTACGTTTTCCGATGACAGATGCATAGAATCAGTCTGTAATAGAAACCACGTGAAACATGGTCAGTTGAAGTTAGATTGGCGTAGTAACTGTCAGTAATTGTCGGTAAAGTGATTGATACAATACGAGTTCTTCTACAAAAGTGTCTTCTTACATACGTTAAGATGGCGGTTCGCTAGGACAAACAACAATTTTGTCAGAGGTGAAGCCGAGGAAAAATTGTTGTTTGTCCTAGCTGATCGCCTTCTTAACGTCTGTAAGACGATATTTTCGAAGAAAATAAAAGTAGATGTATCTGACTTATACGACTAGTAAGTGTAAATAACTAAATGACTAATGACTTAATAAATAATAGATAAATAAATAAATACAAGTCCGCGTGGAAGTTAACAGTCATTCTTACAAACGTAAAAGACACTTTTTGAATGGCTCTGCTGGGGATGTAGTCGTATAATCCGTTTTTACGGACCGGCAAAAACAACTGAACTTTGAGAATTATCTTAATGAAAATTTTATCTACGAAAATCACATTGAATATTTTTTTCCATTTAGATCGCCAGAGTTTTGATAAGATGCCTACAGCTCTGAAGGGTCAGTGGTTGCTCCAGAACCTTAGTTATAATTCGGCTATCGTGGTCACAGCCTCGTTCTGGTCCTACATAGGGGTGCTGGACAAATCTGGTATGTTTCTTATAGTTTTAACCATGCTGAAAGCCGGTTTCTTAGTTGTCACACAAACTAAGGATTTAAAATGCTGTATAGGTGAGGATTGTCCTGTATAGGAAAATCAAGACTTTCGATTTTTTCCCTGCAAAACTTTTATATACATTTAAGTTGTGTGAACATATGGAAATTTCTACGAAGGCAGTTATGTTCATAAGATCTCAAACATATTTCTCTTTCTACATTATTTTATCTATTGATTTATTTAATATTTCAATTTATTTTCATGTAAAAACGCAGAATTGTCGTGCCAAACTGCAGTGAAATATAAGAAATCCTTACAAAATTCGCTTTTTTGACAATAGGTTACAGTAATGTCTTTATTTACAGACGGGTTTCGAGATAATTATGAGCGAAGTATGACACTGTTCAATATTTCATGGCAAGATACGAGGGTTGTTTTAAAATACATAGACTACATCTCTCATTCTTGTTTGATAAGCCAACTTTAAGATACAGAGACATTTTCATAACCAGGGTAACGTACCATCGGCCCAGTCGACATTATCAATTAAAATCAATTGATGATATTAAATGAATGATCATGTAACACGGGATTTTGCACGAGTTATTTGAAAACGATAAAAACGACGCTTTGCCTTTCGGCTCAACCGATAAATTCCTACGACTTGCCAGATAAACTTTCTCATTTAAGACACTAACCTATTATTCTCTATATTTACGAATTCCAGCAACGCTTAAAATTCCACCAAAATATTTCCTGACGTTTCAGTGTTATTGCGTAAAATTTTGACGTCATTCACTAGAACGGTACAGAACAATTGATGAAAATATTTCTTCATCAAAATTGCTCGAGACAATGGCAATCATTATATTTTGCAAAGAGCTCGGAAACAACTCTAAACGATTCTAAAGACATATGTGTTTGTCGCGCTCTTGTGTTTAATGGCACAGGACAGAAAAGTACCGACGCTGACTCTAGATCAGTCAGAAAGTCGCATGTCAACATTGCGCAATTGATGTTAATTAAGAAGGCACTGGTTGTTGACCGCCGTTTAATTGTTAGAGTGTCGTCAGAGGTAGCAGATGTGAGTATGGGCACCGTACACAATAAATTGACAAAAAGGTTAAAGATGCTAAAGGTAAAATTCACTGTTGAGTATAGTTTTATCTATTAAAATTTATTTATTTTATTTATAGCAATTGTATAATAACTAAAACATAGTTATCTATTTAAAGCTACGCTGCATTTATTCATTTAAAAAGTAATTGTGCCTGCGTAGTGTTTTTGTGTTTAAATATGCTTTTTAATGTAAATCTAGGTATATTGCAACTTAATTTATGGTTTACTGTGACGAGACCATGCCCAATGGGTGCAACGCCTTCTGAAAGATGCCGCGAAGAGGAGGCGAGTCACGGAATCAAAAGTATTTCTTCAACGGTACCGGTGCCAGGGTGAAAACCACATCAATAAGATAATAACTACAAACGAGACATGGTTATACCTTCATGACCCGGAAACGCGTCACCTCACATCGCATCGCTGCATCTACCCAATCGGCAATTAATTGTCTTGGGGTTTGAGCTTATCAAACACCCACTATACTCACCTGAATTAGCACCATTTGACTTTGCTATTTTTCAGTCAATTAAGTTTTAAAAAATTCAGTCGACAACAAATGCCGTTATTACAGAACCGTAAAGAATGGCGTGACAATATTCCGCCAAAGGGTTTATCGCCAACAACGATGTATAGAATGTCGTGGACGATATTTTGAAAAGAAGTGTGACAAATGAAACATAATTCATGAATTCACGTCATTCTCTCTGACATCGTTGACGCAGGAAAATATAAACGTGCACTGGACTGATGGCGATTTAGAGGCATCGCGTGTACCGCCGTCAAACTTAGATAAATAAATATATGCGACTAAAAATCCCACTAGCAAGAACTCAGCAAGAACTCAGTATACCGCCGTTTCAAGCCATATATTTTTTATGAGAATTTTGTCTAATAGTAAAGATATAAAGGAAATCTACGTACTTTTAACAACCCTCGTATATTGTTTTCGTTGTGTATAAAAGGTATGGGAAGGGTGAAGGGT
The DNA here is from genome assembly GCA_012932295.1 of Cyclina sinensis. Taxonomy (NCBI): domain Eukaryota; kingdom Metazoa; phylum Mollusca; class Bivalvia; order Venerida; family Veneridae; genus Cyclina; species Cyclina sinensis. Next base: position 32,746,662 of record JAAONU010000013.1, read on the forward strand.
ATAATATAACAAAGAAATAAATCTTAGTAAGTCAGGTTATTAAAACGCATGTGTTGCATGACAAAGACAAGCTACAATGATTTGATGCCCGCTTTTTCTTATCAATGTATATGCAAAGAAGTACCGGTAACACATTTATCTAATGTATAATATGAATACCTATATAATGTTCGCTATTGTTTCATAGCCAGAGTGTTTCTATTGTATTTGATGCAAATCGACAGGTTTTGAACTACAAGACTTCTAATAATCATGTATCCTTTCCTCGGCCTTTGAAACTTACAAAGATTGTTTTACAAATACGATAGCTTTCAATCCACGGTCGAAAACAGTTTTGACCCAATATCTGACTCAGCGTCCATGAACTGGTGTTTTTCGTTTTATGATTAAATGTTTCCCATTCACATTGCTATTGTCCTTCTATGTTATTTCGCTGTCACAATCATCTGCATATTTCAGCGACTTGATCAAATATCTAATATACACGTGAAACAAAATGTTCTGTTAGCCAAATCGTTTTATTTTGTCGTAAATTATACAGTCAAGTCAAATATCGACTCTTTGGCAACTTTTGTTTGCATGTTGTCCACCGTTTCAAGGATTTGTGTCCATTCGTCGCTGACTTATGTTAGAATGTTGTTATTAATAATCTTGGAAACATGATTCAGTAATTTCACTTACATGGTCAAATAACACCAAAAATAATCAAGATTTTTGATGTGTGCCTTGGTGTGCAAAAAAAAAACGAAAAAAGAAAGAAAAAAAGAAAACCTTATTTCGAGAACGCCTTGATAAACCCAAGCTGGTTTCAGCACTCTAGTTACTCAGTTACTAGCTCCTTTCAAATGTTGATATCTCCTGAGTTAATTGAGTCATTCTCGAAATTAGGCTCTTTCTGTCCCAAGAATCACGTCGAAACTTTTTATTCTTCTTGTTTTAGTTCGAAATTACTCAAAAACCAGTTCGCACAAAGAATTGTATTTAAGTACACGTAACTTATTATGGAAATATTTTAGTCTACAGACGAGACACAATAGCACTGGCCAGATGACATTTAGAGCATGGAAATATTTACATATTCCTTGGTATCTTGGGAAAAATTCTTTGCGATATGTTGATTACGTCTGTCGATATACAATTAGTCTTTCTTTCTTTTGGGTTCAATTTATTCTAATGGTGACAGTATACAACTCTAACAAGAGTGGCGGCCTAACAGTATAAAAACTTCCCTAGCACTCTGGTTTGAACAGGTATGGAATAGAAAGGCGAATATCTTTATATAGGTTGTAGTCCTACATATGTATACATTATTCTGAATGTCTTGTAACGTGTGGCCGTATTTATGTGGAATTACTAATTTATTACACTCACTTATTTGAGAACAAATAAAAGATTTTTTATAATACAATAGCATCATGGTTGAAACCAAATTGTAAGAACTAAAATCATAAATTTAAGAACTGTTTTAGAGATAACTTATTTGGCTTTCGAGTTCCAGTTTTACAACGTGTATCTATTGAACCAGTTTAAATGGAAAAGATTTTTTTTCCATTTAAATGTTTCTATATGGAACGTTTTGGAACCACGCTGTACTTTTCTTAGTAATACATTCTAGAAATGACAAATAAATAATACTATAATTCTGCAAAATTACAATTATTACCGTCATTATCTCGCACGTTTCCGTGTGCCTATTAGTGTCATTATGTAGAACTCTTTGTCATTCACAGAAGCTTAACTGTTCCTGTTTTATCACTACCAGACGATAATTCGCTTTAACATTTTCTTTCTTCTTTTATCCAATTTTCTGTAATTATCTACATCAGAATCTGTCCTAAATTGTTCATTGTTCAATTAACTTGAGTCTACCGAAGCCGATGTGATATGAGGATAGCAATTTGTGGGATAATTTATAACTTCCAAACCCTTTCCTTGTACTTGAATTATACATGTACGTCTATCATATTTTCAGCAATTCTACAGACCCATATGAGTCAGATGAAGCATACACTGAACACAGTTTATGTTGTCGTGGATGTTCTTTTCTCAGCCACGCCATTCCGTATCTTACACCTGCTTTATACGGTTGTCCTTGGCTCCGTGTACTCTTTGTTCAATGCCATCTACTTCCTGAATGACGGGACAATATTGGAAGGCCGCCATTTTGCTTACAATCTGCTGGATTGGAGTAGACCATCCGAGTCAATTGTTACATGCGTTCTATGTGTCGTTATGTGCATTTTTGCACAAATTGTACTTTATGAACTCTACAAAATCCGATTCAGTATTTATACCAGAATATATTTCGGGTCTGATGGGAAACCGGATTCGGAAATGCAAAGTATTATAGGTGATACGGAAGCCCCAGCTTATCAAACGATACCAGATCGCGGAGATATCGAAGCTGGGGACCAGCATATAGCCGAAGCGTCACACTAACCATCGGAAACTGTAACAATAATGATGATAATAATAATAATAATGAAAACAATTACATACAAAAAAATCAGGATTCATGTTTTTCATTGTATAATTACACTGTGACATCGGTCTTTCTTACAGGGAAAATCAATAATCTCCTTACGTTTGCAACATGTGTCCATGATTTGAAGTGTAGAATTAATCACAAGAACATGTGTCCATGATTTGAAGTGTAGAATTAATCACAAGAAAATGAGAAGATTGAAGAAAATACACGTAAAACAGTCAAATCATGTTAAACTTTGGCATATTTAACCTGTTTTCATGTAATTAGTGGTTAGCCGTTGATATATTTTGTCAACAGTGCAACTATTATAGTCCTAACGTGTATACGTTTTACTTTTTTCATTTTCATTTAGAATGAATAATACGTAATATTTATAGATATGATATTGTCAAGATGTTTATAAATATATATATTTTACGTCATTTTAATCATGTAAGATATTGTAAGTTATACATTTAATGCGTGCATAACTATCAATGTAAGCTTCCGCATAAAAATGCATTAAGTAAATCTCTATTTCCGAAAAAAAATAAGGCAGAATGCCGGATTTGTTTTGCTGTTAACCTTTCCCCGATAAGTAGTTTTAATCCATTAACCATTGATAGTACTCTTAATCAGGAAAATAGCTCTTTTTCTAAAAGCACTGTCCTTGTCACAAACGCTTCAGCCCATCGAACTTTAGTTTAAACAAGATTTATTCACAAGAAGCGCCTTATGTTACAGGTACATGTACTTGTAAAGACATCGTGACAGGATTAGAGAAAAGGCATTAGTGACATATATATGAACTCTCTATTCTCGAAGACATATGTACTATATTATAAATGCTCAGATACTGTTCTAGTGATCGTAGTATTAGATATGAATTTACGTTGATGGAACAACAAAATACAAGGGGAGAGAACTAGGTGATGGAAAGGAATACAGCTCAGCCGACCTGCTAGCTTTTAGGCACAAATACTTGTGGTCTTTTCTATATCTTAAATCATGTAAAACAACATGAATGTTCAGCTTCTGATTAAGATATTCACAAACGATAATTTGTAATTTATACACAACCATCGTGCTTGGTAGATTTGAAAGATATTGGCGTCTTTTGGTTTCATAGTTTGAGCAGCTTTACAGAACAGTTTCAGTTTCACCACTGGAAAAGGGAATTCAAAAGATTCCTTATATGAAATATTTCATTTAATGTGCAACCGTTCAGGCATAAACGACAGAGATCTTTTCCCAGTGCTATACTAACACGGTCCGTCTAACTTTTGAGTTTGAACCAGTCATAAAAGTTACTGTGCCTCTTCCGTTTAATGAAATGATATAATTTTTAGCACATCAATGTTCAACAAATTGTCGGTGTATTGTACACAATACAGAAGTTGTGGCCTTGTCAGTAATACACTTCACGCATTTTCATATCAGGATCCAGATTCCTAGATGAACAAATAGATGAATGAATACACTGACGAATAGCAAATTGTATACTCACATGCACTGTTTGTCATTAAAAGCTATCAACTTATAAGATCTATGACCCTTTACGATTCTTCTGATCATCATAAAAAGTTTCATAAACCTACCCTCTAGCTCTTTTAAAAGATCGCAAAATCCAGGGTTTTCGGGCGGGAAGACTGACGGACCACCGGATGGGCGCCGTGTCCAGCCATAGTTTCCCTCCGGTGAGACAATCACAACAGCACAGCTGTTGTCTGTGGTCCTTGAATTCAGGTTTAAAGTCTTTGCAACCACAACGCTCATTTCTGACTTTTGTCGTCTTTTTCCCATTATCAAAATTCCATGTTGATTTCTTTACTTTTCATGAAACGACGTGCGGCTCAATTAGTGATCAGTTCAAGCTCAGTTAAGTGAGTTTTCGTTATTTCATGTGCTTCTGAAAGCCTTCTGTCAAGTTATTGCTGAATTACCTTTTTAATGGGACGTAGTTTAATGGAAAGTCATTCAGTAGGACGTGATTAAATGGAAGGTCAACCTTTTTTGACTTGGGACTGACTGGTGAACAGACTGATGAACATACGATAAGACAGACAAATCGACACCATCTTGTTGATCGGCTAAAAAGCTAAACTTTAGGTATTTAAGTAACAAATCATAGAGTATAGGTAAACAATATATAAGGTACTCTATTACTCATTTTATTATGAGCGCGAACGCAAATATTGAAGCCAGTGGTTTTCTGCACTGAAAGTTTAGACATTGATAAACAAGGTACGTAATATTTACATTGCTGACATAAAAAAGATTACTTTCATGTTTGCCCAATTAGTAGAAAATTAATCTCGAAATAAGATAAGATATTATTCATGCTATACCCTACCCTATAAAACTTTAGAACTTATATACCTTAAACCTCGAAGAAACAACCTGCCATTTTACAGTTTGTGACTTTAAAGAGAAGGAAAATACATTTGTTTCAATGTTTTGCCTACTGTAGAGGTAAGTCATATTTTTTTCAAAAATAAGCAAGCGCTGAATATATTGTTCCTTTTTTCCGTAATAATAAGGCGGAATATGGAATTAAATTATCCTAATAATATTTCGGAATAAACATCGCAGTAACAGTACGGGAAAAGTAATTTAACTTTCACAGAAACGTTAGGGGAAAAGGATTTCAATTTTCATTTTAACATTAAAAGAAAAAGAAATTAAATCATCAAAGTAGCATAATCATTACAAGATTAAGGAACATACTAATTATCAAGCCTTTTTGGCATGTTTTGTTGGTACTGTAAAAATTTATTGTTCCGTTTATATTTTCAGAAATGTCCACGTCTGCCCAACCCCCTCCACTGATATATTTGTACACAAATGACAGTAAGTTTGTTTGTTAGACTAATTCAGTTAGTAAGACATTGCTCGGTATTCTTAGTCATATCAAAGAAAAAAACCTCATTCTAATAAGGAAACAAAACTTAGAATTCATTAGATTTAGTACATAGTGATAAATTAATTAGAATTCATTAGAATTCATTAGACTTAGAATTCATTAGACTTAGTAGATAGTGAGAATTTCATTAGAGTTCATTAGACTTAGAATTCATTTGAATTCATTAGACTTAGTAGATAGTGAGAAATTAATTAGAATTCATTAGACTTAGATTTCCTTAGAATTCATTAGACTTAGAATTCATTAGAGTTCACTGGACTTAGTAGATAGTGATAAATTCATTAGAATTCATTAGACTTAGAATTCATTAGAATTCATTAGACTTAGTAGATAGTGATAAATAAGCGGTGATTTATAAACCAATACTTGATTTAAAAAATTTCAAACCATTATTTGTTTTTAATTTGTAATTGATTGCATATTATTGACGGTATTTTAAGATATTATTCATTTTCAGTATGTCGTAATTTAGTATTTAATGACATATTTAACTCCAACTTTGTTATGTTATATTTTTAGTGAAACTGAACTGAGAAAAAATCCAACGGCTGATATACATATATAGACATATCTTCGGATTCTTAAAGCCTACTCATCTCGATTTAACTGTCAAAATCCGTCTCGGACATGTAATGTTGATTTCAGAAATTTTTTATAATTTTTTTTTCTCTCAATCTACTCGTTTACGGCATTTTGTACTTAACGATGTCAAGCAAATAGATCTAAACTTATATTGTATCATTTTATGGTTATTCTTTTAATTTCCAAGGCAAAGTTCCATTGCCTGTTTAAAAGCTGATTGATTTATTTTTTCAGTCCCTGTGTGGTTACAGGTGATGTTAGGTATCACGGCCTGTGTGGCTGCATTGCTTCTGCTCACCTGTCTCCTGCTCTGCTGTATGCGTCTATGTGGGTGAGTGCAACAAAGGTTAACTTGTTCCCATAGATTGATCAAAAGTGGAGGATCGATGGTACATTCTTAATTACAAAACTTGTAATCCAGAGGTCACGAGTTTCTATCCATGTCCTCCACAAAAACTATGGTAATTGTTTCTCGGACGGCACTTTGAACCGATATGTATTGGTAATGTACATTGAGCATGTAGAAGAAACAGCAGTGTCTCTGGAATTGGCTGCACTTTTACCTCCATTTCAAATGACTAAATTCTTCATGTGGGCTGGTCATATTGATAACAGGTACCGACAATAAATTACAGAAATCAGAAGAGATAAAATACAAATATCTTACAGCTAATTTAAGCACTAGCAAACTTGTTGAAGTAATCACGGACATCCACCTCTTGTTCTGCAGCTATGATACGAGACTTGTCTTTATTTACTGTTATCAAATATATGCCCTATAATGGGTCTTTTATTCAGCAGTTTTCATGTTTCACACTTTACAGATGTTGGACAGGGAACATATTCGGTGTTGGAGCACTGAGACAACCGGTAGGTGACACTGACCACATCGGCTGCTGGTGTTGCCGACCACACATAGTTGCGTCACGGCCGAGAATAGATGATGGACCGCTATCATATGTAAGTTAAAGAGACTGTTGATAATATTATGTTCAAGTTATTTCTTCATCATTACTGTCTGGCATTAAACAGAAACTATTACTGAAATCAGTGATTATTTCATCCTTAAAATCATAATAATACGCTACAGTGACATTTTTAAATTTGAAAATCTTTCGGAAAACAGAAAGTATAAAATACCGCCAGCAAATATGTCTAATTTGATCTTGATTTGCTTTGTGTTTTTGTATGCTGCACGTGTTCGGTCATTTAAACGCCAAGAACATGCCCAGTGCAGTAAATTTAAGCTGACATATGTACCTCTGACACTACACACTCAGCCTGACGATGTACAGTCTTAATTACACCTCCTCCTTGGCATCATTGTGAGCTCTGAAAAGACACCAAACAGTTACTTTTCTTCTTCTTCAGAATTTCATGTTACGTTTTCAAAGTTTAACATTCACCCTTTGTGAATGAACTGTTTTGTGTCTTTTCAGAGACGCTGATGACGATGTGAATACGGTCTATTTTTGGAACAAGTGAGAGTGAGGCTGCACGGTTTTCTCATTTTACAGACATCACGATAAAAACGATTTAAGGGGTTAAAAAGAAATGTGTAAATGTTATAGTGTGTTCGTTTTTTTCTAAACTGGAAACGAAAAAAGTTAGAACTGACTAAGGTATAATCATCACTTGTGCATTTTACCTGAATAATGCAATTGACGATTAGTAATAGCAATTTATTTTATGCCTACCAATAAAATATAGGGAAATATCAGTGAGATAAAAGTGATAATCCGCTGTTTTGAATCAGTGAAATTACCATTTTGATAATCCACTGTTTGTGCCGGAGCTACTTTTCCCCACCACGTAAATACAAGAGATTCCGCTGTATTTCAGACAGTGACAGCGAGTGAAATTTATTTATCTTGTTAAATCCAGTTATAATATTGAATTCCTGAGCCTAACTAGTTGTGAACAATGATGAAATTCGCCATAAATTATTTAAAATGTCTGATTTGTTTACATAACTCACATGGACAATATCCAATATGGCCGACTTTCAATTCAATTGACTGAATATTACTGGGTATTAATCCGCTTTTATAATTAAAGTATGTATGGCTAAAATTCAATAAATATTGATAAACTGTGTAGAGAAAAATAAATGTTATTTGATGAAAGTGTATTCAGTTTATTTCAGCAGAAGTAAAGTTATCATATGTATTGGAGATTGTCTGCACTTTTTTTGTGCGGAGTAACCAAAGTACGCATTAACTGATTTGGGGCTCACCATGGGGAATTTATTGAAGGCCCTGAGTAAAAATGTCATAAAATACCCATTTTTGACGTGTTGGCATAAAATAAAAAGAAAATTTGTTTGTTTTTTAGTGGAAGATGGGAATTTATTTCATCTCGTGAACACCATATGTTTATATTTTCACTCGTGGCTGCGCCACTCGTGAAAATATCACATATGGTGTTCACTCGATGAAATAAATTCTCATCTTCCACAAAAAACAAACAAATATCCTCTATAGAGTGATATGTGAAATGTGATTGATAAAGACTGCAGTTTGACACAAATCATTCTCTTTTCAGCAGTTTTTTAAATACCTGTTTCAGTATACAAACATTTTTGCCCAAATAAGGGAACAAAAATAAATTTTGAACACATACAAACTAGTACGAGTCTGTTGGAGATAATTGTGTAAAATAAAGTACATGTATTTAGTTAGTTTTGCAAGATTTTATTCTCTTTCATAAAATCCTTCAGGTGATATACTACGAAACAAGTTTACATTGAGTGAAATCTTAATGAATTCTCGTTACATATGGTACAAAAAGTAACGATTATACGCCATATTTCTAACTGATATCAAATTCCAGCGATTTTTTTTCTTTAAAATATTGATCATGACAGTTGGCTAGTCCAACAGCTGGTTTAATTTTTTATCAGTTTGATACAAGACAACATCATTTATTCATTTGATATAATCGACGTTTTTCGGTTGTCGTAAAAATGCGTATCTGTATGAGCCCCGTCGTGGATATGGCCAATTATTTCTGTGTAAAATGATTTTTTGCATTTTAAAGAAATACTATTATGACTCATTATCATTTGTAACTGTATGTTCATATTATATATATTTGTTTTTGTAAATAAAAATATAATCCAGCTTACGGTATTAGATCAGCCATGCTTTTACTTATGGCCTTATTTCCCCTTCTACCCTTAACCCATTTTAACAATGACTAGACCCTTTGTATTTCTGGTCTTCTTTTTATCCTGACATTGTTTCTCATGCCAGGTTTTACTTTTCTCAACTCATACTAACACTAACAGTCCGACACGCGGTAACACTCTCGAGAGTTGGCAGTATAGATAGATAGAAACCAGATTTCAGGTTTGATTTCGAAATTTAACAACTCCTATGGCGCTAATCCTTTATTACATGCCCACTTGGGTGATCCTATAAAAAATGACGAGGGTGCATCTGTATAACGAAAACGGCCAGTAATAGAATAGACATCCCTTTCAGTAAGAACTACCAAATTTCATGCATAGGTTGAAGGACTTTAAATCCTGACTCTCAGTTAACATATGATTCCAGACATGTGAAATAACGATAATAAATCAACGTCAACTGTGAATGTGGTCGCTTAGAGGAGGTAAGTAGCTATTAGGAAGCATGCTTACCCCACTACCTGGCCATTCAGCACTGCAAGGAAAGACAGGCTAAGACCCTTTGCAGTTGATAATCAAAGTGCTTTTACACTCTGACCATTTCACTATTACCTTTCGAAGAGTGAGTTTGTAAAAATATCTATGTTGTGTTTCAGACTGATGTATTAAACAGCAGGCGGCGCAGTGCACCCAGGGTGCTCCAGGTCTGGAGGCCACACACGAATCCTGTCCGAAACAACAACACCAGCACACAATAATCATGATACAGTCCTCTTAATTTTGTGTGTATCTGTTCACCCACGAATTTTGGTGAAAGAATGTTTCCTTAAAAGTTTTAAACTGTTACAAAATGTGTTCTAGAAAGTGCCATCGCACTGAACTATCATATTTGAAAAAAAGCAACTTTGTAAAAATATTCAATGTTTGGAAAGAGAAATGTTTGAATTCAGTGAATAAAAAGTTTTTTTTTTTACATTTTGTTTTTTAAAAAATCCAAACCAAGTCATAGTTTTGTTCTAACCACTGGCTAATTATGCCCCAACCACATAGCGTGGAGGCATATAGATTTACACGCGTCAGTCCGTCCCGATTGTTGTGTGCGCATCTCCTACTACACTCTTGGATGGATTGGAACCAAACTAGCACACATGATAGACCATGACGGGTCGTTGTGCAACAAGTAAAGGAATTGTTTTCTCTGATTAGCATTTACTGGATTATTGCCCTTTGTTGGTTTTTCATACATGCCATATATAGTAAATCTTGTGTGCGCAACTTCTCCTACACCCATAGGTGGATTGAAACAATACTCACACACATAATAGACCACGATGCGTAGTTGTGCAAGAAGTAAAGATTTTTTCTCAGATCAGTTTTCTCTGGATTATAGCCCTTTGCTGGTTTTTCATACATGCCATATACAGTTAATCTTGTATAGGCAACTTCTCCTACACCCATGTTTAAATGTTTGCATACTTATTACATACATTTAATAGCCTGAGTAATATTGAAATCCAATGTTTTCAAAGCTATTTAAAATAATTACCATATTGTTAAATAGGTGAATGATTTATAGAAGAAAGGCATTGTTAATGAGTTATAGAAATAAGACATTGTCAAAGAGGTATAGCAGCTGACACATTTTAAAAGAGGTAAATTTGTAAAGCTAAGTACTCCTAGCCTATCAAGCAATTGACTATATATCCATTGCTTTCTCTGGTAATGAATTCCATTTCTGTGACAATTTCTAAGTGTGTGGGCATCAGCGTCTGACGGACAAGTCTAGTTTGTCCTGTTTTTTAGGCAAAAGCTTGTTGGTACTTAAGCTTCATGCAATAGCAATATTATATAATTGTATTAAAACTTGATCTTGTACAAGACATATGCCTCGGTTTTATCCTTGTCCTTGATAAGCAAATCTGGAACAATTACCTTTTTACATTGTTCAAAATCTTCAAGTTACCTCCTCCCTTTGTTTGTTCCCATTTCTCTAAAATTTACATTAAGGAAAATTGAAAAATTGAGTTGTCTGACAAAATCCAAAACCTGCAGGATGAAAATTGTAAATATCGGTTTTAATATCGGTTGCCATTGGAACTCATACTCTTAAACAAATTAAGTCCATTTTGATCTACAATGCATATAACTGGCAGTAACCTAATGAAAATTTTATCCTAAATCTGATATCTTACTTTATTTGGGATAATATAAGTGCAAGTTAAGTTTTTTTATGCTATAATGTACTAGTATAAGGTCTTATTATATTCAATTTAGACTACATCAAGAAGTGTTTAAAGACATTTTCCTTAAGGACTGAAACAAGAAAAGGAAATTCATGTAAAACATCACTGAAATATGAATAAAAACACAATGAAACATTTCCAATATTGTATTCAAAATATTGTATTCAAGACAAAAAGTAAACCTGCATTTCTTTGCTTGTATGAGTATAATTCACATTTTACCAATTAACTGTATTTCAATTAATTCTTTTACTACTGTGCATTCTAAATTGTCCTCAAAGACACAAGATTCTACCGAGATTTTCTTTTCTTTGTTTTTATCAACATTCTGTACAAAAATCAAACATGGTCAAAAACATTGTGCTGTGAGTGCCGAATTTGTAACCAAAAGAATGTACATGTAGCTGCTTATAAAAACATGATCACAAATACATTGTCCACAAACTCTTCTCAGTGAATCATATATATAAACAAATGAAACTAACAGAAGCTTCCATGTGACCTTCAAGTCCCAGTTAAATATTGCAACAATGATCTTATGTTATATTGTAGAAGTCTATTACTTCATTTATGACAAACATAAACACTGAGAATGTATGCGCATAGATATTTTGCTTTTTTCTGTAAAGTATTCAATTCAATTCTCACAAAACTCTGCACAGATTCAACAGAGCCAATTATGTAAAATATTTATCACATAACATTACATACTAAAAAGAGACATCTTCATACTGTTGCTATCTATGTTAATTTGTCTATCTGCCTTACATTCAATGTTAATCAACAATTACACTATTTACATAAGACATTTAGTGATCACAGTGGTTCAGGATGGCTTTCAAGTATAAGTCTCAGTTTCTTCTCAAACAAATCACTCTCCCTCCTACTAGATTTCAGGTTCTCCCTGAAGTTGTCCAGATCTTCTTCCATAGTAGGTTCCTTGAGATACATCATCACCTTGTCATTGTTATATATCTCAGAAAGTCTTTCCCGCCTTTTCTTCCCTGGTAACATAGATAACTCTTGTAAACAAATATCAGACTTCCTTCTATGGGAAGGTAAGAGTGATCTCCCTTCATCCTGCTGATCAAATATGGCTGAAATCTCATTTTGAGACTGGTGGAAATAAGCAGTAGCATCAAAACTCTGTCTTCTACGGCTAAATGGAGAGTCAAGGCTTAATCGTCTTCTATCTGTATAAGGGGAAAAGTCTGCCCCAGCAAATGTTTGATTTTCACGTTCAAACACAGAAAAAGAGGAATTTCCTGAAAATGTAACCTCAAGGTCAGGATCAGAACCCTTGAGTGCATTTTCCAAATATTTCTGAAAATGATCGGACTGTCTCCTCTCAGATTTCAGAGATTCAATGAGGGTACTGGAGGTTTTCTTTGTATCCTTCGCAATCATAGAGACATTGGCTGGATCCTCAGTGATGGATATTTCTGTTTTTGTCACAGGCTTATTCCTTTCCTCTTGCACTTTAGATACAACCCTCTTTATTGTGTCTTCAAGGCTTGGTGTTTCTAAAATTAGAAATAGAAAAAAATCATGTATTGTAAGATAAATGATATTACCTCTAAACAGAAAAAACAAAAACAACAACACTGTTTTTAAACAGAGTAAGAATAGAGCTATCCTTTCAAGTCATCTAAACATTTAAAATATCTTAAACACATCTTTTTACAGTATCTTCTGAGACGGGACTTCTAATAAACCCATAAATAAAATCTACCATAGTAAAGCTTTATGAGATCATCAATCTGGATCCAGTTTACTTGCTCTTGAAGAAATCTTAATACCTTTACATTTCTTTAACCTTTTCATAAGCATAATATGAGTCAATACTCTCCACACAAAATTTTTTTCCTACAAAGTTTTATATCTGGAAGAGAAATACAATGAAAGCTTATTCGGTTGAGTTTTTGTGTATTTACAAAGTGATGGATGTTGATTCTAAAATCCAATTAACAATTTAACAACAAGGTTACAGCTGTCAATGCCAGCTGTCATCCTTGAGAAATTCTCTCATTAACTGTCATGTACAATGAATATGTATGTATCAAAGTCAGATCAGTGAGTCATTATATTTGCTGCCAAGTTAAAGGCTTAAACCTCTTGCTCAATTAGACAGACTCCAGAAACTAACACTAGAACAATCACAATTACAAATAAGACAGAGAATAAACTGAATTGTAATTACTGTTTTGCCTTACCTAGAATTGTACTGTCAGCCTCTAGACATTTCCAGGATTTTGGTAATATAAAGCTGTCCATTTCATCTTTCATGTATGCCACCCTCAATTCCTCTCTCATCTTTAAGTAAAGCAAAAAACATAATGGCTAACAATGCCTGAGATTTGTAAAAGATTGTTTTCTTTTCTAATAAAACCACTGATGAACAGAAATAGTGACAACTACAACGTTTTCTACAGTCATTTAGTGTTCTAAATATATTCTAAACATTTAAAATCAAAGCTTTTTGGCAGACATAACAAATTCAATTAATGATTCAAATTTAAGTATTCTACAAAGCTTAGATCTTTACCAGATGCCAAGAGTTAATAGGGCTGGCTTTTTGAAATGACAATATAATCTAACTGAGTGAGACTATGAATCATACATCACTCTCATTTTTCCTTAATCTAAAAATCTTTGTCCTGTACCTGTGGATTTGAAGTATCAGGGTCCCAGAGATCCACACAGTCCAGTTTGTAGTCTATACACACTGAGACTACCATACTCCAGGGAACATTGGAAAACGTCGGCTCACAGTCACTCTCTCCATACTGGAAATAACAGGCTTCCTCAAAGTCTACTTCTAGCTTATGTAGCAAACTCTTCAATCTGTAAAATTTACATCAATGTTATGACAGACAATCTCCCCTCAAGTCAGTCAATAACAATAATTTCTCCACGATCCTTGGTTGAGTGGTTTAACGTCAATGATGTGTAAGTATTATACCTTTTACCTTGGACAAAACAACACTTATGAAAAATCCGACATTTTGATTCTTTCAGATATGACTTTGACCTTTAAATGACCTTGACAGTCAAGGTCAAATTATTGAATTTTGTTAAAACTGGCCATAATTTTGTTATTTATAGTTGGATTTGAATCAGACTTGGACAAAACAACAGTTATGACAAAGCCGACATGATAAATTATTCAAGTTTGCAATCCCAATCAAGGTCATGCATTCAAGCTACTATTCATGTGAGAAAGTAGTCTCTAAGATAGATGAGAATCTAGTGCTTGTCCTTCCCAGAACTGCTTGCCGAAAAAATCTTAGAATGTAGTTTAGTTTCACACTGTCTTCAGAAGCAAGCATTTCTCACAGAACAGCACCTTTGATAAACAGTTCAGTTTTGTTCAGTTTCATATTACAAAATCTTTAGAGCTTCTAAAAACAAATCTTTTCACATTATACAGAAAATACAGTGTTTAAATCTTCAGTTATGCAATGTCTTCATTTCTGAAAATGGTAGTTTATTTAGTGACCCATCTCTCACCTCTAACTGAAAATTGAAAATGTCTAACTGTAGTGGGATAAATATTTGACCAGAAAGGCATGAAAAAAACCGATCAGTTGTGGTTCTTCAAAGACAAGATACTACCTTATATTTTTCATAAGCACTACCTGTAAACTACAGTAAGGTTTGTTGTTGGCAGAAAAATCTAGACCAATTCTGATACTGCCAGAACCCTTGAAAAATTAGGAAGGTTTATCATTTCTGCCTTGTTACAAAGCAGTGCAAATGTTTACCTTGAAAACAGTTTAATTCTAGCTCCACTGAAATCACTGCCAGCAAATGATGTGACAAAATTCCAAAGGTCTTTCTTCACATCAAACCAGACATCTGTATCCTGGGTCTCAACAACAAACTCTGGTAACTTAAGAGAGCTAACTGTGTTGAAAAGGTATTCTAGGTGATCTCCCTTGTTCCAGTGACTTGGTGGCAAATCTAAAATATAAATGGATGCGACGAAATCTGTACAGCTTCTCTCTTACATTTTAAAGACTGTATAAATATTCCTGATGATCTTCTTTGTCATAGTGACTTGGTGGCTAATTTGAAATATAAATGGTTTAGGGCTAATCCAGTAGAACATACATGCATATCCCACACATTAAAAAAGGACCAACCCCATGAGAAGTTTAACAATTAGACCCATGTCCCATCCATCTGATATAAAGACCACCCTGACAGAATTTGCCTTCCTGAGGTGGACATGTTTTACTGGAATGGCCATTTGAGAGAACTCCATCTAGCTTCTTAACATCTTAAAGATATGTTTGTCTGATGAACACAGACAGATATGACCATCTGTCCACTGAAAATTGTTGTGGAGAGCCATGATGGCCTTAAACTGCACTCTCAAGGAAAAATGTTGGTAAACGGTAAATACTCCCTTTTGACTCACTATCAATGAATGAACAGTTTGAAAAAACCTTACCTGTGGTGTGTTTATTGCTGAACTCGTACACTGGCCATGACACCATGTATAACCTATCTGAGGTAAGTACTTCACCAATATGAGCTACAACAGTGTTGTACAATCCAAGTAAACTCTTTGGGTCCTTTAAAAAAATAACATACCTTCTTACAGAATACTGAACTTCTTATAGGTTTAATACTGCTTATAGTTCTCATTAAACATTGATGTTAGTTTTATCACCTGTGTGGCAGTAAGTTCAATAAGAAAAGAATAAGCATGATGTAGTTTGAAAGAACAATATTCATTGTTAAGGAAAACTGAGGTGAGATAAAAATTTTACATTGCAAACAAAAACCAAACCATTACTCTCACCTAAAGTGTGGAATACAGAATGTCACCGGAGACTCTCGCTCCTTGCAGGATTCAAACAAGAGACATCTGGATCTTGAGTATGACACTGTTACAGTCATCTAACCTCACTAAGTTTCAAGAAATTGTTTTCCAATCAATGTAAAATAATTAAGTTTAAACTAGACAATACCTATATAAAAAGAGGCAAACAATAGATATTTTTTAGAATATATAAACCTTATCAAGACGCTGCAGTTCTTTTCTCTTCTTGTGGTGTTGCTGTACAGGTGTATAGTAATATTTCTGTAACGTGACATCTACAAGATCTTTAAAGTATTGTACTGTTAGTTGAGGTATTTCTCTCGTCTTGTTTGCCAACCACTGTATACTCTTACACAACTGTAATACAATCACAAATGTTATGTCTTATAATAACAATGACACCACAATTAATCTTCGTAACAGAGATTTCAAGTTTTGTTTGAATATTATGAATGATATTTTTAGCAAAGATACAGTTTATTAAGAGCTCAACAACACTGTGATTAGAGCAATAGCCTCTAGTTCTGAAGGTCCTACCTTCAAAACCTAGCTAGAGTATGAAGATTTCCCATGTGCAAAGACACTAAAGCCACATTTGACATGGTACCAGTAATGAAAGTAACTGACACTTTGTTTAACCTGAATGGCGTTTCCTGTACTGGTAAAAACTCTAGTGAATTATTTTTCTGTTCTCACCTCTTCACTGACTTTTGGATCAACAAAGTCAATCCCATCAGGTCTTCTGTCATCTAGGTCAAAGGTCAGTAGTTCAACATCACTCAACAAGTCTTCATCTAAAAACTCTTCTAGATGTAAACATATTACAATTTCTTTCAAAGATATGCTCTGATTGGCTGGAACTGGGAGGACAACAACCAATGGATATCCTTGATACATTGGTTTCACATTTAGAATTGCTTTCAGTCTCAAATGCTGTTCATTCCAATACCAGTCATACTTTACCTGGGAAAAATACACAAATCATGCAAATAAGGATTCAAAATGTGAATTAATATGAATTTTCTTTGTAAAAGTCATTACATTGTATAACTGGTTATATTTTGTTCTACACCTTTGCAAACTTCTTTAATAACTTTAACCTTCTATGCAGGTGTACTCAAAAACATATTTTTTTTTATTTATTTTTTTTTTTGGTTGCTCCTTTCAACAGAACATTTATGTCAATCATGCTGGTTGTAAAACGAGTCTAAACAATATCTATGGCTATTAAGCAGTGGGTATTACTGAAATAATTTTTTGAAACAAATTTAATTAAATATGATTTTGAAACATAGGAATTTTGATCCTCTAACACACTGTTACATATGGAGAGAAAAAAGGTCTGGGAAAATGGTGCCTATTCATTTATCTTTCAGGGCTCATGAAATACACTTACAGAGTTGCTGAATGGGGCACCAGCAGGTAGTACAAACACTAGAGCACTGGTTCCCAGGTATAATGTAGCTTCCTCTATAGCAGCTATATCATCATCCTCTAGCTGTCCCTCCACACATCTTACACATACACCCACACTCACTGGCTTGCTGGTAGGTCCATCAGATATAGGACTTTTATACAGACTCAAAACCTTGCCCTGAAAAAGGCAAAATGTAACATACAAGCAGGGCAGTCTAACAAAAGCTCGTTGTTAAACAACCTGCAATCAAATGCCAAAATCAGTACATGTCACCCCAACAGAAAAAAAAAAAAACTTGCTTGCCTTAGAAGTTTTCTTTTTTCACATTTAGCATAACTTTGCTTAAAAAACTTTGAAATCAATTCAAGTTCTGAACAGAATATTAAGTTACAATTGGTTGACTAACAACAACCATAACAATACTATATACTGACATATATTACAACTTACCTTCACATCAAGTTCTGATTCTTCTGTTGGCCCTTTTGAGAACTTGACCTTTAGCCATTGACAAAGGTTGTCAGTGGCTGTCTCAGGGAATGAGTCCACACTACCTTCATTAACATCAGGTAAACACAACAACAACTTCCAAAATACACCTGTTTGTGTTTCTGAAAAAGTAAATACTTGTACTTTCGGATATCTGAAGTAGTCAACACCTTGTTCAAATTGCATATCTTCATGTATGTAAAGTTTTAATAAATATCAGTCACCCCTATAAATGATAAGTGGGACGTTCCAAAATGATGAAGGACTATGCTATATTTCTGAAATACAGGAAGGGAAAGACTTGAAGACATAACCAAGAAAATCATTCATTTTTAAGAAATTGGGTTAACCTAAACCTGTAAGAAATTTATGCTTCTCACTTGGACACCAAGTGAGCAGAGATTACAGGCTTTCGTATAGGTTCACAGCAAATATAACTATAAATTATCATCATTTAACATGGGTAAAGATCAGCACAACCTCACCTACTCTAGGTCCTGTCATATCTGCACAACTGTTTAGCTGGTATTATCCTTTATAATATTTCACGACCAACAATTTGAAATAACAGACAAAAAACAAATGTTAAATAAATACGGTAACTGTAAGCATTTCATGTACTAAATGATAAATAACTTAATACACAAACTAACTTTGTTGTTGACTGCGTCCGCACTTTCTGCTCAGTAATTTTCCCACTACACGACCAAGATCAAGTGGTGCCCATGCTGTCTGACGGAGCAAATTTCTGTACAGCTTATGAACAAGAGCGCGTGTCTCCATTTCTTCTCGTCGCTTCTCTATCTCTAATGGTGTCTCTATTGTCAACTTTGCTCTCTTATTCACATAAAACTTCTTATCTGTAATACGTTCATCGTCGACGTTCAGTAACAATTTCAACTGCTCTTTCTTACTCTGCATACTAGGAGCACATGGAAACTCTTCCATTGCACGTTTCAATTTTGTTACCGCCTTATATTCTTTCTTCCACTTGTGCCAAAACCTTCCAGCTCGACTCAATTTTACAAGTTTTTCAAAATCATCAAGCTGCTTTAGGCGCTGTCTTACATCAGTTTCATAAACATCTTCTGAAGTATCCGACACCATTTCACTTATCACCTCTTTCACAAGTTCACTGTTTATTTCAAGTGTAACTCTCTCTATACATTCTTTCTTTAACTGGGCTTTGACTTCTCTGAAATGATGAATATAAAGTACTGTAAATTTTTATATGAGAAAGTACTATCATTCTTTGAACAATTTTGAATAATGTCACACTTTAAAAAGGTAAGAAAAATCAGTGAATAAATGTGCTGAAATCCTAGCTAGAGCCTCCAGACAAAGAAAGCAGATTCAACATTCACAAAAGTCTAGGTTGATGCCAGTGAAAAAGCTGCTACTTTCTGTTTTGCATTATGTATGGAAGACCTTAAACTACATGAATGCTTCAAAAATATCTAGGGAGGATAGAGGTAACGAGGCAGAACTCCTAACTCCAGAACATTAGGTCACTGGTTCAAATCAAACAAAAAGTGTGAGTTTCCAGTCACATTCAGTGCAAGAAGTGCTTGAAACTCGGGAACTGTATAAGCAGGATAAATACAAAATGCAAGAACTTGTTTTTTAATCAAGTATAATTCAAACTAACTTAACTTACAGATGAAAAAGTTCGTACAAACTAGAACAAACCTCATTTCAATGGTTGCAAGGTTCAAAGACTCCTGGTGAACAATGTCTGTGACAAGATCATCAGTGAGAAGTTCCGCGACTCGTTCACGTCTCAACTCCATCTCTAGCTGTAAAACTTTACGTTTCACTTCTTGTGCCTCTTCATATGTGTCTTCACATATAGTTCTGAAATCAACAATTATCTTTTAATAAGGAATGTCAATTAACTCAGGTCTGGATGGGGCAGTGCAGTCAATGACTAACCCTTTATGTGGGGAAATACACAGGAGTTTTGAAGTCCAATTGTATCTTTTCATGGTTATGATGACTAGCCATACTTAATCAAAATCTTTGCAGACCTATGTTCATTTTATCTGATCAAGGAGAGGGAGTTTACTTGACCCTTTTCCCCAAAATGTCAAAACTGTTACAAATCACTATCAATGTTACTTTATTTCGACTGCTCCCATCTGAAAAGTATTATTTACAGACAGCAAGTAGATCTTTTCTTTGAGTTGCTGTCCAGTTGACCAATATCTCACAAAAGAGAAAAATGCTTAGACCAAAATGAAAGCTTAGAAATATTTAAAAAGCAAATACTGCTGAATTCTCTGTCATATTTGATAGCTAAGAGAGAACATACTGTCTGTAAGGTTGTATTCTTTTTCTTGCATAGAATAATAGAAAAAGAAAATGTTAAATATATGATTATGATTGGCTAAGAGGAAATAAAATTATAAACTTTGTATTTCATTTCTGTATTCATTATACAATTGATATCTTCTTTTTTTTCTTTTTTAATTTAGACTTTTCTTGTTCAGGCAAACTAATGATAAACACTTTTCTGTCAAATGGATGAACTATTTTGTAACTTGACTTAGTGGTGATTATATGATCATACCTGATTTCTTTTTCTAGTGTTGCATCTAATAAACTCTGCATGTAATCTTCAGAGTACACAAGTCTGGAATCAACCTCTGATTTAACCTCAAAACCTATACCTTTACACATTTCATCTATAACTTCCCAGAACAATGACTTAGCCGTGTCCTTGATAAACTGCAATTAAAAAAAGAGCAAAACATTTTCATTTTTAAAATACTAGAAAAAGATAATACCCCCCCCCCTCCCCCCACACACACTTCCATCCAGAAAAAAAGAGGTAAAAAACAAAAAAGAACATTATACTGTGAAGTACAATGCAGTTTGTAACATATACAAGTAGCTACCAACCAGCCAGCAAGCTAAATAGCCAGTCAGAATCTCCTAAATAGCCCTTTCAAACTTTTGTGTAAGCTTATAAATATACCAGTACTGAATGTTAATAGGAATACAGTTGAAAATATTACATCATACCTCTGCTGGTGCCTTTTTTAAACATGGTTTATCTGGGACAGGAGAGGGACCCCTGCCTGGTTCTTCATTTACACTGACTGGTTCCTGTTTAGGTTGAACCTCTGCCTGGGATACACTGGCTGCAGACTGTGCACTGCTAGAAATCACACGGCTACCACCTGGTTCTGGACCTGAAAATGTTTAATGGTGATATCATCTGTCAGGAGCCATATTCATAATGCATCTTAAGTTTTTCTTAGCTAAGTGTGCCCTAAGCTGAATTTTTGTCAATTGGTATATAGCTGTATTGCTTATGGCATGAATGTAAAACTTTCATACAATGTTCATTATGCTGTCAAAAATAAGAATAAAAAAAATAAATATTCAAATTCTTTCTCATGTCTCAAACTGGGATACTTAGTAATAATGATAATTTAAGTAAAAGATTTATCACGTTTTTACTAAGATATTTTATTAATAGAAGCCCAGTTTGATTTTCTGCCTTACAATTATTACTGGTACTTAGAAAGGCAGTTTCAGTTAAGCAGAAGGGCTTGAAGCATTTTTTCTAAGTCACTATAAACCTTCCTACATGAAGAATGGCTGCATTTCCTAAACCCAGACTTTCAATTACAATATGGTGGCAGTTTACAGGTTATCTTTAACCGTACATATTTCTCATAAAATGTTTTCCTATAAACTATATTTAGTTTGTTCCATTCATCAAATATGTACCTCTATACATCTGTTTACCTTTCTTTGGTAACTCTACTTGACTGTGGAATCTAGCATTTTCATCAAAGCTTGATACAGGTGACAAGAAGTCTGTGTCAGTAAACACTCCACCATTTATCAACTGAAAAATATAAATTTCAATATAATAACATTCAAGTTTATAACAAATGTTACTATAAAATCATTCACCTGAAGAAGAGTCAAATAAACTCGAAACACGAAGTGAAAAATTGGAGTTTGTCTACCTTCATTCATTTATTTTTTAATAACATTCAAGTTTATAATTATAAACTTTTCTCAAAAATCTTTGCTTTAACCTGGTATGCATGCAGAACTTTACCATATCTGAACAAAGCAAATGACTGAAGCTTGACAAACAGGTAGAAAAGGTAAAAACCTGCAAACCAATTACAGTTTGTTTCGTAACTTCTGCTTTAATAATAAAGATGATTACATTTACTAAGTCTTATCTCTACAATTAACAACACTAGATTCCCAGCACTGGTACTTACCTCTCCTACAGACACCATGAGTTTTGACTCTATGAGTGTTTGACTTCTTCTAGGGGGCCATGCAGAATCAGGTTCTATATATTCTGCCCTGTCCAATATTGTCTCCCCATCTGTCATTCTGAAACCATAATGCTGACAGAAGTCTGCTGCTTCATCCTCATTTTCAAACCCCAGCAGACGAACCAGCTCAGACACAGCAACCTGTGAACAGATAATGCCATGAAAACTAACGGCTGAATAGTTTACCCCTTTAATCCGTTCATTTATCCAAGTTAACTGCAAGTACTTTTGCTTTTAAAGCCTGTAAGAGTTGAAATGCAATTCTTTGAAGTTTTTGTTGTGCTCCATGTTTTTGAGAAATATTTTGTTGCACATAGTTATTCACTTATTATGAATTGCTTGATCTCATTAATGGCACTTTATTTTTAATAATCTGATACACTTCTCTTCAGAGAGACCTAATATTATAGAAAAGAACTGTATTTTACCACTTGCATAATATATAAGCTTATCAGCAAAACCACAGAAGATAAAATACAATGGATATCTCAAGATTATTTTTCAGTAATACTCTTAGAGAATATGACGAGTAAACAACATTTTTGTTTTCTCCCGATATCCTCTGAGATCTGACATCTAAACCAAATAGCAGCATGCCTACCTGAGCTGATCGATTACCCATACTGTAACCTCTCATCATCATGGTCAAGGCCTTATTTCTGACCTGTGTGAAATATCGGTGTAAAATACAACCATTCAGGAACGATGCCTGCTTTACAAGTCTGAAGAACCTTATGTAGTTATTTCCATTAAGAGCAAAGTATGCCTGTAATGCAAACTTCATCACTGGAGATGTTCTAATCTCTGGCCTAAGTTGCTGCACTTCTCTGGAAGAGTCAAAACAAGAAGAAGTATAAACTAATCAACTTCTAACAATAAATACAGGATCCACAGCATTATATACATGTAGCTCTTTTAATGAGTAAACAAACATGATAAGCTGAAATGAGTTTACTTAGCAATAATGTGGTCTGAACTAATTTACTTTACTCTAAATTCTTTTTCCTACATGTGTATGTCAGGTGTACAAGCAATCAGTTACTATACTGAAACAAGCTGGCAGCTCAACAACCAGCCTCGTCAGAACAAGCAACTGTCAGGATTCGACCCTTTGACTCTGCAGGTGCCATACCACAGACAACAAATAACAAAAGCTTGAATTAACTCAGCTTCCATACTGTACAGATTTGTTCACTCAATCTTACACAGTAACTGAGCTTGTGTAATGTGAGATATACAGAAAAAATCAAGGATAGAAGGTTAAATCTAATGTCCTCTAAAGTGAATTACTGTAGACCAAGAAAAGTTCAACAAACCATACCTTAATGTATCTCCTTCATTCAGATTCATCAGCACTGTGTATGCTCTAAACTCAGCCTCATTTTCGCAGTAACATCTGTGTTTCTTTTCCAAGTCGGCGTAGAATTCTTTCAGTGTCTGCAGACACTTGGTCAGGTTTTCGTTGTTGATTTTGGCATCAAAGGAGTGCATGTCTTCCTCACATAGTCTCTCAGAACAGTAGATATGAAACCTTGCACACTTCTCTAACAAAGCCACAGCATTCCGGTCATTCAACTGCTGTTGGGTTATATCCTGAAATAATATCATTCTAGCTGGAGGTTACATGTTTTCAATGCCAATCCAGTTGATGTCCAAAAGATTCAAACTATTCAAAAATCAATGTTCCTTTAGACCACTTCAGACCTGGTTCTCTTAGAATTCTTTGGCAGCCTGAATAGAAATAATTTCCTTATTTTTTTATAAAACTTCTTCATGCCATCTTATCTTTTCAGCTGTTGTGTTATTTAGTGTTCATGGAAAGTGAAGTTATTTACAATTTTTTAAGATGGATAAACTTCAAAATAATCACGGATCATCAAGTTAGAATACACCTTGTCATTTTTTTATTGACTGCACACACTACCTACATTAGTAACAACCTTTAGCAACAAAGACACAGTGCAGTTATATCACTGGTTAATATTAGGGTTTGCCCCTAAAACTCATTCCTGGACAATTTTTGGAAAACAAGCTAGATATTCTACAACAGTCTTAGTCAGTTTTTAATCACTCACCTTCCGTATGCCTCTTGTTCTATTCCAGAGAAAATCAAACCAGTCACCCCAATGGCCGTCCTCTCCTCTGCCAGCAACTTCCCGTAACAAATACATCATAGTCTTCTGTAATACTGGCAAGGGACGTAACTCATGAGGCAACGGTTCATCCTGTAATTAAGCAGAAACAGCTGAAAGCTACAAGATAAATTCTTGATAATTTTTTTTGGCAACAAAAACCTTACACACCTGAAGAGAATATAACTCTATACTTATGGCTTCACTTCAAGTATGTTCATCAGACCATTAGATTTTTTCATCTATCATATCCTTATAAGAACAGTATCCAAATCTCTGGAAAGCCAAAAATTTGTTAGTTTTTATCGAATTTCAGCTTTCTGGAACTATTTTAAGTCCAAAACTCCTTAAAAAATTGGCCTATATAGTTAAAAAAAAATTAAGTATAATTTAACATTATTAGCCAAAATTTCACACCTAAATCCCAATCCATCCTGATTGCAGTTCTTCACACCTATCATAAACCCATGAAATTGCCACTGTCACCAGGGGCCTGAGGCAATTATTACCAATTAACAAACCTGATTAACTTGTCAACTAGAACTGTGTCCATAGGACACGGATGCCCCCACTATGCATAAGTGCTCATAGACAAGAGCATGTATATCCTGTATGTAAGATTTTTCTTGTACATATACCTAAAATGATCTACAGGTAACCTTATGTACATGTTAAATTAAATTACAAATGTAAAATTTATATGTTCAATTATTTATATGGTATATAGTGAAAAAATCAACAAAGGGCCATAATTCTGTTAAATATGGTCACAGAAAAATTCCTTCCTTTACTACCATCTACACATTAAAGCTGTTCATCCCTGGAAGTTTAAGCAAAATCTGCCATCCGGTTTCAGAGGAGTTGCTTTCACAAAATTTCAATATGGTATATAGTGAAAAAATCAACAAAGGGTCATAATTCTGTTAAATTTGGTCGCAGCAAAAATTCCTTCCTTTACTTCCATCTACACATTAAAGCTGTTCATCCCTGGAAGTTTAAGCAAAATCTGCCATCCGGTTTAAGAGGAGTTGTGTTCACAAAATTTCTATATGGTATATAGTGAAAAAATCAACAAAGGGCCATAATTCTGTTAAATTTGGTCGAAGCATATGAGCCATTCCTTCGCAGCAAAAATTCCTTCCTTTACTACCATCTACACATTAAGGTTGTTCATCTCTGGAAGTTTAAGCAAAATCTACCATCCGGTTTAAGAGGAGTTGCGTTCACAAGATTTCGGGACGTACGGACAGACGTACGTACGGACGGAAGGACAGACGGACAAGTGCAACGCTATATGCACCCCACTTTGTGGAGGCATAAAAAGTGTGCTTGACTGGCATCTAGTCAATTCATTATGTTAAATGGTTCTGAACTAGAATCCCATGGGCAGCATGTCAGGCCCACCAATGGAAAGCCGCCTATGGGGATGGGACAGTGAAATGGAAACTGTGGGAATTTATTACAACTAGTGGACTTTCCGGGGAAGAATGGGACTATATAATGGACATATGAGGACATACCTTTTTTAGTTATGGAGTTCTTCCTCACACTAGAAAGAATGACATAATGATGGAAGGACAAGGCAGGCCTATATGATGTCTCTTTCAGGAAGCATAACAAATGTATCACAGTATTTTCAATTCTTCCATGCATGGAGAAGTAATGGCCCAGACAATGTCTATCATCAACATTTTGGACATTTGAGATGTCACTGTGACCTTGACCTCTGAGCTAGGAATCTGGGTCTTGCACGCAACACACCCTATCATCAAGGTGAACAAATGTGCCAAGTTATTTTAAAATCCTTCCATGCAGGGAGAAAGTATGGCCTGTACAAGGTCTATCATCAAAATTTTGGACCTTTGACCTGACACTGTGACCTTGACCTTTGAGCTGGGAACTTGTGTCTTGCAAATGACACACTGTCTCATCAAGGTGAACAAATGTGCCAAAGTATCTTAAAATCATTCCATGCACAGAGAAGTTATAGCCCGGACAAGGCAATGTGGACGGAGGCACACAGAACTGCAGAGCCAAATGAGGTGACTATGTTGAGCTACCTGCAAGCAGGCTAGACAAACCAACTTACGTAAGCATTATAATATTTTAGTTGTCAGTGAAGATAAATTGTTCATATTTTTCAATAAGAGAGAAGCCTTGAAAGCATATATTAGCCATATTTATGTTAAAAATTGTTTTTAGACAATTTATTTTCATGCTTATTTGTGGGGTTGGGGGTCCTAGACCGATTGAGTTTTGAAAATTTCCAGAGCCCTGGCAGTATCTATCTATCCTTTAGAATTTGATACAACATCATGTTTAATGTAATATTATTAGTGAAAAGATTTTAAGATTTTTTTATCAAAATTGCCACAATGAAGAAATGAAACTTTCAAACACTAATCACTTAATACACAGAATGTTTGTAAGACAGTGAGCAAACATTACACAAACCTGGTCAGGTGAGGACCTCAGGTATTCCTTCACTGCACGGCTATGATCTATCTGTGGGTTCTTCCCAGGCTGAAAGTTAATGCAGTTACAATGAACATGGTGGAACTTCAATTAAACAACAAATCATCAGTATTCCTGAACCATGTGTGCAGTGCACATGTTTATATTTAAACCTGATAAAACTAGAACAGTCACTAAAGATGACAAATACCACCCCCCCCCCAACTGTACACTGACTCAACAACAGAAGCAAATCGGGAGTTACTATAGTAGGAGCTTTAGTGACTATGCCTGGCAAGTTTCAGTTCAATCTGTTGAAAACTGATGGAGGAGTTCTCGATGCAAGGTAAAGAAAACCTGACAGACTGACCAACTGGTAAACCGACTGACAGGGTGATTCCAGTATACCCCCCTGCAAACTTTGTGTTTTATGTAAAAAGTCCTCTGTCTGAGAGGCTAAGTAGCCATATGATGATGGAGGCAGACTCTTACACTTATAACTTACAATGTTCTCAGTTCCTGGTATGATCTCATAGTAACTTAGCTGCCGTTTGTCCTCTCTGTCATATCTCTCCTTTTCTGGACACATATCTGGGCACGTACCAACAAATGCTTTCACCATGTCTTTCTTGGGCTTTGTCTGATCTTAAATATCAAAACTACATTATCAAAAATACATAAGATTTAGACAACATAAGTGGAAGAAAACAACTATTGCTATTCTTCCAAGTTTACTGAACTTTGGAAGGAAAATGAATTTAAAACCACAATGATACAATTACGAGCAAAGAAATACCCCGGTAGTAAAAATTGCTGTCTTATGTCAAGTTTATTAATCTGAAAAAGAAACAAACAAAATATTTCAGTTTGAATCAAGGCTAATAACTTGTGCTTTAGTGATATATATAAAAAAATTGGAAATATTGCTCTCTCTCTGTAATCATGCAATGCCCTAATGCACTTTAAAGACAGCTTTAAACAGATACTAAACTAATACATGGTACTTACTTTGTCGGATATATTTATCTCTCAGCCGCAGTAAGTGCACTCGTTCTGAGGTTGTCCTAGCAACACAACCCTCAAACATGCTTATGGTAACTAGAACAAATAATAAGGTGCATTCAGAGAAAAGGTTATCAATCATTTAAAGAATGCATTACAGAGGCCAATGCATCAGGGCATAACTGAGGCTACAGTATCTATGCTTATCACAGGCCAAGATATCAATGCTTATCAGAGGCCAAGGTTTCAGTGCTTATCACAGGCCAAGGTATCAACGCCTATCAGATTCCAAGACATCAATGCTTAACACAGGCCAAGATATCAATGCTTAACACAGGCCAAGATATCAAGGCTTAACACAGGCCAAGATATCAATGCTTATCAGGGGCCAAGGTATTAATGATTATCAAAGGCCAAAGTATCAATGCCTATCAGAGTCAAAGACATCAATGCATATCAGAGGCCATAGTATCAAT